>JANHMN010000014.1:6697960-6759889 GCA_030674055.1 Rhabdomys pumilio | reverse complement strand
TTGGGTCAGAACTGAAAAATAGAGAGAGGTGAGTAGAGCCTTTCCACAGACAATGAAATTTAATGAAGAGAAGAAAAACTTGCTTTTGCATACATAGTTCTTTTTACATGCAGATGAATATTTTCAGTTTAGTAAGGAAAGAAGAGATTGTGTAATAAAATTTGGTCTCTTTCCCATCTGTATAGAAAATGATGTCATATTTCACTGTGGATACAAAAATCGAGTGGAGGGCACTTATGTTCCTTCTCGTACCACAAACAGAATCAGCTCAAAACAACTGGAAGTAAAGAAGGGCTGAATTTAGTACATTTAAAAGAACATTTGATAAATCATTTTATGGCCTTCACAACAAGGAAAGCATCTTAAACGAAAAACCAAAACAGACAAGAAGTATTAGAACCGATTCAACTTACTGAGGTTTTATCCTGTTGTTAGAGCAGAGTCCACGGACCTTGTTAAAACACACATTCAGCTTCAAGATGTGTGCTTAGAAAGAAAATTAGAACCTAAATAGCGAACAAGAATAAAGTATCCAGAACAATTAAATTCCAACACATAAAGACATAAAGATATGGACAAAACACTTACGTTGACAGTAAAACCCGTAAACCTGACTCTGGGGTGAAGGTGCTGCTGCCAAACCTGAAAATCTGAGTCCAAAGAACTGTATGGTACAAGTCAAGAAGGAAGTGCTGTGTGTTCTCCTGACTGTGACTGCCACACACATGGTGTAGCATGTGCACACACAAATGCATATGTGCACACAAACACAAACACACACACACACACACACACACAAACAAAAGAAAATAAGTAAATAAATACAACTCCTCTTTTTAAAAATCCAACAGTAATATTGGATTGGAAAATATTGGAATTTATTATTTGCCTTTCTCTGATTCAAGTGAGAAAACCAGTTTCCTTGTTAATGAAAGAGTTTCCATTAGGACGGTTAAGTGCCATCTCTGTTGTTTATTTTCCCTAGAAACATCTTCCATGCTCTTGGGAGCTGACTTAGTTAGGATTTTACTGCTGTGAACAGACACCATGACCAAGACAACTCTTATAAGGACAACATTTAATTGTTACTAGTTTACAGGATCAGAGGCTCAGTCCATCATCATCAAGGTGGCAACATGGCAGCATCCAGGCAGGCATGGTACAGCTAGAGCTGAGAGTTCTACATCCTCATTTGAAGGCTGCTAGCAGAATTCTAGCTTGCAGGCAGCTAGGATGATGGTCTTATAGTGCACACCCACAGTGACACATCTACTACAATAGGGCAACACCTTCCAATAGTGTCACTCCCTGGACTGAACATATACAAACCATCACAGGAGCTCTCACTGGAAATGCAATAGAAGTCTTTGAGGGACACTGGTCTAGAAGAAGCATAAGTACATGTGCCTATCATGTTCCTTTATTTTTTTTAATTGAGTATTTTATTTACATTTTAGATGCTATCCCCTTTCCCCATTTCCCCTCCCTAGAAAGCCCCCAAACCCATGCCCTCTTTTCCTTATTGCTTTTATACAATTTTTTTAAAAATTTAATCAAAGGCTTTATAAGTTTGGTAATGCTCAATCAGAAGTGTAGCCCAATACCCAACCTAGATATATCAACTATCTTTGACTGGTGGAGACATGTGAACATCTGCCTCCATGTTCCACACCCCCTTTCTCTCTCTTTCTCTCTCTCATCACCTAGCTTCTCCTCTCCTTCTTCTCCTCCTCTCCTTACTCCTCTTCCTCTCCGTACTCCTCCCATCTTGGCTCCTCCTACATATCACCCTTCCTGTTAAAATAAAACTTTTCTCTCAAAATACAATTAGAGCATAATTATACCAATTTGTAGCAGTGAGGTACAAATAGTCCTAATACCCAGTCCATCATTTTGTTGACTAACCAGAACCTCTGTCATCTCTCCTGACTAAAACACTTAGTTCTGAACATGGTTTTTTTCTTGGCTTTAGACAGTCAACAAGAGAATGGAAGGATCAAAGAGGGTGATAGGTTTCTATTGATCACTGAGTATTCAAGCTCTATTTTATCTGAAACACTTCCTTCAGCTTCATGATTTGTGTGCGTGTGCGTGTGCGTGTGCATGTGTGTGTTGGACACATAAGACATTGTAAAATATAATTAAATTCCTTATGAGGATTTGTGTTACATAGTGATATCTTTATTGTCAAAAAATGTATGACATATTAAAACAAAACTGATCGTTGTCCTACAAAAATCTCCCTTTACAAAGACCTTCAGAAGAAAGTCCTTTTTGGCTTTATTTCGGGGACACATTTGCTTTATTTTTTTTCTAAATTATATTTTGAGCAAGTAAACTGTGAAGCCAAACAAACTCTTGTTTACTGTAAAGGCAAGCATGGCCACATTGCAGGCAAAAGCACTAAGCGCTCTGTTACTGCTTCGAGAACTTTACGGAGTGCCAGATTGCCCTTCCTACCCTTTGTCCTCTCCAGCTGCTTCTAAACTCTGCAAAGGGGCTTACTTTATGTGACTATTATCTGTCATATACATTAAATGCATAATAATGAATATATCCATGACTGACTTTAGAGTGTAAATGTACATCACAGGGTTTTGTTTCTGTGTATCATCTGTAGACGAAACTATTTTTTAATTGACTCTGGTGACATTTTTAGTAAATTTCTCAATTTTTACTCAAAAGTAAAAGTTTATTCTTTCAATCTCATAGTAACATTTGTTAGTCAAATAAACTAGGTAAAAGTATTGATTTTAAAGTATTATGTTATGAATTCAAGAACTGACACTTCTGCTAATAAATTTATTATAAACCTTGCCCACAACAAAGCATTTTTATTCAGTGTTTCTTTGTCTGCAAAATGTACCAATGATGACTTTTTCAGGATTCTGTTAGGAAATGAGTAAAATCCTGTGTTCTAAGTCATAAAGTCACCAGAAAGAAAATAAGAAGAAGCTTCTCAGTTCTACCATAAAATCTCACCTTTAAGCTCTGCTTCTATCCTTTTCTCATGCCAAATCCTTGGATTACTCTTAATCTCTACAGTCTCTGAAAATGGGGATGACGAATTCTGCATGATAACAAATACCTGAATCCCAGTGTTTGAGAAACAACTGTGTCCATAGACAAAGAAAATGCATGCATAAGGCAAGAAATATCTTACAAATTGGTATACAAAAATGTATGTGTGAATGTATATATGTAGACACACATAAACTAAATATACATACATCATTGATATCTTGATATATGATATATATGATGCATCATTAATTAGTCTTGAAAATATAAGCCAGTGTAAAATATACTACTGCTGTAACAAATTCTTCAAAACTGGATAAGCCATATTAACAGAGCCTGATGCTACTGGAAATAAACATGATATCTGATAATTAAAGTAAAATGAATTTAAACATTTGAATATAAATATTTTGAAATGGGCCTAATTTACATACATCGATATAAATAGCATTATATGGATTGGACAGTTTATACTTAGGAATATATATACATACATATATGTATGTATATATATTCCTATATGTGTGTATACACAAACTGATATATACATATATATACACATATATGTTATAAAATATGTATATATAATATACATATATGTAATATATAATACATATATATTTATACTTAGAAATATATACATATATACACATATATATTATATATGTATACCCATACATATATGTATGTGTATGTATGTATATGTGTATATATGTACGTATATATATATAGATGTATATATAGATGTATATATATATATGTATCCCATATACATATATGCATACAATAACAGTTAATGAAGAAAGATGTCATGAATTACAAGGAGGGATATATAGAGAAGTTCGTATGAAGAAAGGGAAAGGAACAAATGTAATTAAATTACAATATCAAAAATAATGCCTAGACAGAGTAATCAGCCCTGAATAATTCTACATCACTAAGGTCTGTCAGAAGATCCTGGGCAAGAAGGCTGAAGATCAGATGCTCCAACGTTTTATAATATAGGGACTGTCCAGGTGTTCAGTGGTCTCTATAAATTGGCTAAACTTTACAAGCTATGCTTTGTGCTTCCCATAATTTCAGTTAACTCAGTCATTCTGGATTTCTGACGGGGTTGAAGACCTATAGTCTCATAGCCAATCCTGGCTATTTACTTTGAAAGAAAAGATTTGAGTGGATGCTTTTCAGCTAACATTCATTCTAAAGCCAAGAATAAAGCCAGGTTCAGAACTAAGTGTTTTAGTTAGGAGAGATGACAGAGGTTCTGGTTAGTCAAAAAAAATGATGGACTGGGTATTAGGACTATCTTGTACCTCACTGCTACAGATTGGCATAATTATGCTCTAATTGTATTTTGAGAGAAAAGTTTTATTTTAACAGGAAGAGTGATATGTAGGAAGAGCTAAGATGGGAGGAGTACGGAGAGGAAGAGAAGGAGTAAGGAGAGGAGAAGAAAAAGAGGAGAAGCTAGGTGATGAGAGAGAGAAAGAGAGAGAAAGAGAGGTGGGGGGACATGGAGGCAGATGTTCACGTATCTCCACCAGTCAAAGATAGTTGATATATCTAGGTTGGGTATTGGGTTACACTTCTGATTGAGCATTACCAAACTTATAAAGCCTTTGATTAACTTTTTAAAAAAATTGTATAAAAGCAAAAAGGAAAAGGGGGCATGGGATAGGGGTTTCTAGGGAGGGGAAATGGGGAAATGGGATGGCATTTGAAATGTAAATAAAATATTCAATAAAAAAGAGATATTAAGGAAAAAACAATATCAAAGATAAAAAGCAATGTAAATTATAATAAAACACTTAAAGCACAAAATAAATTAATAAACAAGTAAATAAAATTGCCTAAAGATAAGTCACATTATTAAATACAATTAGTTTTTCGAATATTTCCTACAATAGTTATTATGAATACATCACCTAAATTTCCAAATAATTTAAAATTAAATCTTTTGCAATAAGAATTGTAGTGTCCAAACAACACTAGCATCTGAATAGAGCATATGAGCAGCAAGTTTCTGTACAAACCTGTTGCTTTCCTCAGGTTTCCTTTCAGGGAGCTGGTTTCTCTTTTTGCATATCATCCTGTATAATTTATCCACCGATATGACAAATACATGTTTCTGGTAAACATACATCTAAGTTCTTCTTGTATGCTTCTTAGTATGTACTGACACTAATCTAGTACTAGATACATAGTATACAATAAGAGAAAATTTTGTTTGAAATGGAAAGTCAGTTGTGTCATGTTTTCTGGAAACTATCTTATTTTTATTTAAGAGGATGTTTTGCTGAAGCAGACATGTGGGAGGATGTTTTGTTGAGAGCAGACGTGTGGGGTTTTTCTGGAAGCTGCCTGGTAAAGGACATGTGATGTTTTGCTAGAGCAGATGCTTAAGAGAACATGCAATGTTTGGAAAAATATAAACATAGCCCCAAATACAGAGTATGCTGGTGTGTGGTATTGGTTCACCCTGGCACTCTTTGTTGATTATCATTTATCATGATGTTGTAGAGAGAAACCAAAGATCTTCTGGTCATGTTCTAGAGACTTCTTGCCACTTCTGTAGACTCTGGCCAATTGGCAGAGCCTTGCTGTTTCCTCTGGATCAAATCGCTATTCCTAATTCATGAATGCTGTTTGCGAGTAGGTTGAGCTGTCACTGATGATTTGTGTGAAGTGAACTCCTGCTTCCCTGGCAGTGCAGTCTGAATTCACCAAAGAACTGTTTCTAAACAGGTCCCCCTCCTCCTCTGCCCTGTACACCTTTCCTTTGCACTACCTCTGGTGGGTGGGAGGCCAGAAGGGAGATCAAAGCATTTAAGTACACGTACTAAAGTAGGTTTTGGAAAATATAAGCCTACATTTGTTCTCATGGAATTTACATTACATTAAAGTCTGATGATAAAAAAAAATATGCATGAATAAATATGTAAAACCCAGGTGATATTGTAAAATAAATAACAAAGAAAAAACAGAGAGTTAGGTGTGTTTGTGTTAAATCACATATTGTTTAAAGAGGATAAGGAAGAAATCTAATAAGATGGTATTTGAACAGTGCTGAGTAAAAACAAATGGGCAAAGAAGATGGATCAGGAGAATATGTATATTGTAGACATGGGGGAAAGTAAGTGAGGAGTCCTAAGAGAAAGGCCTTAGAATTTTCAAAGAGTAGGAAAATGCATGCAAAGGAGAACAACAAACAGGAGAGTTGGTAGAAGGTGACATCAGGTAGTCAATGGGAGTAAAGTTCACATGGACTTGGTAGGGTTGTGAGCAGGAAGAGACTGCAGGTAGATGCAACAGAGTTGGAGTATGTGTTTCCAACTAAGTTCTTTCTATATTAGAGATAGACTGAAAAAGTGCACAAACTGTCAGTGGGGTGCCCAGCCACAAATGCAACATCTGTATCTACATTCCACACCTCATGAAAGGCTCTGAACCTTCACAGAAGAGGAAGGAGTAAAAGCCTAAGAACCATAGGTCATGGAGACCAGAATGAAGCAATATCTTCTGTACTCTACAGGCCACTGTATTCATGAACCCAGCAGCCCTAGTTGCCTGCACAAGATCTGATGAAGAACAAACGAGCCAACATTTTATCATAGAGGGAGGAGGAGCTCATGAGCTGTAATCCCTAACTGGAGAGACATTAACAGCTGATGGCTTCTTGGGGAAACAAGGTCTGTTTTCTTTAAGAACATGTATCCCAAAGGTGAAGCATGCTCCAATGGGTATCCCCCAAACCGGGGGGGGGGGGAACACAGATTAGACCTTGTTCCCAAGCCTAGAAGAAGATATAGGCATCTAGGAACTACTTCTGTGGCATGCAAGGGAAAGATGAACAGAGAAGGGGAGATTGTACAGGGAGCTAGTCAGAATTCATGAGACTAAGCCAGTGTTACCCATGACCTCCATATGGGAACTTAAACACTAGCAAACATTTCTGTACATATTAATGAGCCTGGGACAAAAAGCAGAGATCTGGGTCAAGAGAGAGAAACTTTAGTGAATATTTTATGTATTTATATAAAAATGGAAGAGACCATGGGCCTGTGCTGTGTTTGCTAATGGAACCCATAAGACAAGAGGAAGTTACTCGTATTATCTCACTGACACCAGTAAATTCAAAGACATCTGTGTGAAAGAGAAAATCAGAGAAGTCGGACTTACAAACCTTGTTTTAAATATGGAGAACACTGGCAGCTTTTCATCCATCCTTCCTTCCTTCCTTAAGCTTTATTTAGTGGTGAGGGAGTCTTTGGAGAGCTTCTGGACTGAGTACTGCAATGACAACATATCAATGTGACTGTGCTACAGCCTGGGATGTGGAAAGACGCTTCCATGTCCTTTATAGGATACATAATTTGCAATGAGTCTTGAATTTTGTGCAGTCAGTTATATAACCAACAGAATAAATTTTAAAGATCAAAGATTTTTCACTCTCATTTTGACTTTATAATAGGTTCAAACTCAGTTGCTCAAATATTTCACAATGCAGCCAAGTCACAAACCTGCCACCAGAAAACAAATACTGATTTGGGTTATCTAGGAAAATCCCTCATGTTATCATACTTTGCCTAGATTTACTAAACTAATATCATAAGCTTAATCATCATATAAGTAATTTTTAAAGTCCTAGAACTGACCACTCTTAGGACTTAATATCTGTGTACTCAAAAATCAAAATACTGAGCTTCAGATTTAGTATGCAACTAATCCACTTTCTCTGCCATTTATGTTCAAAACAGATATTATTTTGAAGATAATTAATATTTGTATTAATTCAGATAATAGCCTAAACACACTCCTCCAAATACTGTTATTTTGAAATTTCTATTGCTATTTTTAAACACATTTTTCTTCCCATCTTCTTGTAGTCTTTATAATTATTTCTTCACAAAGTCCTTCTGTGGTATAAAGCACAAAAGCACATGAAATCTTACATGTGCTGGAAGGAATGAGAAGAAAAGAATTAGTGGAAGTCACAGACACAAGTTTTAATTGTGATTCAGACAGCGTACAAATGCTCACTCTACTCATTTTAAATCTACTCAAATGACCACCTTATTTTTCTCGATATGCTTACCTCCAGGGTTATCTGCTGCTTGGATGACATCACAAAGTCATACCAGATCAGTGTCCTGTCAAATGGATTACTCTGTGCCCTTATTCTACACCCACTCCTTCTCTGCCTGCACAGGATCCTCACTGCATACTAGGAAATAGCAGTGGGCACCTCCTGGCACTGTTTTTATTCTCATGCTGAACTCAGGTGATGTGAACCCCAGGAAGCAGCTCATGTGGTTTTCATGTGACATCCAAGCAAATATCATTTCCCTTGAGGAAAATAAAAGAAAAAAATAAAATTTCTATAAATTCTTATAGAAAGGACTAATACTCCAGTTTGTTGTGTGGAAATTATTACTCACTAAATGAAATGTAATTCTGAAAATGAATTATATTTTATAAATATAAAGAAAGCCATATGTTTTAACACTCTAGTTTAATTTTAAATCATATCCTTGCATTCTATTTCAACATTTTACCTTCCCAGTCTTATATTTGAGTAATAAAGTTTAATCATATTTTCTAAAGCTTTTATGACATTATTTTAAAGTAGCATAAATAATGAAACGTAAGCCTAATTTCATGTTCAATACCTTCTATGGAGATTTGAGCAGCTCTGTCTTTTTTTTTTTTTAATTAAGGTGATTTCCAACAGTCATTTCTGACTTCTGTGGCATCTCTCTGCAAATCCTACCCACTTTCCTACTGCACAGAGGTTCATTTGTGTCATTCAAATCTTTGCTCTTTAAATATCCACTTATAAATTTATTATGGCAATACATCCATGTCTTTACATTTAATCTGAATCTTGGATAACAAGCAGGAGATGGAATAGATAAGTAGCAGACACACTTGACAAAGTTAAAATGCTCTGCTGTCGGGCCGAAGTGGACTATTACAGTGACATAGGAGGATTTTAATTTTGTCCAGTTCTTCCTTCCCTGTTCCCCCATCTTTGCTAGAAAACCTTTGATAAAAGATCCAGAGTTTAAGTGTCCAACATCCTCACAAAAATGTGTCGGGGGCGTTTTAAAATCATGGCTTTTGAATGACACAGATGAACTTCGCTGCTGTGCTGCTGCAGTGCAGATTTATCATTGCGTTAATTAAGAAGGGTTTTCCAATAGTAACTCCAGAAATTGCCTCTGGAATATCATTAATTAACAATCCTGCTTCAATCATGAAAGAGAGAGGATAGGGCAAGCAAAACTGACAAGAGCAGTAACTATTAAAATATACTCACATACACACAAAAGCATGCATACATGCAAATATCCGCGTGTACACACATCCCGACACTCACAAACCCATACACAAACATGCACATATACACAATACACATATACAAGCACATGTATACACATGCAAACACACACACACACACACACACACACACCCCTGGAATTTACCAAGCAAACTTGGAAAGGAGGCTAGGAGTTACTTTAAGCAGGTATGATCAGGCCAACAGATATGTAACAAATAAATCCAATTTGCAGCATATAACCTATCTTTGTTGTCGGGCCTTGTGTGAGTTTCTAAATAAAATCAACAGTCGGGAAACTATTTATCCAAATAAAATTATTTACCATGTTGTTTAGAGTTTGAGATGTGTTTTATTCTTTGTCTTTTCTTTTTTCTGCAATGTGTGTTTCCTTTCTAGGGACGAAGAAAACAAGCACAACCCCCCACCACCACCACTTAGTTTTCTTATTTGTTGAGTATCCAGGTAACAAACTACTTAAAATCAGCCAAACAAAACTTGATAATTGGCCCCTATCCCCATCTGAGCCACAGAAGAATGTAACCATAGCAACCTGTCGTTTAGCACCAACCATCTCATGTACCTTTCAGAATTTAAGTCTGTGAGAATCTCCATTCCTAAGAAGAATTATCGTGCTGGGAGCGTTTTGTTCTTTACTGTAAAGTAAGCTTGGAGCCAGGCGCTCTGATGGTTCTCAACAAGGTGTTCAGGTGAAGAAGAAGCTCAGTAACCATGAAACATGCAAATACCTCCACAGATCTAAAGCTCTTTCTAGAAAGGGTTGAGCAGGAATGGAATGTATGGACAACCACTGGTGCACGCTGGCTAACCGTGGCTTGCTGAAATCTGAGTGTCCTTAGGAACATTCTTCGGCAGAGCAGAAGCAGCATATTCTACTGCACCCTTGCTTAATGTTAAAAACACTGATATTTTTCAATCACCTGACAAATATTTGTTGATATCAGCTTGGAAATTAAGTCTCATCAGAAACTCATTTCTGTAGATTTCATAATGCATCCAAAAAAAAAAAAAAAAAGAAAAGAAAAGAAAAGAAAAAGTGAAGGGGGTCACTTAAACTCACTGGAAACAATCTTACGGATTTTTTTTTTTTGTCCCAAATTGGTAAAAGTTTGAAAAGTTGATCCCTTATCAAAGGGAGATTTTTAATTTAACCATTAAAATACTGATTGTTCTGGTTAAAAACTATAATCAGTTTTAATTGTAACAGCAAAATGTGTTTCCACTACTGTAATTTTATAGACTACAATCACAGAAAAAAGAAAAAGAAAAGAAAAGAAAAACACTGTAAAGGGAATAGCTCAATAGGGAGGCTTGCAAGAATGAATTAAGCTCGGAAAGAGGTGTTGGTGCTGGACTCTCTTTGTAGTCTCCCCATCAAGGGGCTTTAGTAGGTGTCTAAAGAAAACCAAGAATGGATTTTTGTCCTTGATAGTTAACATGCTTAAGATTTGTATTTCTACCTTGCTCTGTGTAGGGGTCTTGTGAACTATGACTAACACTTTTATCTGTGTACAACACTGAAACCACAATGATAATTCTGTAACTCCTGCTGAAGCCAATGAATGTATATATTGCGCACCTATTATGTGAACGTAGCTCTGCCAAGAGCTGTGGGGCACGCTGAGTAACAGCGCCTGGCTTACTATGAAACTGGTGCTCGCTTCCTTTAAGAATCACCCAATGTGCCAGGGATTTTAAACTCATAGCATTATTTTTATTTGAAAGTCATTCTAACACAGTATGAGCCTTAGACTCCCTCAGATGATTCTCCCCTACCATGCTCCACTGTAACTGAATGGAAGCACCTTATAACTTGGTCCACATTTATCTGTGAGGGACTATTTGAAACAAAAGTAGAGAGGAAAAGCTGACACAATCATTGAATACTGAAAGAGAAAAGAAAACTGTGGCAGACAGCATTAGTGATTAAATGGGAGACTGTGGGGACTATATTAGATATCAACTGTTAAGATTTTAACAGTCCATGATAGTCTTTTGTCTGGATGTGTTAATATTATTGTTTTAATAAGTTTTTAACATTCAAATAATATCAAGAGAATAAGTTAAGCTTTATTTATATGTTGGACCATGGAAGGGTATCCTGGTTCTTGGGCTGTGGGTTCGGCCATGTCCCCAGAACCCAGGCCCCTGACATGAGACCTAATCTCCGTTCCACCTTTACCATTCAGTCACAGTACACAGGTGGTCGTGATAAACAGCCCCCAGGCCCTTGAGAGATTTACATATTAGTGAGGTACCTGAAGACCAGAGGGTGGAGCCGACTAAGCATTCCTCCCCAGCCCCTCCCCCATTTTCCCTCTCCCCTTTTCATTCAGGCATGGCCTGGGTTTTTGTGGGGTATGAATCCAGATCCATCCACCATCCGCCATGCCAATAAACCGGTTTTGGAAACCCAAGGACTTCCTCGTGTGTTGGGGCCACACTGTGAGGAACAGTGAGGAACCATGGAGAGGCTTTTAGTTAATGAACAGCCGGGCCTAACTTCCAGCTGGAGGAACCCAGATCGTTCCCAGCCGACTACCCCCAGCATGGCGGGAGGAACCCTGGGTTACCCAGCCATATTTTTCCCACATTTATATAATAGAGAATTTTACTCAGAACAGCTAGTGTTTATTGACTACAATACTTTTGCTGTTCAGTGTCTGAAAACTAAAGTGAACATTAAAGTAACTTTACACACACGATCAATAGAGCAGAGTTACAAGGCAGTTGTCATGACTGCATCATACAGAGAAGTCTGAACCCTAGTAAAATTAAATAACTTTTCAAAAGCTGTATCATTTTTAACCATCTCATTTGAAAACATACTGTTTGGCTGTTTTATAGGTAAGGGGTAAGGTAAGGACCTTCATTTGAGATAAAGGCTCATAAGACCCACTATAAAAGCAACTAAATAGTGTAAATATATTTTAGCTAAAGTGCTCATGTGTTTGCCTGAGTGACATCCCTTTTAGGAGATCACCTGGAGACAGATTCTGTTATGCACACTGTTGTGAACTCCTAACTGGAGCATTGGGTTAGATGATCAAGAGTTTGGGGCCAGACAGGAGGATTACTGAGTTCTAGATTCCTCTGGACACATAGTGAGGCCTTATTTTAAAAAACAGAACAAAACCTCGGTAGAAATTAGGCCAATATTTATGTCCAAAAGGGTTCTCTCCAGTGTCATGAATACTAAAATATAACAAATATTTAATACTAAGGATTTATAATTGTATTAGAATGAGACGATTTGTCAGAGTGATATGCAGCTCCTAGGAGCTTTATTTGATCATTTTTATAACAAATGAAACTTGAAACATATATTTTTACTAATTAATTGTTTCTTATTTATATCCCAAATGTTGCCCCCCTTTCTGGTCCTGCCCTTGCAGAGTTCTTCCTCAAATTTCCCCATCCCCTTCACCTCTGAGAGGGTGTCCCACCCCAGGTATCACATCACCCTGGGACATCGAGTCTCTACAAGATTAGGCACATCCTCTCTCACTGAGGCCAGACAAGGCAACTCCCTGCTATATATGCGCCCGGGGGCCTCAGGCCAGCCGATGTATGGTCTTTGGTTGGTGACTGAGTCTCTAGGAGCTCCCAGGAGTCCAAGTAATAGAAACTCTTGGTCTTCCTATGAGGCTGCCATCCTCTTCAGTTCCTTCAATCCTTCCCCTAACTCTTCCAGAGGGGTTCCCAACATGCATCCATCCATAAGCTGGTTATTTTTTCTTTAAAAGCTGAAAGAAAATATGTCAAACTGATTTTAGTTGACCATAAAAGTAGTGGATCTTTCGAGTTGTATTTAAAAATCTGAAACTTAAGTCAGAAAATATGTGTGTGTGTGTGTGTATGTGTATGATAATTAAAGAAGATGATGTCATATACTTAGGAGGTCACTACTGGGGACTCTGGAGTGATTGTTGGAAAGAGGGAGACGCAAATATTATAAATACACAGTTTGTGTATTTATAATATTTATAATATCATGTATTCATACATGAAATTCTCAAAAATAAAACATTTAGATTAATTCTACCACTACTACTAATAAAAGCCAAAGTAAAACAGCTAGCATTATAGTATACACTGATACACTTTTTCTCTCCTAAATCATACTTTTTCTCTTACCTCAAAACCTTCTACTTAAGATTGTATTATACCAAAAGTTTTTGTTTTTGTTTTTGTTTTTATGAGATATCATTAAAATTGAAGATATTGAACTAGTTTCTCAAGAGGCAGAGAAGTTTACATGAATCTTGAAATATTGGGGTTGTAAAAGAAAAACAACATAAAACCAGTAAGTATCAAAACATCTAAATCAAGAGAGTTTAATCCATATCTTGGAAGAGTTTCCCTATTGGCACAGACTTTCTTTTCTAAAGATAAAAACAAAAATAGATACTTGTGTAAACTAATTTTTAAGCAATTTGATGCTAGCTCTGGGGTCTGAGTTTTAGTTTTTGTTTTTTAATAATATTACAGATAAACACAGGCTTTGACATAGAAGCTATGACAGCCAATGGAAGAGACTGTGACAGCCATTAAAGGCTGGCCTAGAAACAGCACTGTCGCTTTTCCTAAAAGCCTACAATGATGACTTCCAACTTCCTTGTAGGAATGGAGTGTAGGGACCCCTAAGATCCAACAGCGTTTGCTTAAAGTGAGTGCATGAGATGGTCAGAGTGGGAGACATTTAAGCATTTAAATACCATGAGCTTCAATGTCTTCAATGTTGTAAGAAGAGACAGACATAGCATGTTTAGCATGAAAATAATCTCCCATTTAATGTTTGGATTGCCGAGATGTGCCACTGAGAGAGTAAGTTCAGACACTATTGAGATACAGAGTTACAAATCTGCAATAAAATAAAGAGAAGTTTCCATATGATTCAAAACAAAAAAACTCTGAGCCAGAGGAGAGAAGAAAAAAAAAACCCAACCCACCGATCTAGTCTGCTGGTTCCACTAAGGGCTGTTAGCAGTTACTCATTCTAAGTGTCACTTTGCAAACAGACTTAAATCGATCTTTGGGAATTTAACTGAAGTATAAATAGAAGTTTGGTAAGGGAGGCTATCAGTATGGAAGTGAAAGTCAAAACCATGCGTCATAGTTTATCCAAGGAAGAAGACAGAACAGAAGGAGAAAGGCCAAGCATTGGGCTGTAGGAATGTTCACATAGATAAGAAAGAATTAATTCCAGAAAAGTACTTTTCAGTATAGAAAGCTTAGTGTAACACCAAATTTACACTTCAGGTCACATATAGATGTTTCACACTTGAAATCTTGAATGAAAAAGCCAGAAGAAAAGAAAGAAGAATATTTTTCATGAAAATTCTGAGTGTGGTTTTTGCTGAAAAACAAGAACACCATTAAAATCAACTGACCTGTGACTATATGTCATTAAAGAAATTTCTTGCTTATACAAAAATTTTCAGGGAAAAATATAAGTAAAAATCATTTCATATTCTGACTGAATTACAAATCCAAATTGTTAAGACTAAAGAATGTATTTCCCTGGGAAGCAGCGCAGTCAGCTGTAACTGAGACTGAAGTCACTGCATTTCTTTCCTAGGGACATCACGCATGTCAATATGAAGAGCTCTAAGGTGACGTTCCCGTTAGGTTTGCACTCCTCTGTGTGGATTTTATTCACATGATGACTACAGTACCTGCTTTCCTTCTAGATGTTTCTTCGCTCTTGGTTTCCGGATGACCTTCTAACTTCTTTCTCATAGAATCTCATTTATGAGTTCTTAAGTACAAATTTGCTTTCAAAATTTCAATCAAGTGTGCTTTTTGCTGATGGCCAAATCCCCCAAGAGGCCTAGTTAGGTAGAGATTGAACAGAAGTACTAAATTTCAAAAGCACTTACTGTGAAAGGGTAGGTATATCATGTAATAGGGTGCCAATAACTCAGTGCCACATACAAAAAGAAAGAGAAGGTGATTCTAATAACTTTTTAATTTCTGTAATGTAGTAAACAAAAAGGCTAGTTTTAAATTAATAATTATTAATAATTGCCCACAAGTTCAATAATTTGTGAGTCATACTTTTTATTTTTTAGAAATATGTTTAGCAATATGTTAAGCAAAATTCGTGTGCCCACGCCCTCCCATTTCACCCCCTCCCTCTCTGTACCCACATCCCTCCCTCCCTGTGCCCACTCCCCTCCCATTTCACCTCCTCCGTCTTTGTGCTATCTATATTTATGTCAGCTTAACACAAGCTGCAGGCATTTTGGTAGAGAGATCCTCAATAGAGAAGATACCCCCATGGGCAAGCCAGTGGTGTATTTTCCGGACCAATAATTATTGAGGCCCACTCCTAGAATTGGGTATATTAAACAGTAGGATGAACAAGCCAGAAGAGCACGTTCGTAAGCAACACTCCTTCAGGGCTGCTCTATGTTCCTCCCTGCAAGGTCTTTTCGTGTTTCGGTTCTTGTCCTTAACTCCCCCAGTGAAGGATTTGCTGTTACTTAAAAGATGAAATAAGCTCTCATTCCCAAGTTTCCTTTGGTCTGGCATATTAGCACAGCAACAGAAACACTAAGACACTCTCTAAAGGTAAACTGTACAGATAGACATTTTGACTTCAGAAATTGCCTTACAAGAGAAGTGCAAATTAAAATCATGGGATATTTTATACACAACATTTCATGTAAAATTTGCAAAGCCTATACATACCAACGTTTGTTGAGGATACAACAGAATTCTTTTATCCATTTCATAGCAATGTAAACTTGATATGATCACTTTTGAAAGGAATTTGCCAAACCTTGCAAGCATAGAATGTCTTTAGTCCATGGCAGAACCATTTTGCTGCTAGGTGG
Source organism: Rhabdomys pumilio (assembly GCA_030674055.1). Classification (NCBI taxonomy): domain Eukaryota; kingdom Metazoa; phylum Chordata; class Mammalia; order Rodentia; family Muridae; genus Rhabdomys; species Rhabdomys pumilio. The sequence continues at coordinate 6,743,668 of JANHMN010000014.1, read as the reverse complement.
AGAAACAAGAATATAGACATTTTAAACAGCTAAGATGCCTCCACCTGCCGGCAGTGGTGGCGCACGCCTTTAATCCCAGCACTTGGGAGGCAGAGGCAGGCGGATTTCTGAGTTCGAGGCCAGTCTGGTCTACAGAGTGAGTCCAGGACAGCCAGGGCTACACAGAGTAACCCTGTCTCGAAAAACCAAAAAAAAAAAAAAAAAAAAAAAAAAAAAAAAAAAAAAAAAAAAAAAGATACCTCCAAGTGATTGGGTATGATTAGGCTTTTCTATCTGCTGGTTTAAGGTCACAATGTGACTGTCACAGCATCTGGATATACAGTTGCAAATGCAGAACTTTGTGTGTTAACCTGAAGGGGCCATAAAATGAAGGCAGCCTAGGAAGGCTGAATAATGGGAGTCTATGTCAGCAAGACACAATCTTATTTTGTGTTAAGACAATGGTATTTGGAATCTGCTCCTTATGGAAACAAAACTAGCTTAGTCTGACTACCACATAGACATCAAACAAACACTGTCATAAATGTATCCATTTTGATAGAAAATTGAAAACCTCAATCTTTTTTAAAAACTAGAATCTGTTGTGATTTAATCTGTGCAAATCAAAATAGAAAGAACTTAACTTACACTTATATTTTAAGAGAAACACGTTGTGGTATGATATGCACAATACAGTAATTCTAGAATTTCAACTCAGTATCAGGATAAACTTGTTTTATTAAGTAAATTCTCACTGTTTAAAACAGTTCCTGATAGAATATTTTAAGAAAATAGTTATCAAGATAGTGAGTATTGTTTTGTCAAACTTAGAAATATAGTAAGTACTTGTGACGGTTAGTCGGGACTTTCAGTTTGAAAAGATATAAAATGACCTAGATAAGCCCCTTGGTATTCTAGATTAGGTTAAGTCTAAGGGTGGCATCGCTCCATGTCCTGGGACCAGAGTGGGGACATTCATCTCTCTCTCACCTGACTGAAGATGCAATGTGATCAGTCACGTCATGTCACGTTCCTGCCACGAAAACATCTGTGCCATAAAGCACAAGATTCTTAATTAAGCCGTTTCGTCTTCCTTGACTTGGCGGTGACAGGCGTTTTGTTCCTTCAAAGTGAAACGTAGCCAATAGAGAATAATGATACCAAGAGTAAACTTGTTGCTGTGAAGACTGAACCTTGTGGCCCTTGGGTCGTAGAAACTGTTTTGCAGAAGGGATTTGGGAGACTATGAGTTAGAAAACTCCTTGAATGTTATAAGCTTGAATAACACAAGCAGAGCGTAGTGGTCCACTCTCGTGAGCATTTGGGAGACAGAGCTTAGTGGTCCATTCTGATGAGCACTTGCGAGACAGGGAAAGACAATGAATGACCGGATCAGGAGACTTTTTTTCATCCATTTATTTATTCACTTTACATCCTTTTACTGCCTCCCTACTCTTGGTTCCCACACACACACATTCCCTCCTCCATACTCCCTCCCTCTCTCCTCTGAGACGGTTGAGACCTTGCCTTGGTATACCCTATCCTTGCACACCAGTCTCTGCAGGGCTATGCACATCCTTCTCATATACTGACGCCAGATAAGACAGCACAGTTAGGGGAACAGGATCCACAGATACAGTGAGAGATCCGCTGAGTTTCGCATCTGCCATATATGTTCGAGGTGTGGAGTGCCGGGGGTGGGTGCCGGGGCTAGGACCAGCTTGTGTATGCTTTTTGGCTGTTGATTCAGTCTCTGAGAGCCCCCAAGATTACAGGTTAGTGGACTCTTATCGATCTTTCTGTGAAGTTTCTATCTCCTTTAGGGCCCTCAATCGTTTCCCTAACTCTTCCATAAGTCTCTCATTGCTCCGTCCAATGTTTGGATATTTTGTCAAAAGTCAAGTTGTTTCTAGCTGTGTGGGTTTATTTCTGGGTCTTTAATTAGATTCTATTGATCAACCTATGTGTTTCTATACTAATGCAATGCAATTTTTATTACAATTGCTCTGTCATACATCTTGAAATCGGAGATGGTGATACCTAACGAGGTTCCTTTATTGTACAGGATTATTTAGACATCCTGGTTTTTTTTATTTTTCCATATTGTTGAATCTTGAATTGTTCTTTCAAGGTCTATAAAAATTGTGCTGGAATTTTGATTTAAATTGCATTGAATTTATAGATTACTTTTTTGTAAAATGGCCATTTTCACAAGGTTAATCCTACCAATCTATAAAAATGGGAAATCTTTCCATTTTCTTATATCTTCTTCAGTTTCTTTCTTCAAAGACTTGAAGGTTTTGTCATATATTTGTCATATTTGCTTGATCTCCTTTGTTTATTACTCTAGTTAGAATTTTAAGTACTATGTTGAAAATAAATGGAGAGAGTGGGCAGCTTTGCCTTGTCCCTGATTTTAAGTTTTTTTCCCATTTAATTCCATGTTGGCTACTGGCTTGCTGTATCTTGCCTTTATTCTATTTAGATATGTGCATTGTATTCCTGATCTTTCCAAGACTTTTAACACGAAGAGATATTGGATTTTGTCAGTGACTTTTTCAACATCTAATGAGATGATCATCTGTGTTTCTTTCACTCGATTTGTTTATATGTTGAGTTACATTGATGGATTTTCATATATTGAACCACACCTAAATCCCTGGAATGAAGTCTTCTGAATCATGTTGGATCATGTTTTTGATATGTTCTTATATTTGGTTTGCAAGTATTTTACTGAATATTTTTGTATTAATGTTCATAAGGGAGGTTGGTCTGAAATTCTTTCTTGGTTGAGGTTGTGATTTAGATATCAGGGTACCTGTGGCCTCATAGATTGAGTTTGGCAATCTTCCTCCTGATTATATTGGTTTTTAGCTTTTTTGAAATGTCTTGTGGAATTGTGGGCTAAAAACATCTGGCCCTGTGCTTCTTTTGGTTGGGAGACTTTTCATGAGTGCTTCTATTTTCTTAAGGGTTAAGGGCTGTTTAAATAATTTACCTGATCTTGACTTAACTTGGTAAGTGATATCTAACTAGAAAATCATCCATTTCATTTAGATTTTCCAGTTTTGTGGAGTACAGGCATTTGAAATAAGACCTAATGACTTTTTAAAATTTCCTCAGTGTGTGTTGTTATGTCTCCTTTTTCATTTCTGATTTTGTTTATTTGGGCACTGTGTCTGTGGGCTCTGTGCTCGTGGGCGCTGTGCCTGTGGGCGCTGTGTCTGTCCACTTTCTGGTCAGATTGATTAAGAGTTTGTCTATCTTCTTGAATTTTTCAAAGAACCAGCTCTTGGTTTTGTTGACTCTTCATATTGCTCTTTTTGTTTCTAATTTACTGACTTCAGCCCTGGTTTTGATTATTTCCTGCCTTCCTGGGTGTGCTTGCCTCTTCTAGAGCTTTCAGGTATGCTGTTAAGTTGCTAGCTTGAGATATTTCCAATTTCTTTATGAAGACATTTAGTGCTATGAATCTTCCTCTTAGCACTGCTTTCATTGTGTCCCATAAGTTTGAGTATGCTGTGCCTTCATTTTCATTGAATTCTAGAAATTCATTGATTTCTTTCTTTATTTCTTGTTTGACAGTGTGGTCATTGTGTTCAGTTTTTATGAGTTTGTAGGCTTGCAGTTTTCCTGTTGTTAAAATACAGTTTTAATCCATGGTGATCTGATCAGATGTAAGGAGTTATTTCAATCTTCTTCTGTCTGTTGAGGCTTGCTTTGTGGCCATGTACATGGTCACTTTTGGAGAAGGTTTTATGATGTGCTGAGAAGAACGTATATTCTTTTGTTTAGGTGAAATCTTCTGTAGATATCTGTTAGATTCATTTGATTTTTTAACCTCTGTTACTTTTGTTTTTCTCTGCTTAGTTTCTGCTTTGATGACTCGTGTGTTGGTGCCACTGGAGTGCTGAAGCCCCTTTTTCTAGCTCTTCTTGTTGTTATCCAGCTTTAATCCATACTGATCTAATAGGATAATGGTGTTATTTCAACTTTTTGTATCTGTTGAGACTTGCTTTGTGACAGAGTATTTGGTCAATTTTTGAACATATTGGTCAATATGACCATGAGATACATGGAATGTTCTTCGTTGTTTGGGTGAAATATTCTGTAGATGTCTACTAGATCCATTTGATTTATAACATCCGTTAGCTCCATTATTTCTCTCATTAGGTTTTGTATGGATGACCTGCCAATCAGCGAGAATGGAGTAATGAAGTCCCACACTATTGCTATGTGTGGTTCAATGTGTGATTTAAGCTTTATTAATGTTCATTTTATGAACGTGGGTACCTTTGTATTTGTGACATAGATGTTAAAAATTGAAACAACATCTTGGTGGATTTCTTTCTTTGAAGATTATGAAATGTTCTCTATCTCTTTTGATTAATTTTATTTTGAAGTTTATATTATAATGGCTACACCAGCTTGCCTCTTGGGTCCATTTGCTTGGAAAAAATCTTTTTCCAATCTTTTACTCTGAGATAAAATAAAAATATGTCAGTGGACTAGAAATAATCTAAGTTCCTATAAAATCCCAGAAATAATTTTTGTGTATATTGAGTGGACATTCTTTTATTTTGATACAAGCACTTGTTTTGTTGTGTCCAAGGTAAGTTTGCTTCACATGTTGACACACAGCGATGTTTTTCTCCTTATTGTATGTATGCTGGCCTTACAGAACAATGGAGAGATCAGATCTGATAATAAAACACAAGGGTTGATTCAGTGCATCTCATTTTCATGATTAACTTTGTGTGTGGATATAGCCTTTCTGAACCAGAAAGCTATAAATTCCTAATAATAAAATACCTATTTCACCTCCCAGGTCTCTGATGCATTCTGGAGGGTTCCAAGACTCAGAGGGAGGGACCTTAGATGAAGTGCCCAACAATGGGGAAAGGGAACTTACAGAGTCCACCACCAGCAGAAAGACAGGGCATCAAGTGAGGGAGGGGGTTGCCATCCCACAGTCAAAACTCTGATCCATAATCCTTCCTATCTGAAAGAACAGAGGGAATCAAAATGGAGAGGAGCCTGAAGAAAAGAAGATCCAGCAACAGGCCCAAAGTGGGATCCAGCTCAGGGGGAGACCCCAAGACTTGACACTATTACTGAGGCTATGGAGCACTCTCAAAAAGATAGCTATAATGACTGCCCTCCAAAAGACCCAACAAGCAGATGCAGATATTTTCTCCAAACCAATGGGCAGAAGCTGCTAACTCCTGTGGATGAATTAGGAAAAAGCTGGAAGAAGCTAAGAGGAAGGCAACCCCATAGGAGGATCAGCAGTCTCAATTAACCTGGACCCCAAAGATCTCTCAAACACTGGACCACCAACCAGGCAGCATATACCAGCTGATATGAACCCCCAACACATATACAGCAGAGGACTGCCAGATCTAGGTTCAGTCAGAGAAGACACACCTAACCCTCAAGAGACTTGAGGCCCTATGGAGTTTAGAGCTCTGGTGGGGTGAGGGCTGGGGGTGGGGACAACCTCGTGGAGACAAAGAGTGCGGAGACTGTATGGGATGTGGAACAGTCGGAAGGTGGACAGGGGTGGGATAAAATCTGGACTGTAAATAAATAAAGACAAAAAACCCCAAGTTCCTACAAAAAAAAAGGACCTACTTCAAAGCATTGTTGTGAGGACTAAGACAATCCATACAAACAATTTCAGCTAGACATCTGGAATGTAATGATTATAACATTGATTTTAACAGTTCTAAGAGAAAATTGCTCTGAAAATTGTAAATTGTAGTATATACTATCATTTAGATGTTTTCTAATATAACTAGCTATATTATAACCATTAATTATATAATTATGCTTTATATGTGTGTTTATATGAGGTCATATTAATAAAGTATACCAGTCTCTTAGGTATGCAACTAATCTTTTTCTTTGGAAATTTCTTATATAGAGAGTTATGTAAATTAAAGTCATAACTAAATGCAAATCCTTTATATTCAAAGAAAAAACATTTTTCTAAAGAAGAAGGAGAAGAAGAGAAAGAAGAAGGAGAATGAGAAGGAGGAGGAAGAAGAGGAGGAGGAGGAGGAGAAAGAAGAAAGAAGAAGAAGAAGAAGAAGAAGAAGAAGAAGAAGAAGAAGAAGAAGAAGAGGAGGAGGAGGAGGAGGAAGAAGAAGTGAGCTCACCAAAAGGATTCATCTCTCAGCGTCTCTCAAGTATTTACCAGCATGAATTTTTAACCACTGAATCCTTGAACTTTGAGCCAAAATAAACTCTTCTTTAGGTTGCTTTTTCCAGGTATGTTGTCCCAACAATATGTAAAGTAACAGACAGAATTCTTAATTTATGAATTAGTATACAATAGACAGTTAGGAGCACACATTAGACCATCATTTTACTTTCTATTTGAAAAAGTAAATGTAAGAAGACCCCTATTTCTCGGTACATCCCAAATTAATCTGTTCTCATGTTTCTCATTCTAACTTGACACTTATTGTTGACAATAGGCATAGTACTTAATGCCACTTTATCTTTGCTGATAAAGTGAAAGCAAGCACAATATTTAAAAAACTTTACTGAAGATAAAGTTAAATAATAAGTATTTTGAAGAACACAGTGAAATGTAAATAGCCATTCACTATTGCCAGCTAATGTTATTACTGTTATTATTATCACTATTCTTACAGCACCATTTAGGAATAATCAGGCAGTTTTTCCATATTTTATGAATCATGGCAAATATACTTTAGAGAGTAATAAATCAAATGGATTCGTATATTTAGCCACTTCTTGATCATATACAAGGTGTTTACACTGGAACGTTAGGTGGAAGAAGAGAGGTGCTTTGGACAGATTTTTTTTAAGGCTTTGGATTTCTGTTCTTTCTAATGATTAGGTTTGTTCAGTGAAATAAAGCTGACTTTTTTTTAAAACATGTATATAATATTCACTGTGTACAATATTACAAACAGATATTGCCATTAGCCATCTGACTTAGAGGTGAGCTAGAATCGATTATGTAGAAGTTCAAGGTTCATAGTTCCTTTTTGTCCTGATGAGAATGAACTTTAGTTGTCAGTGGCACTGCTACAGTGACTTCTAGGAAAATCAATGGCCCTCAGTAGCAGTCCTTGCCAAACTGCCTGAGCTCTGGGACTTCACCTAATGAGAACATTCTCATTAAACTTCACATTTTCTTTTCTTTTCTGGGTCTTGTTGACAATTACCTAGAATTCTATTAAGCAGATACATTTGTCTAAATTTAATCATTTTGTAATTTGTAAAAAAAAAGAAAAGATTGGATATGAATTCTACATACCATATAGCTTTAAAATATTCGACTTGGAATCATGAATTTGTATGGAAATGATGAAGGATATCCAAAATCAGTAGCAGTTTATAATATCATCCTTACATGTGGATATGCCTTACTGTAAAGTTTCACACAAGACAACATTTTGAATAGTCTATTAGTTGTAATTGCAATAAGAAATATAAATGTTAGCGAAACCCAAGATACTCACAAAAATTCAGGCAAAAAAATTTAACTTATAAGCAAATTTAATATAAAAATCAGTAACATTAGCATATTCAATGTTTATTGTGTAAGTTTGCTTTTCTATGAACACATCTCTTTTTATTGTGATGTCAATAATTTATAAGTATGTTTGTTGGAAATAAAGCAGATAAATATTAGAGAATTTAATTTTCTGATGGTAAACACTGCTTTGCCACTAAATTTTATCCTTGGAGAATTTTATAACTTGTAGGTTTTGAAAGAAATAAAAGCTCATTAACAGAATTTTTTTACCCAAACCATTACAACTGCATAATTTTGAATCACAGCTCATTAAAACAATTATAATCAAATGTTTTATTTCTTATTTCCCTTTTGAGAAACAGCTGAAAAGGTTATGTTTGTTGTTCTTTATACAAATCTCTGGGGCGACATAAACAGGCTACATTGATTTGTGGGCTGTTTTACATTTAAGTTTCAATGTGTCTCTGATGTTAGTTTGAGTTATTTCAACATTATTTCAATAGAATTTCAAAACTTGGCATTAGAAGCACAGTTAAATTAACAAGATATTTAATATCATCATCTCAAAATTCAAGTATTGGCAGGTGATTGCTTAATGGAATTCAGTTACACTTGCAGGTGTATTCTATTTTGGATCTTTCCAAAGTTGAAAGAGGATACATTCTTAATGGTTAGTCTGCCTTCTTTTATAACCTCATGTATACTATGATACACTATTGCAAGAGCAACAAGGGTAAAATCACTGTGGCTGCAAGTACCTCCCTAATGCAGAGTTTAATTCAACCAGTTACACACCCTGTGTAGGAGGCAAATAAAATTAACTGGAAAGATTTTGACCTTTCCCTGTTTTTCTACACGCATATAAACTAAGTATGGGTCTGCATTTGAGATTCCATTCAAATTGGCCCACCTAGGCTGGTGATTAACTACAAAAAAAAGAAACCTGTCCTCTTGAATGTGTATTTAAAAGAAACTTGTCATCTGACTCCAACTTTTATGATCAATGCAACCAGCATAGTTTGTGTTTCCAGGATCGTCTCAGTTTTCTTAATCATGCTAACATCATCTATAAGTATTGTTTTATTAATCATAATTGTTAACAAGTAAATAATTACCCACCATATCAGTCATGCTCTTGTTGCTGTGATAAAACAGCAGGACCAAAAGCAACATCAAGAAGAAAAGATTCATTTTAATTATGTTTCCAGAGTGTTAACTCTATTGTAGTATAAACTACACAACAACAGTCCAGAAAAGCATGGAGACACACTCTGGACCACTGTGGCAGGACATATTTGTCATTTGAGCCATCATACTCTGTTAAATTAAAAAAAAATCTAGCCTAATATTTAGATTCTTGCCTGACATTACTTCTTTGTTCTAGCCTAAAATTTAGATTCCTACCTAAAATTACTTCTTTGTTCTATGAAAATGACCTTGTACTAGGACAGGGAAGTAGGCTCACATACTTTGGCCACCCTAATAAGCCCTTAGAAACAGTTATCACGGGAGTGTTCACGTAACTGGGTTTAATGCCTTGCTTTTTTTTTTTTTTTGACTATTTGTGTTTATTGTCTTGCTTGTTCCTTGACTATTTGCATCTATTGTATTGCTAGACCCTCAACCTAGAACTAACCTTAATACATTCATATAATCAAAATGGTATAAAAGCATAAAAGGGGATGGGAATGGGATAGGGGTTTAGGGAGGGGAAATGGTGAAACAGATGACATCTGTACTGTAAATAAATAAAATAATCAATAAATAAAAAGAAAAAAATCTAGATATACAACCAAATACTTCTACCAAAACATAATATAGCATAGGCAAATATTTCATTTAGTTAGGTTAGAATAACTATTATTTAATAACAACTTATAAAATAATTATCTTTAAAACAGAAACCCCTTTTTCTGAAGCCCATATCAAAAGTCCTTATATTACTGAAATATTTTTCAAAACTTGTCCCCAGTAAACTAGGCTATCAGTTTATATCCATTTTACACATCCAAATGAGGAAAACATAAATTTTGATGTGATATAGTTTTAAAAACTACAATTATGTGATATATGCAAGTGTATTCAGTCCAATTGCTGTTTGTCAAGTTAAAGACTAGACGATGATCAAGAGAACACGTAGAATCTAGATTCGTGTTTTGAGATCTGTCTTCCTTTTTTCTCTTAATTCGTGAACAAATAAAGAAACGTTCTGCTATTTACACCAAGTTTAAAGGCTTGACTTGAATAAATTTGATTTCTTTCTAAAAGTCAGTGAAACATTAAATGATTTCATGTAATATGACTTCAAATTATTCATATCACATAGTCACAGGGAGGCCAACTGCTCTCTACTTAGTCCCATGTGTATTTGCAATGGGGAACAAAGTAATTCTATATGATCAAAATCAATAGTATATAGAACCTGAGATTAGTTTTCCATAGTTAGTATATTTTGTTCTATCAACATAGCTACTTATCATTTAAGTAATCACTTGAAAACTCTGATTGTTTTAGTTTAAGATGTGATAGATTTATTATCACCTTAATCATCCCTGATATCAAAGGTGCAGATAACTTGTCATTGATGATAGAAGAACAATCTACCTATGATAAGACAAAGTTAATCCAGGCTTCTCTTTACAGTATCTGTGTCCATTGCAAAGCTTACCTAAGTCTTGATGCATACAATTTTCCCACTGTGAAGTTTCTGAAAATTAGTGGTCCTCAGTTTTCCTAAGGTTATGACACTGTAATGCAGAACCTGCAGTGATCCCGAACGTGGATATCTGATATAGGCAAAAGAGTGAAAGGTCATTTGAGCCCCAAAAGGTTCAAAGCCAACATGTTGAGAACCACGTCCTAAATCTTGATCTGTATGATCTGAAGAAGAAAAAGAACTGTATAGAAACATAATGAGAATGGGAAAAGTAACATCTGTATCTATAAAAATACAGAAGGCAAATAATTCACCACACAGCAAGATACAGACCTGGCCTCATACTTCCTGGTTCCCAGTGTAATTTTTGTCAACCTAACTATCTGTGATAGGTAGTATGGCTGTGTGATAAGGAATCCCCAAATTTAAACTTAGTGACATTCCATGGCTGGAGTGTTTGTCATCAAAATTGTATACTTGTTTATGATAATGACAGGCATTGACTAGGATATGGAGAAATCGTTACCATTATACATTGTTGGTAAGAAATGGTGTAGTTAGTCTGGAAAATTGTTTGGATTTCACCCAACAATTAGACTTCCATGTATATTCCCTAAAGAATTGAAGACATATGTGCATACAAAAATCTATGGATGTTTATGTTAGTATTGACATGGAAGCTGGTGGTGGCTTAAATGTGAAATATGCCCCTCATCTTCACATTTGAACACATGGACTCTACATGGTTCTGCTGTTCCAAAGGTTGTGTAACCTGTAGAAGGTGGGCCTTGCTGTAGAAAATGGGTCACTGGAATTGCCCTTCAACCCAAGGAGCTGTCTGCCTGGTCAATAGCATTTACTAAGCAGTTACAGCACACACTAACTCGACCCTCTACCATGACCTACCCCCAGTCATAACGGAGTGTATTCTGTGAGCTATGAGCCAAAGTAATTCTTCCTCCTTTAAAGCACTTTTATCAAGTAAAAGTAATAATAGGTAAAATATGTTAATTACCTAAATGCTTATCAATTGATAATTGTACAAAATGTGGTAGATCTATATAATGGCTCTTTACCCATACAAATGACTATGTGTGTGTGTGTGTGTGTGTGTGTGTGTGTGTATATATATATATATATATATATATATATATATATATATATATATGTGTGTGTGTATATGTGTGTGTATTCACACTTAAGGTCATCTGTTGCATGACTCTATTTACACATGATTTCTACAATTGAAAAATACACAGAATAGCAAAATAGACTAACGGTTGCATTGGAATTGGGTGAGGAAATAACTAGGATTGTCTCTTAATGAAGATGGGTTTTTTTTTTCAGAAAATAAAGATATTCCAGAATTAGGTGACAACAATGATTGTTCACATTTCTGACTTTAGCAGAAACCATCAATTTGTACACCTTAAAATAATGAGTTAAATAGCATATAAAATTAATTGTATATAATAAAGTGTCAATTAAAATATTTTATCTGAAATAATGTTTAATTTCCTCATGAAATGGCAGTTTTATCAGGGCTTGGTTAGGCCTTGAAACTGGTTAGTTGTACTTAAGGGCTTGTATCTACATCATCCACATGTCTGGTGCTTACTGGACTTAAGAAATTACTACTTGAATCTGATTTCCTTTGTCATGGATCTCAAGAGAGAAAGGTGACATTTGTCCTCTTAAAAACCCACTCGTAGTGTCATACCATATGATTTAGATCATGATCTTCTGCTACGGGTGTTGCTATAAAGATTGGTTCAGGTTCAGTATTTGGAAACACAGAAACCACATTTCAACAGAACACTATCACGACCATATTTGAAGAAAATATTGTCATATATGATACACACTGGTGCAAACATCTTTGCAACGTGAGACCAGCCACACAGGTCTTACAAGAACTAGAAATCACATACTTCATGATTTGCTTACCATCTGGGGAGAACACATGATAACATTCACGTAATAATGACTCCAGTAAAGAGGGAGAATACTGGCTTATTTTAACTCACTTTTAACAATGATTACAAACTACTGCCTGCTTCCCTCTAAAAATTCTTCTCAACCTATACCACTTGCTTTGCAGAAGTTTCTAGAATTCTTTGACAAAAGACCAAGTATTCACTTATTTCTGAACTCAGTTGTATTTCTGTTTTAATTTAGGTTATGTTTTGTAGCGTGTTTAGTTTAGAACAAAATTCTCTTTTGTTAAGAAAAGAAACAGGAAATCATCTTTGGTAGGGAAAAATAGGAGTGATTATAGGTATTATAAATAAAATATTAGCATTTCTCTTAAAAAGATAAAACTAAATCTGAATGAATCAATAAAGGCAAACACATCTTCACTAACAAATCTTTGTCAAATAATACTTAAGATAACCAGATGTTGAACGGAGCACAAGAACCTAAGCAATAGAAACGAAGGCTACTTGGCATCATCAGGACACAGTTCTCTCACCACAGCAAGCCCTGGATACCCTAACACACCAGAAAAGCAAGATTTGAATTTACAATAACATCTCATGATGATGGTGATAGAGGACTTTAAAAAGGACATAAATATCTTCCTTTAAAAAAAAATACAGGAGAACGGAGGTAAACAAGTAGAAACCCTTAAAGAGGAAACTCAAAAATCCCTTAAAGAATTACAGAATTTAATAAAAATGAAGGCACAACATACTTAAACCAATGAGGCACAATGAAAGCAGTGCTAAGGGGAAAACTCATAGCTCTAAGTGCCTCCAAAAAGAAACTGGAGAGAGCGTATGCTAGCAACTTGACAGCACATCTAAAAGCTCAAGAACAAAAAGAAGCAAATACACCCAATAGTAGTAAAAGGCAGAAAACAATCAAACTCGGGGATGAAATCAACCAAGTAGAAACAAAAAGAACTAGACAAAGAAACAACAAAACCAGAAGCTGGTTCTTAGAGAAAATCAACAAGATAAATAAGCCCTTAGCCAGACTAAACAGAGGGCACAAAGACAGTATCCAAATTGACAAAATCACAAATGAAAAGGGAGACATAACAGAAACTGGGGAAATTCAAAAGATCATCAGATTCTACTACAAAAGCCTATACTCAACAAAACTGGAAAATCTGGATGAAGTGGACAACTTTTCTAGACAGATACCAGGTGCCAAAGGATCAGATAAACCACCTAAACAATCCCATAACCCCTACAGAAATAAAAGCACTCATTAAAAGTTTCCCAACCAAAAAAAGTCCAAGAACAGATGGTTTTAGTGCAGAATTCTATCAGACCTTCAAGAAAGACCTAATACCAATACTTTTCAAGCTATTCCACAAAATAGAACACTATCCAATTAATTCTGAATGAAAATTTTAACTCAAGAGTAGAAGAAATATCACAGGGTAACAAAATAACAGAACCAATATCTTATATAAATTGATTGATAAATAGATAGATAATAGATAGATATATAATTTAAATACTACTGAGTATATATGTGTGATATATGACATAATATTACTAAATTTTCAATATAAGTTAGGGTAGGAAAAGTTATATGGTGATAATAAACCATCTCAAACCTTGGCAACTTAATCATAGTGCAGTTTCTGCTTTACTAAGCCAGCTACATACCTACTGAGAGACATGGTGCTCTAGCCTGCGTCAGTCTTGGATTCACCATCACAATCTAAATTCTTAATAATTCGGTAGGCAAAAGTCCATTGGGAGAATAAGATCTTCTGTGGCTCGGTCTGAAGTTACTCACATGGCTCTACTCACACTTTATAGATTGGAATTGGCAACAAGCCTCTACCTGCAAGCTTACTAAAAAAATGAATGTAGCCTTCCCTCTGCAACAGAGGACCAGTGGCTATAGATTGGAAGATTCACCAGGATTTACTTCACTCCTGTTCAGATTAATTTATGAAATCTAGTAGGATATATTTTTAGGGGTATGGATGCCTAATACAGGGTCTCCTGTAACCCAAACTAGCTTCAAACTTGAAATATTTTTTTACTAAATATATTGCTTATCATGTAATTACACATTATTCATTCAATATTTTACTTTTTACAATATAGTTTTCTTTTTTCTTTTATTGAACATAGATTATCTTCTAATATACTATAACCTGATTATAGTTTCCCCTCCCTCTATTCCTTCCAGCTCTCTCCCATCTTAAAAATCTTTATCCTCCTGCCTCTACTTCCCAACTACTGGGGATACAGGCCTGTATCATTATGCATATCAAATCAAATTATCTTAAATTGCCCTAAAACCCACTTTTCAATATTTAGTGCTTTAGATATCTCCTTTGAAATACCACAAAACAAAGGAGAAATACAAGTTGTTAGTAATTTTCACTAGTACAAAAAATGTTTTTGTTCTTATAATATGTGGAATTATTGCACTACAATTTTTATTAGAAAAGAGAGTTACATAGACTATCTTAAAACACTTTTTCCCTTAAATTTTTTTGAGAATTTCACATATGATTACTGTATTTAACTCACTTCCATTCATCTGTGCTTCCCCCTTCAAGTCCTTTCTTGGCCACTCAATCTCTTCAATTCATGACCAATTTCTTTTTCTTCTTTAAAAAAAAAATGCGACTGTGTATGTGGTCATACATCCTACTGAGTCTACATAGTATTCTTCATATGGAAATATGTTTAAGACTGACCACATAGAATCAGATAACCTACCAGGGAGCTTCATTCTTGAAGACTGAGCCTCTATCCTTCAGCAGCCCTCTATTGCCTATACCTCCTATATGTTGAACCTTGTGAGATTTCGGGCAGTCACCTTGGTATGTCAACAGGTGGTGTCATTTATGCGTATAATGTTAAGTATTTAGAATTCAGTTAAATCTTAAATTGGTTTAGGAAAGTGATAATAATAGGTCCCATGGTCCCACCAGCCATTAGCAGTTAGCTGGATTTCAGTAGCACACATTAATTCCCAACTATTGGATGAGTCTAAGGTCAAACTGAACATTGTTGGTTCACACTCAAGATATAAGTTTCACTGTCAAACTCTTAGGGCTTTCTTGACATTCTAGCTATTGCTCTGCAGTTGGGTCAGACTATTGGTTGCTTTTTTTCCTTGACAGCTTGCATAGCACCCTCAGATACTATGAGCCTTAGTCCTCAGGGAGGAGGCTTTGTGAGTATTTCAGCTTAATTCCCCCATGTCCTGTTTCCAAGTGTGGCATATGGTGTCATCAGTCCTACCTTCAAGTTCCAAGAGACAACCAAGGACGATGGTAATAGTCTATAGTGTCTGTAGAGTTTCTTCAACTCCTCTGACCAACAAGTTGTAGGATTATTTCCGGTGTGTGGAGTAGGGTTTTGTTGGATACTCTATGGTTCCCAGGGGAGATAGAAGCACCCTAAGTGACCTAACTTCATTGAAGGACACATCCTCATTCACATGTGAGTGCACATAAGCATATGCTATGTTTTATTAAGTAAACAGTTCCCAATGAATTTTTCAAGCATCTTTTTTGTTAAAACTTAATTTTTATAGTAAGCATATTCCCTTTTCACAAACCATATATTGATGATTAGTGAGATACTAAATGGCTACCATGAAATATAATACTGTTGAACTTCTGGCAACTAATCTATTCTTAACCTTTACTTTAAATAATATTAATTTGTTATTATTTTTAATTGTCTCTTAGCATTTTCTACTAAATACATTTGGATCGTGTATCAATTTTAGAAACCACAGCGTGATCTATGCTACAGCAATTGCACCTTCCTTTCCACGGTCTTATTTGATATATCTGTCTATTCTCTCATCTGTAGAAATCTGTGTTAACCATATGGTTGTTACTCATTGTACTAGGAGCTGTATTTCGTTGAATGTTGCAAATTATTTATGCATGCAAGCATAGTTCTTTTCTTTATTTATTTTTTGGGTTTTTTTTGTTTGTTTGTTTGTTTGTTTTTTTCGAGACAGGGTTTCTCTATGTAGCTCTGGCTGTCCTGGAACTCACTCTGTGGACCTCGCCTCGAACTCAGAAATCTGCCTGCCTCTGCCTCCCAAGTACTGGGATTAAAGGTGTGCGCCACCACTGCCCAGCGCAAGCATAGTTCCGATGCCTCTGATATAAAATCATTTAAAGTATCAGGGGAGGCGATGACTCCAATCCTGATAATACTTTATATTTACAAAGCCTACCAAGTTGCCTTATACCTCACTTGTCTCTGATTGATAATAATCCTGTTAGGTACTGAGGACCTATCCGAAACCAGACACTATTTAAATACCTTCTGCACCCTAAAGTATCTAGTCAAAGCTTTTAATCCCCCCAACTTTGACACTAGGATTTTCACCATTTTAGAAATAAAGAAGTTCATTGGATGCATCAGCCTCAGTCCAGGGCAGACCTCGTGCACAGGAGGAGTTGCCCAACACAAGATGAACTACATAGGATCGAGGGGCTTAAAGGTTGTTTTAGCATTTTTGTATAATTGGGGTTTGGGGTTGTTTTTTTCACATGTTTTGGGGTTGGGAGAGCTTTTGAGAGAAAGAAAGAAAAGGTCAGGTGAACAATATGGGTGTGTAGGGAAGGATGGAGAACCTGAGAGGAGTTAGGGAGAGTGAGAGCATGATAAAAGTATTGTATTGGGACTGGAGAGATGGCTCAGTGGTTAAGAGTACTGACTGCTCTTTCAGAAGACTAAAGTTCAATTCCCAAAACTCACGTGGCCGCTCACAACAGTTTGTAACTCCTGGTCCAGAAAGTGTGACTAACGTACATAAAATAAAAATAAATAGTTTATAAAAACTTTTGAAAACCATATTGTACTAACTTAAAAGAAAAGAAGAAGTAAAGAAGTCATGTAACTTGGCTTAAAGCCCACCACTCGGTAATGGACAAAAGTCACATGCAGGCAGCTGAATCAGAGACTCTTGAGCTGCAGAGAAAATTCCCACCAAGCAGCACCTTACTAACATGGAAAAGACACAAGAGCACTCTGCATAGTTAGATTTACTGCCTCGTTCCCTTTATCCCAGCTACTCTAGCTTAATGAATTCCAGGCTAGTCTACTTTATTGCTTCTATCCAGCACTACATCCTACACGTCCTTTGGTGTTGAAGCAGCATCAAACGACCCTGAATCCCTCTTCCTGTACCATAATGTGTTTCTAGATCCTGTCCACACATTCTAAGTAACACTGCTCTAGAAACAACTTGATCGTTTTATTTATGAACATTTGGTAATGGGTTAATATCACACGATTATCAATTTACAAATGTCACAGGAACATAAAAATAGATCACTGCAGAGACACTGGAAACAGCTGTGTTGAGGATTGGCAAGGAAAGACGGATTTGACTGACAGGATTCCGGAGAGTGCTGGCAACATGACCATCCAAAGGTGTCTTTGTCATATGTTTTCATTCCTAATAATTTTAGATGTCAACATCATAAGCAGATTTTTTTATTCCTTCGAGTAGCTTTTTAGATTGTTCTCCTATGACTTCTGCTGAGGAAAGTCGGTGTTAAGCAGCTAAGATAAAGAGTCTTAAAAAGCAGAGACTAGATGTTGAGGGATTATAATTGCATTACCTCAATTTTTCTTGGGAAATTGAAAGTATGGAAGACCAAAATGCTTTAAAGAACATGATTGACTCATTTCATCTATGTCCAAGTTAGCACACTCTGGTCATCCTTATGGCCTTTGCTGCTTATCCTAGCCCTCTATTCTGTTAGTAGTTGCCACTAATGCCATTCCATTACCCAAGTATCCAAACTGGAACAACCATTCCAAACCACATCATTCTACTGTTACCTTTTTGAAGTTGTACCCACATTTTTTTTGTTCATAGTGTCTTTATAAAGTTAAAAAATAAATTAAATTTAGGACCATTATTGCTTCCATTTAAACAATTGCTGCTATATGTATCTCCTGTGAGACCCATTAGCACTTAATACTAGAACATTGATTTAACCTTCTTCTCAAAGGATATAGTTTATTGTTGCTTACTGAGACTTCAATGACCACATCCTAAATTTAACTGAAACATCTTGTTTGGCTAATTTCTTGTATTTGTGAAAATCATAAAATAGCTATTGCAATTTGAATAATCATGCTCTTGATTATGTTACCGTGTGGTAGGCTAAGAATGATGCAATTGATTTTTATAGGTATCCTTGGAATAGGAAGGTATATCTTCATTGGACTAGAAATTGACTTGCATGTTATATCTGGATCTCTAAAAAGTGGATCATCATCCATTCATTCTTTTAGAAATCTGAATACTTTACAAAGCAAAATGAGATGTCGTCCAATGAAAAGCCACCTCAGAAAACACTTATGAGCAAGTATTCTTCATTGAGCTGTGACTTAAAAAATTGTGAAATTTAAATTACATTTTAAAAAGAAGCGCTGCTTATTAGACTTATACTAAGTCAAATAGAAACATTTATTGGAACTAAGAATAAACTTTTGATATATTCAATGTGAAGTCCTCTGAGCCACCGGACATTGAATTCATTCCAAAGATAAATTATTTTATCTAGTCATATCAAACTGTCTATCAAGTTGTCATTCATAAATTCAGAATTGTCAAGTTTGATAAGAAAAGCAACTGGGTGGTCTGATTAGTTGATATTGTTTTTCCTGTGGTGTTTCAGTCCCCTTCAGCTCCTTCACTCTTTCCCCTAGGTCTTTCATTGGAGTCCCTGGACTGCCTCAATCTTACATTAAAGGGGAAACAAAATAATCACAGGAGGTAGAGGGAGGGAGGAACCCAGAAGGGAGAGAAGAGAAGGGGTAAAAGGGGATAAGCTCAGGTATTGGAAGGGACAGAAGAGAAGTATAGAGTCAGGAAATTGAATAGAAATATGTAGCAGTAGGGGATGAGGAACTGGGTGTAGCCACTAGAAAATTCCATATGCCAGGGAAGCAAGAGGCTCCCTGAACCCAACATTAGCCAAGATATCCAACAAATGGAAGATAGAACCTTTAGAGACCATCTCCAATAGATAGGCATGGCCCCCCAGTTAAAAAATGGGACCACCCACCCATCTCAAAATTTTTATGGAACAGAGACTAAAGGAAATGCCATACAGAGACTGTCCCACCTAGAGACATCTCTGCAGACACCAAACATGGATAATATTCTCAGGAACCTGGTATGGCTATTCCCTGAGAGGTTCTACTAGCATCTGACCAATACAGATACACATACAGCCAACCATCAGGCATTTTCTTAATTAGTGATTGATGAGAAAAGTCCAAGTTCTTTGTAAGGGGTACCTTCCCTGGGCTGGTGGTCCTGAGTTCTGTAAGAAAGTAGACTGAACAAGTCATGGGAAGCAAGCCAGTCATGGGAAGCAACACCACTCCACAGCCTCTGTATCAGCTTCTGCCTCCAGATTCTTTCTCTGAGTTCTTGCCCTGACTTCCTTCAGTGATGAACTAAAATGTGAAGAGATAAGCAGGGAAGGAGGGGAACACAAACTGTTTCCTCCCCACCTTCCTTTTGTTCTTGGCATTTATTACAGTAGTCATAACCCTAACCAGGACACAGAATAAGAAAATATAAAAATGTATACTACAACTGTATTTTCACATTCTTAAAAATCAAGGGTGGCTTTATGGACACTCAACACAAAACCTAATGCCAGCTGTGCAAAGAAACCTGAGTTTCTTAACTGGGTTTTCACTATTCAGCAGTGGGATCCCTAATCAAGATACAGAATCCGATCCAGCGACTCTGTACCCTTCTCTGTCCACCAAAGCCACTAAGATGGCCAGGCTCCCTTTAATACCATGTTCTGTACTTTGTGGCAGTTTTATAATCTGAGATTTGATGGTTTCAGCAAGAAGAGTGGCAAAATTTGTCTTCTGAAATTATTCAAAGAAACTAGAAATAAAATAATGTACATTTACATAAAAGAATGTACATAAAAGAATTTGGCAGCTTCAAGATATATACTGCTTACCAAGAACTTCATTAAAAATAAAATTTAAAAATTATGGATGATAATTTAACTCAGTAGTGCAGCATTTTTCTAGTGTATATAAAATCTTGGGTTGGGCTCCCAGCACCAAACAAAAATGCTAAGAATTTGCCTTTATCGCCTACTTTACAATTAAAAAAATTTCTTAAGCACTCTAAATCTGAAAAGAATACACTATTTATATTTTGATACCTTGGCAATATTGTTGTATTTCTCTAGATTTTTTATTTCAAATAGACACATTTTTAAACTTATATAACCTATAATGGTTTTTTACTTTTACTTAAAAAGTTAGATATGCTCTGAGTACTTTGTTTAGACGTGACTACCTGAATATTTCACTCTGGTAAGCTGGTTGTCACATCCTATAGTAAATAAATCAATACTGATCCGTTATTCTAATTAAATGTTTTAAAAACCTGTGAATGTAGCTTTCAGTGGTTATAAATAGTTTATTCTGGAGTTATTGATTTTTTATAATTTATATAAAACTTATAATATCTGCCTAATAATATTAGAAGGATTAGTGAGATAACTTGAAATTAGAAACTAGTAAAATATTTGAAGTTAAACATTACATTACAACATTTCAAAGGCCTTGATTCAAGTTTGTATCTTAAGCAGAACCTCATTAGAGGAAAAGATTCCTCTTTTTCCCTTTGGAAAAATAACCAACAGAGTGGGTGGTATTTGATATTAACAAATGGGCTAAGAGCAATTAATAAGCAGAATGAGTTCACGTGATCCTCCTGTCTCATCCACTTTTCTTTTATACACCTGAGTAATGTCAACCTTGTAGCTATAAAGGAACAGAAGATGATTATATCTGCAAGACTCTGGGAAATGGCAGGGACCTTTCATTGTAAAGGGAAAGAGGAAAGTCTCACAATTCAGGGACAGGAAGCTATGATTTACATAATGAATATGGCAAAGAGACCTATAAAGAAACAAGAGTTCCATGGCAGAAAAATCACATTGGCTTTGCTCCAAGACACCAGGCACATCCCTGGAAAGTCTGATGTGCCAGAATAGAACAGTATGTACTGTTCCCAGAGCCAGAATCATTGCAGCATTTGGCTTTCTTCTCGAGCTTGGATCATGGGACTATTTTTCTCGCATCCTACCAGGGTTCCATTTATGTTTAGCACCTGCATGCAACCCAGGAGCTTGAGAACAAAATTTTATATATGGATGGGAATTGCTTGACAGGAGTATTATTTTACAACTTAAATATATTCATTTTTGTAATTTCTATGTTCTACCATTTAGCAATCATGGGAATCAAAGCATGATCTACAGTTGAGCTACTACTCAATTGTAACAGGTCCATTTTAAAATTACTTTCCACAACTGCATCATTATATAGAGAATAAATTGTTCATCAGGATAATATACAATGGTGAAATTAGATGGTCAAGCTAAAGCTAAGCCGTGCTATATAACCGAGTTTACAAACCGTGCTCTGAATAATGCATGCACATTCTGTGATTTGCTGATTGTGTAGCATTCAGTAAATAATATAGTCGATTAACTATCGGGAGCCTCATCTTTATAAGTTATTTCATTTTTAAAAAACTACGATAAATATGAAAAGTATGACAGATATGAACTAGTCTCTCTTACCAGACTTGGCATATATTGGTAAATATTCAATAAAAATCAATATGATGGAAGCGAGGCTGTGAGCACAGGAGGTCTACACCGCTCCTTTCTGTTTGCCAGTCACTCCGAGAACTCTGAAAAAGAGAGTGGTGAGACATAGATTTCTCCCTGCCTTGGAAGGAAAAGAGGAAATGGAACAATCCAAATAGCAAGGACAGGTGGGCACACATGAGCTACTGTAATAGGTAAGAGTCTATGAAGTTTTCCACAGCTGGGAATGCAGGAAAATAAGAGAGAAGAAATTTAAGGTGTCACCAGTATCACAGTTTTCAGATGCTTGGAAACTGAGAGAAATGCACGTATGAAT
Organism: Rhabdomys pumilio; assembly: GCA_030674055.1. NCBI lineage: Eukaryota > Metazoa > Chordata > Mammalia > Rodentia > Muridae > Rhabdomys > Rhabdomys pumilio. Next base: position 6,721,572 of record JANHMN010000014.1, on the reverse strand, counting down.
TTCGCTCATTTTCTTTTTTGGTATTTCAAGACATGGTTTTACTGTAGTCCTGACTGTCCTGGAACTCATTTTAGACTAGGCTGGACTTCACTTCACAGAGATGAGGTTGCCTCAGTTGGGAATTTATTTTTTTCAATTGGATATTTTATTTATTTACATTTCAAATTTCCTTTCCCGGTTTCCCCTCTGCATATCCCCTATCTCATCCCCCCTTACCCTGCTTCTATGAGGGTGCTCTCCAACCCACCTACCCACTCCTGCCTCACCACTCTAGCATTCCTCTATACTGGGACATCAAGCCTACACAGGACCAAGAGCCTTCCCTCCCACTGATGCCAGATAACACCCCTTCAATTCCTTCAATCCTTTCCCTAACTCCTCCATTGAGTTCCCATGTTCAGTCCAAGGGTTGGCTGTGATCATCCACATCTGTATTGGTCAGGATCTGGCAGAGCCGCTCAGGAGACCATTGTATCAGTCTCCTGTCAGCTTCTTGGCATCCACAATAGAGTCTGGGTTTGGTGGATGCACATGGGATGGATCCCTAGATGGGCAGTCTCTGGATGGCCTTTCCTTCAGTCTCTGCTCCACTATTTGTCCCTGTATTTCATTTAAAAAGGAGCAATTCTGTGTTAAAATTTTGGAGATGGGTGGGTAGCCCTGTACCTCAACAAGGGGGGGGGGGGCATGCCTAACCTCTGGATATGGTTTCCACAGGTTCTCACTCCCCTTTGTTGGGTATTTCAACTAATGTCAACCCAGTGGGGTCCTCGGAGGCTCTTGCTCTCCTGGCATTTGGGACTTTCTGGTTGATACCAACAGTTCCCCACACCCCATGGTTATATATCTCTGTTCATTTTCCTGACCCTCTGTACATCTCCTCCATCTCCTCCCATACCTGATTCTTCCTCTTTTCCCCCTCCTCCTCTTCTCTTCCTCACAGGACCCTACCACCCTCTACTTCCCTTGATTATTTTGTTTCCCCTTCTAAGTAGGACTGAAGCATCCACTCTTTGGTCTTCCTTCCTCTTGAGCTTCATGTAGTCCATGAGTTATATCGTGGATATTCCATGTTCTTTGCCTAACATCCACTTATCAGTGAGAACAAAACTCCTGAGTGAGGTAATTCAGTCACAAGAGCATTTTCTTTAATGACGACAATTTTTACTTGAATTGTGTTCCTAATTGAATTGCTATTCTCTGGGTGTGTAATTTTAAGTAATTTGCTTTCTTTGTACCTGAGAGTTTTTCATTTTAAAACTGAATATTATGTCTACTTATGTCCATTTAAATGAATGTCTAGTTTGTTCAGTTGTTGTAACTTTTTGTTTTAATTATTTAATTATTTATTTATTTACAATCCAGATTTTATTTCCCTTCATGGTTCACCCTCTGACTGTTTCACATCCCATACCTCCTCCCTGACCCCTGACTTCACAAGGATGTCCCCACCCCCACCTCTCACCCTACCAGACCTCTAAACTCTCTGCAGCCTCCAGTTTCTTGAGGGTTAGGTGCATCTTTATGATTGAACCCAGACCCAGCAGTTCTCTGCTGTATATGTGTTGGGGGCTTCACATCAGCTAGTATATGCTGCCCAGTTGGTTGGTTGGTTGAGAGATCTCGGTAGTCCAGGTTATTGAGACTGCTAATCTTCCTATAGGGTCGCCCTCCTCCTCAGCTTCTAGCTTTTCCGTAGTTCAACCCCAAGGGTCAGCAGCTTCTGTTAATTGGTTGGGTGAAAATGTCTGCATTTGACTCTTGTAGCTCTTTGTTGGGTCTTTCAGAGGACAGTCATGATAGGTCCCTTTTTGTGAACACTCCATAGCCTGGATAATAGTGTCAGGCCTTGGGACCTCCCCTTAAGATGGATCCCACTTTGGGCCTGTCACTGGACCTTCTTTTCCTCAGACTCCTCTTCATTTCCATCCTTGCAGTTCTTTCAGACAGGAAGAATTCTGGGTCAGAGTTTCTGACTGTGGGATGGCAATCCCCTCCCTCACTTGATGCCCAGTCTTTCTACTGGAAGTGGGCTCTACAAGTTCCCTCTCCCCACTGTAGAGCATTTCATCTAAGGTCCCTCCCTTTGAGTCCTGAGAGTCTCTCACCTCTCAGGTCTCTGGTGCATTCTGGAGGGTCCCCCCCCCAACCTCCTATCTCCCAAGGTTGCCTGTTTCCACACTTTCTGCTGGCCCTCAGGGCTTCACTCCTTTTCCCTCATCCAATACTAGATCAAGTCTTCCTCTTCCCCAACCCCTGGTCCACTTTTTCTCCCAGATACCTCCCTACTTTACCCTTTGTGATTGCTTTCTTCTCCCTGTCAAGTGGAACTAAAGCATCCTCATTGGACTCTTCAGCTCATTGACCTTTTTGAGTTCTGTGGACTGTATCTTGGGTATTCTGTAACTTTGGGGGGGGGCTAATATCTATTTATTAGTGAATACATACCATGCATGTCTTTTGGGGTCTGAGTTGCCTCACTCAAGATAATATTTTCTAGTTCCATCCATTTGCCTGCAAAACTCAAAATGTCCTCATTTTTAATAGCTGAGCAGTATTCCATTGTGTAAATGAACCACATTTTCTGTATCCATTCTTCTGTTATGGGACATCTAGGTTGTTTCCAACTTCTGGCTATCCCAAACAAGGCTGCTATGAAGTGAGAAAAAGTATTTAACACATCTGGCATTGGTAGACAGTAATAAACAATCATCTTAGCTATATAATTTATACATTTTAAAATATTTACAGGTTTTCTGTCTGCCAATAAGCATGGCTGTTTTATAAACAGTGGTGTTGTGGGAAAAGCTTGGGTCAACAGAAGCAATTTGATCTGGGAAGTGATGACAAGTGCAGCCTACTCCATGTCTCCCCTCTAGACTTCCTCATTGAGGTTGGAATGAATTTTTTTATTTGAAAATTGTCTTGTTACTTTTTTCTTACTGTGATGAAACACCATGGCTGAGGCTATTTATACAAGGGATAGTTTATTTGGCAGTTACAGTCCTGAAGAGGTAAGAGTTCACCACCATCCTAAAAGCCTTGTAGCAAGCAGTAGGCACAGGTTGAGAGTAGCTGCAAGCTCTCATCTCCAGCCCCAAAAGAGGAGGTGGAGAAAGAAAACTCAAAATGGGAGGTCTTCATGTTCTCTAAGCCTATCTCCAGTGACATACTTCTTCTATTATGGTCACAAATCCTAAACCTATACAAAGAAGGCCAACAATTGTGGACCAATTATTGAAATGCCAGAAAGGCTGGAGACAATTCCTTTAGATAATTACAATAATGTCTAGAAACTTTGTCCAGCAGAGAAACTTAGATGCAAATAAAGTTAAACACAGAAGAAGGCATTGTTTTAGTTGGGAACATATTTGACATTTTGAAACATATTCGAGGCATATAATATTTTAAAATTTTGTTTTATATGTATAAGCGTATTTATGGTGATATTTATGTATGTGTGAATTCATTCCTGTATGCTTGTGTAACCCAGAGGTTAATAGAAGGTCTCCCGTAGTCATTCTCCTCCTTATTTTTTGATTCAGGGTCTCTAACTGAACCTAAATCTCACTTTTCCAGCTAGTTTACCTGACAAGACTATGGAATATACTTATTCTCTTCTCCCCTCCTCTTTCCCCACAGCTAGGATTACATGCATCTTCCTGCTGTGCTCGTCCATGTATGCTAAGGATAGAAACTTAAATACTTGTCATGTAGTAACAGTTACCAACAAAGCCATTCCCCAAGTCCACCATACGACTGTTAATAAATTACATTTTGCTATTATTTCTCAGTCCCAGAGATTGTTCTAAGTACATTTTTATATTACTCTATCTAATCATGTTTGTTAAATATATAGGATTTATATGTCAGGAAACTGAGTTACAAAAAACTTCAATAACATACTCAAGCTTAAACAGCTAGAGAAAAGAGTTGCGATTTAGATGCTGGTGCTTTCATACACTCCAAATACAGCTTCACAAAGCTTTATTGAGCAATGCATGCATTTTATTCATCCTGAAACACATTTAATACCAAGAGTTTATTTGCAGAATGATGCTGTCCTGTTCTTTATTAGAGGAAATGATGTAAATACAAGTGCAACATATTGCATGATAAAAAAACAAGTGCTCTGCCCTTGAGCTCATATCCCAAATGTACACATTAACAATTTCTATAGGCTGAATTACAAGGGCCTTTTCAAGATGTTATGAACATGGATGCAGAGATAAGAAAGTCAGTCTATATGCATAGAACATGAATATTCAGATTCCTTGGGCATACAGGGTACATCTGAAATCCTAGAAACTATTATAAAAGGGTAACACTGGGATCAGCTTGGAATGTTTCCTGGTTCTGAATACTAAAGACAAAAGTATTACTTTGTTTTTAGAATTTTTTTAAAATTTTATGTGTGTGAGCATTTTGCCTGCAGGTTTATATGTGTACCATGTGTATGACTGTGTGGGGAGGACAGAAGAGGATATCAGATCACCCCTCGAGCTGAAAAAGCAGATGGTTGTGACCCACCATATGGATATGGTAGGCCTGGGTCCTCTAAAAGAGAAACAAATGCCCTTAATCATTGAGACAACTCTCCAGTCCCAAGTATGTCTGGCCTTTTGTGAAATTAAAATAGGTTCTTGCAAAGGATATTCAAGTAGTATATGTGCTAGGTGGAAATTGCAGGAATTTGAGAAGAGTCGAGTATGAACAGCGGTATGTTCACCATGCTTCCAAGTATAGCCAGCAAGGAGTGCAATAGGTCTATGGTAATGGCTGTGCAAGAATAGCGAATAAAGAAACTTCAGCAAAAGAATATTTAAATACTACCACTCATTAACTGAGAGGGGAAAGTAAAAATAAGATTAAAATATCACAGTTCCTTGATTCAATCAAGTACGATCAGGAGTAAATGTCAAGACATGATCCTGATTTAAAGAAAGAGAATAATTTGCATTTATAAATTCTTGTATCAGGTAGATGAGATGGCTCAGCAGGTGAAGGTACCTAAAACAATCTTGAAGACCTCACTTTGGCACCCAGAACCCACCGGATTTAGAAATGCATACCATGTATACCTCAGGTATACTATGACATTAGTTCTTTACCCCCAAAGAAATAATAAATAAAATATAAAATGTAATGTAATATAATATTATAGTTTGCTTTTCATCCATACAATACATTTCAGCTCTGTCTAGTTTAGAAAAACAGGCCGCTCACTTAAAGTTGTAATTACTTAAAATATTAGAGACCAAGCAGAAGTACCTTTGAATTACAAATATATAAATTCAACATTATTTGATTTTAAGTGAGCCAAGCCAACACATAAGGAGATTGTCCCTCCAGGCAAACCACTTGCTGTTGACACAAATTGCTATTTGACAAGGGATTAAAAGGAAAAATGGAGCAGAAGGAAGATTAAAATGTAAACAGTGCCCAAGTCTTGTTGACTGTGCCTTTTGCTAGGTGTTTCACAAATTGAAAGTTAGTGCTGGATGTTTTCAGAGTTTTTTGCTTTGCTTTGTTTTAGGGGCTACTAGATTTTAACTATTTCTAAAAGTATGCTGCTCCAATACCATACACTCTAGATTTATATTTGTAAAGATAATCAGCCAATTTTGAAATTTTTTTGTCCAATTAGAAATGGTGTTCAAAAACACAAAATCTGTGAACTTTTATTTGCTTTTAGGAATTCTGGGAACATGAGGCTCTTGCAGTTGTTGAAGACAGTTTGCGTGGTCCCTGGAAGATCCACGGCTTTAGCTTTTGTCTGCCATACTTTCTCAGGTTGGTCCACAGCTACAGGCACCGGCATGCTTTTTTGTATTGGCACGTGGTGCTTAACTTCTCCAGTGAGTTCTGCATGGAACTAAAGAGAAATAAACCTGGGCTTGAAAAAGTTAACACATGAGTGCCAAAGCTTTACAAAGTCACCTATTCCAAAAGACAATTGTCAGGAAAAGTGTTTAGATGCATTGTATACTGGGGGGCAGTATCTGGGGGAGGGGCAGTATCACTGCTTGTGAAAAAGGGCAAGCCTCTTTGCCTGAACTCACTGTATAGCCAAAGATAAACTGCGATTTCTGATCTTTCTGCTTCTATCTCCCAAGTGCTAGGATTACAGGCATGCCTCATTATTCCCTTGTACTCTGTCCTGTAGGTCAAACTCAGAGAATTTCATGTACATGCTAGGCACTCTACCGAGTGAACTGCAGCCCCACCTCACACGGTATGGTTTAATTACAGTTAGTTACAAAGAGAAGAAAAGTCAATTGAAAATTTCTCTAACTTCCCATGTGCAGGAGGCGGGGTAGAATAATGGAATCTGATAAGTGTACCTTTGACAGTACAGTTAAAAGCACAGCACAGTTAGGTCGTTTTAGTGCCTGGGTTTAGCCAATCTCATAATTAAATAAAACAAAGGCCAATATGTTAACAATATAAAAAATTGCTCAGTTTCTATGTGAAACTATAGTCATTCCTTTACTTAATTCTTTTTCTTCTCTTAAACATATATTTGTGCTTCCAGGTAAAGGCAGACATCTTACAACTCTAAAATTTAAATTAACATTATATAAAATTTATGAGAAAATTCAGCCCAGAGAGGATGTGTCATGAAAATATACTTTGAAATTTGAAAATAAAAACATAGAGAAAAATAAATAAATAAATAGATGTTTTTATCCAAATAGTATATTTGCAAAATTAGCATTCCCATCCTCCTTACATACATACCAAAAACATGTGAGTAGAAGCACATATGTTAGGCTTGTTCTATGCTTCCATTCATCATACGAAACACCATTCCAATCCCATTGGTATGCAAAGATGAGAATCTACATGCCTGCAATGTTCATACTGTTTCCACTGAGTACAGAAAGAATCTGGTAATCTGATCTGAAAAAACAAGAGCTACACATGAAGCAACTGGCAGGTTCTCTTGTGAGCACAACTCACAAGAGTTGGTATAACTCTTGCTCATTTGGGTTCCAACAATTTTGGAAGATGTCAACTTGTGCAGGCACTGGTGTGAACTCACAATCAGAGTGACAAGGAGTCAGGATGTTAGCCTTCTTGCTGTTCTTCTTCTCTCCCACTAACTCTAATTCATTGCCTTGACTGCCAGAGTGGTCTTTCAAATTTAAATTATATTTAAATATTTGAATATTCTTTTTGAGAGCTTTCACACATGCCCCAGGAGTGTGAGCTATAACCACCTAGATAGGCCAACATACTGTCACTAAAGGGAATATGTCATATGTACTTCGGCCTAAGTCTCTATCCCTCCACACCAGAAACTGAGAGAGTGGAGATTAGAGTAGGCTCTACACAGTTGGATTACACCTTGCCTTTCTAATCTGCCTTTTCCTCTCTCGAGATGTCATTTCCTCCTTTTCAGAGTCACACTCAGCTCTTTCAAAACCAGTTTTAGATGTGGTCTACATAGGAGACTTTTTGTTGATAATTCCAACTTAAACCCCCCTTTATTCAATCGTGGATTCAAAAAATATTAAAACACCTACCTTGTGCTAACTTTATTTTATACTCTGCAAATTCAACCTTGTGCATATTAACTAAAAGCCCCACCTAAAGGCTACTTACTCCTCCTCAGGAGCAGTGAGAGAGAATGAGTAAAACCAGAAGTCAGGGCAGAAGACAGAGGATGGAGAAAACCACAAGCCGGTTCAGTGTTCTGGATGCCCTGAGTAAGGCATGGAAGACAAGGCATGAAGACCTTGAAGTAGCAGTCCTGAGAAAGTAGGCACAGGAGTTGGTTAATGTTCAGAGGAAGGGTCCTGCAAAATGAAGGGAAAGAAGCCCAAAATCCTGAAGGAAACTTAGTCTAGTTTTAGGTCTCCCATTTTATAGGACTTATGCAAATTCTAGCATATACTAGAGATTAAGTACAGTAAAAATGTATCTGTTTAAATGCCTTACTCTGTTGCTATCTTAAGAATAAATTATGCTAAAGGTGGGAGGGAGGACCCAATAAATCAGTTAATAAAATCCACAATGTCTTAGAGAAGAGATAACAGGGTCCCTAATTATCTGTTTTGCAAGGTTACTGGAAGTCTGGCCCATTGATTTCCTGTTTCTGTACATTTGTCTTAATAAACCATTGACCTCCTGGAAAGGAGAATCCAGTGGCCTTTTATTGTATGTTATCTGCATTTTACAAAACAACAACAAAACACTGCCACACATGGTGATGTGGTAGAGCCACTTTTATCACTTAAGAGGCATTGTGAGACTTCTGGAATTCAAGAGTAGCCTTGGGTACCCAGCAAGTTCAAGTCAGCATGAGCTACCTGACATCTAACTACCTAGCTTGCTAGGTAGCTAGTTATCTTTCTGTCTATCCTCTACCTATCCGTCTATCTTCTATTGTAGAAACTTAAGATTAAAAAGAAGCTCCGATTTCGGTTTTAAACTCAAACATTAACTTCCCCCAGGGACACATCCTGGGAAGAGCACATTCCAAAGACTTAAACAAACATTCCAGGAAGAAGGGCTCAAGATAAGAGTTCATGAGCCCTCCACACAGTACACCTGGGTAAACAGAAGCCACTTAAGCTTACCCTCATGGTTGTAAAGATAAGGTGCAAATTTGATTTACCTAGAAACCGGGCCTGGGAACAGCTGTTGGAGTTTAGCCTCTGTAGCTATTCTTTAAGAGGTAATTGTATAACTGCCCTCGTGAAGTCTGTGAAAATGGTATATAAACTGCCCTTAACTTTAGTTCGGGTTTCTTCTTGCCTGCATGCAAGAGAACCCCAGTGCACTGGTTACCATTATCATTATCAATAAACCTCATGTTATTGCATTGAATCCCATCTGTGGGTGTTTCTGCAGGAGCACATCCCCCCGGTTTTGGATCTTTAGGTCCAACACTATCTCTATATATGTCTGTGTGTTTCTCATACACACTTATACACACTTATGCACACATAATTTGTAATAAATGTTTATTGAATTAATAAATCTAATGAGAACCTTTATAAATACTAAACCCCAAAGAAGTTGCTTATTAAAATAGGAAATCCTACATAAAAAACAACTTGAGTGAATTCTTAAGGATAAGAAGAATCCTACAGTTTTGACATTGGCTTTCACTCTACTAAAAGTACAGAAGTGAAAATGGATCTGCAAGCCAGTCCTATAGATGAGGCATTAGGCCAGCAGAATGGTAAGGGATGTGAGTGAATACTGTGCAGCAGCAGCAGCAAGCCTCCACTGTGTAGTACTGAGGTCAAATTGGAGAAAAGCGTTAAGTGTGCTAAATATACTGGGTTATTTTTATTTTACATTGGTTTTGTTGTTGCTTTTCTTCATTTTTTACTTACTTTTCTGACATGGTTTCAGTAGCACAAGCTGGCCTCCACCTTCCTACGTAGCGAAGGATAGCCTCAAGCTTTGCTGTTTTGCTGCTTTCCTGCCCAAATTCTGAGATTACATGTAGGCATTACAGTGCCAGGGATATGGTGTTGACACTGCTGATATAACCCTTTCTCCAAGCTTAGATGTTAAAACAACACAGATGTGTTAACCTTATTGCTGAAGTCAGAATCCTGACACAGATCCCTGTATCATCTTCACAGGCTGCTTTTCTGGTGGAGTCTCCAAGAAGCAACCATTTGCTTGTCTTTTCCAGGTTCAAGGATTGGCTGCTTTAACTGAACAGCCAGCAGAGGCACTCAGCAGAGGCAGGCTGAGTGCCTCTCCTGCTCTTCCACTTGAAGGATCCTTTATTGTTATTAGGCATATCCAGGAGATTCAGACAATGCCCCACTCAAAGCTGTATCATTAGCAACATCCATGACCCTTGACATTGTGTGAAACCTAATGTCCCTTGGGGCCTGTAAAGCAGCACATTCACATGCCAAAGAAATGAGAGTGTGAACAGACAGTAGGACAATACTGTCCTTATCTCTGTGTGTGTATGCATACCACTGAAAGATACTTAACTCACTAATGAACAAATAGCAAAAGTGAAGTATCCAGGAAGAAATTTCACTATCAAACTATTAAATTAATACTTTAAAAGAGTGTAAAGTCTACAAATATATGATGTTTGTTTAGTTTTCAAATTTTTGTAAACAATGTTTGGTAATATTTATAAAACTTTATTAATATTTTAATGTAATTTGAATAATGTTACTAATTAAAATATATAAACTAAACACACACACATACAAAGCAGAGAGAGAAAACAGTGAATGAGTTACTAATCATATGCATTAAGTATGAAATGTTTTTTAACCTATCAGTCCCCAAAATTGATACTTTATGCTAAAGAGGATATGAATGATTTCTCTCCTAATCTCATGATATCAGTTTAAGTATCTTTTCTCTAAGACAATACAAAATAAAAGGGTTTCAAATCTCTTAGTAATTTTACTCTAAAATTCTACTTCTATAAAGCTATGCTTTGATGAAATAGAAATGTAAAAAACGAGATACAGATCACTAAAAATTTACAAAAATGATTCAGAAGAAGACTGAACTTATGATATATGACGGATCCAGACATTCATTTTAAAAGCATGTAAAACTGTTCATTATGATCAGATAGTATTTAAGTGAAATGTGTCTGCTGTAAATTCACTATGATTTCAATTACATTAAAATATCCATACATCAAAAATATTGGGATAAAATATGCAATTATTTCTTAAAAGTGATAACTATGTTTTCTTTATATTGCTTTTCTAATTTTCAAAGAGGTATCAGTTTTATTTTCATAAATCCACAGGTTTTAGAAACAATACTATGAATTTTAATTGATAAGGCATATTTTTATCCAAATATTACCCTTTGCCACTTTCTTCTCCTTGTACCCCAATCAAATATGGAGTAAGTATTAAAAATAGAAATTAAATTCTATAAACCAGTACAATAAACAATGTGAAAAAACAAATTATATATGCATTATTTTATTAATTTATAACCTTAATTTATCAAAACACTAAGTATGTATAACCTGTTCCATTTCTAATTCCTTATATAAGTTCTGAACACACTCTCTAGTCCATAAATTTTCAAACTTGCTTTCTAGTTATACAGTAGAGAACATTTTCAAGGAAGACAAAACATATTATTTTTATTTTTTGACACTATAATGTGTTTATGTAATGAATTCTAAGTCTCACTTTCAAATCCCTGCTTCTCCAGCTGAAATTGTCTACCCAACAATTCTCCTTTTTACATTCTTGTATTCCTTTTTGTGTGACCCACTAAATTCACTGGAATTTGGGGATTTCCTGCCCAAAGTAAGGATGGGGTTTTATTTACTAGAATGAGGGCATGATGCAAGATACACAATGTATCAGTGGCTAATACTCTGAAGAAGTTATATCCACCACCAGACAAGCAATAGTCAGTCAGTAGTTGCTCTGGGAGGAACAGGCCTCATGGGTTAATTTTAACTTGTAAGTCATTTTTCAAGCTTTAAGATCTATTGAGATATATAGTTTCTGTGATATTCAAGTTAAGCAAATGCATGTTTATTTATTTTGTCCACTAAAATAATCAGCAAATCTTTGTTTTCCTTCTGCCATGTTAAAATCCTAAAAAGAAAAACCAATGTTCAAAATCATTTTATTTTATTTTACTTTTATAAATCCATATTTTAAAAATAATACTATGAGTTTTTATTGATACAGCATATTTTTATCCAAATATTACACTTTGCTGTCAGTTTCTTCTCCTTCTACCCCCAATCAAGCCTGTAAACATTGGGTATTCTTGTTAATTTAAAACTGAAAGTAGGTGCTGGAAAGATGTTCAGTTGTTAGGGCCTCTTGCTACTCTTAGAGAGGACCTGGATTCAACTCCCAGCACCCATAATGTGACTCACAAGCCTCTAGAACTTCAGTTCAGGGAATCTAATACCTTCTTCTGGTTTCCACTGGCACTGCACACATGTGGAACACATACATACATGTGAGCAAACATATACATATAAAATAAATAGTTTTTTAAAATACTTTTAAAACAGGAAATAGACATAATCTATTGTAATAGGGACAACCCAGTAGCTAAACATATCCTCTTTTCCATGCATGAGTCCTTAGTCACTTTCTCCTACATTTTGAAGAAGTCATACTTGCCCTTGTTCCTCCAAAAGCTCAGTTTGGTGCACTCTCCTGAAACATGGAATTTCATGGTGCTAATCCAAGGAACACTGTATGTGTAACACTGCTATGTAGTAAGGCTCCATAGAGCAGGGCAACATACTTTTGTCTGCTTTGTATTACAGTTACTCCCACACAAGGACTAACAGTGAAATTAAAGATGGGAGAATATGCACTACACTACACCATTTCAAGCTTAAGTATATTGTGAAAAAGGGAGAGCAAAGACAAAGACAGCTTTCCAACATTCCACCTTGGCCCTAGCGGACTGACAATGTTCTTAAGCTGTCTTGTGAGAGAGTGGCTCAGAGAAAACATACTGAATCCAAAAGACAAATATCACATGGATACTTCACCATGGTGCGTTAGTGAGCCTCTCTTCCAGGAATCAGACGTGGATACAGGATTTCTGAAAAACATCAACTTTTTCTCCCAAAGTTTTGAGTTAAAATTGAAAAACAAAGCATTTGAGAGGAGAAAGTAAAAGTTAAGTTAGCTTTGGTTTGTTTGTATACTAATGAAAAATCTAAATTTTTCTCTTAAGTTATAAATTAAATTTGAGTTAAATGTATAACTCAAGGTTTTGGTGGCTTTAGAAGCCACAAAGAAGAATGGAATGGAGACTGTTATATTAAGATAAACAAACTTCACAGATAACAACAGATGGTTTTTTTTCTCTTATATGAAAATTAAAATTTATTATACACACATATAATGTGATATATATACATATATATATACATATATGTGTGTATATATGTATATATATATTATTATTATTATAAATGTATACATGTGTGTGTGTGTTAATCCAACACACAGTGTTGAGATTTCATGAATTCAGTAGTCCTGTCATTTTATGGCTCTTAAAATATTTGTCTCCTCTTCCATGATGCTCCCTAAGCCTTAAGTGTAGAGTATTGTCCATGTGTTATTTGGTACTGAGCACTCGACGATCAGCTAACCTCTCCTGCTTAACTAGTTGTGCATCAACTAGCATATATATATATATATATATATATATATATATATATATATATACACAAATGTATATATATATATATATATACACAAATGTATATATATACATTTGTATATATATATACATGTATATATATACATATATATATATATACACATTTGTATATATATATATATACATTTGTATATATATGTGTGTGTGGTGTATGTGTGTGTGTGTGTGTGGTGTGTGTGTGTGTGTGTGTGTGGTGTGTGTATGAGTGTTTGTGTGTGTGTGTGTGTGTGTGTACACAGGATGAAACTAAAACGATGATTACATGGATAAAAAAGGACTATTGATGTTGAGTGACAGTAATGAAGACAGTGAATTGATCACAAACATGATGCATATGAATGAAAATGCAGTGATGAAACCCATTGCTTTATACAGTGTACTTATGACAATAAATCATAGGTGAAGACATAACGAAATGATGTGTGTTGAAGGTATAAAACATTGTGCGATTTTTATATTCCAAAACTCAGGACATAAAGGCAGGATTGGGATCTTCAGACCAGTTTGCTCAACTTAGCAGGAGCCTAACAAGAGAGCTGATGATAGATAGATAGATAGATAGATAGATAGATAGATAGATAGATAGTTAGATAGATAGATAGATAGATGATAGAGGAGAGAGAGAAAAATATGTAGTGGCATAAATGAATAGGTATATATAATATTTTTTACTTATGACATCTGAGTATGTTGTAAACAAGATACCCCTGCATGAAAAAGAAATAGGAATGACTCATACTCAAAAATCTTGGGAAACATTCATGGCGCTCACTAATGACTGGGTTAAATCTTATGAAATTATGTGACACTGAATGCTTCACACTTGATAAAATCAATGGAAACCATCATAGTAAAATTGACTGTTTAACTACAATTTTAATAATATACCATTTTATTTGTTACTTACATATGATTTGTTAGCTACAGCTGAGAAAAATTTAAAATAATAATCTTTACATTCATGTGAATATTTTTATATTTATACTCATAGAAGTGCTACTCTCTAACTTGAAGAAATGTTTTTTCTAGACAGTGGCTACTACAGTAGGTGACCATGGAGTGCTCAGTACCAACTCATATACTTACAAGCCCTATTCCTAAGGCATAGAGAGCATCGTAGAAGAGGAGACAAGACAAGACCTGCATAGTGGCAACACCAGTCATCATGTCAGTATAGAAGGAGGAAATTTCACAGGCTCCTACTTGAAGAGCAATAGGGAATTAGCAGCTGCTAAGAGATGAAAAAATCTGTCTTTGGGAACAGCCCTCTGGTAGGTCACCTAAGCCCAGGTTGACATCCCTAGATACACGTACATAAGAGCAACTCCAAAACACTAACTGGGCTCCATTGATGGTGTGTGTGTGCGCATGTGAATAACAATAATAATTATATAAAAAGTTATAGATTGAAACAAAATGGGGTAAAAAAAGGAAAATTGGTCAGGAAGATGGAAGGGTAGAAAGGACTCAAGTTTAAGAGTCTCAGAAACTGACAGTTAAATTTAAAATAAATTAGTGTAAACCTTTTTTATTTTAGTAACAGATAATGCACATTTAACTATGAATGTCTACATTTTAAATTAAAACTTTAAAACTATTTTAAATGTTTAATAGTTTTTAGAATTTTATATTTGTGTATTTAAGGAATTATGTACAATAATAATAAACGGAATGCCAATACATTTAAGTTGGCATTTAAACACTATGATTATAGAAAGTGTATATTACCATATTTACAAATTATTTGTATTTTATTGGAAATAATACAAACAAAGAATAGAAAGGAAAATTTCCAATTACTATGATAACCTTTCATAGGGCAAATTCTGTGAAGAAGTGCAATGGCAGTATGAAACCAGATAGAAAATGTTTCAGCTATTAAGAAATGTTATTCATCTTCTAATGGGTTCTGGTGGCTTCCATGTCAGTGTGGTACTCAGATTCCATGGATGCTTTTAAAAGAGTGATGTTGCCATCTAATTGTAAAGAGATAATAATTACTATAAAACAGAAGTTTAGAGCAAATTTTGGTGCTGAAGGACTTTAGGCAGCAGTTCAATATTGTGGAAGGTTTATACAGACCACACAACAAGAAAGTCACAACCACTTTAAGACTTTCTGTATCTTCCTCTTTTTTAAAATAAACAGAAGGGCCATCACCTACAGAAGAAATCTAACCAGAACCTCCATTTAGACCAAGTCTTCTACAGAATGTTGAAGAAGAGGCTAAATAACATTTCCATTTGTGACCACAAGTTGGATACAGTAAAGACCAGAGAATTTTAAGCCCAATTTTAAATGAAAGTGGAAAAACAGTCTATCCCGCAAAGTGCTAACTGGAAGTCACTTAATGGCTGAGGATTTGTGTATCCCACATGCTTTATGAAGTGCATAGACAAACTCAATCAGTCAGGATCCAGTAATCACTGTCCATTTAGCTGATATCCCCACATTGCACATGTGAATGACTACAGATGACTATAGTAGATGCAGCTAAATTATACAGAATTTCTGTATAATTGAGACTACACTTATGCCAGTGAATACACAGGATCCATGATACAGTCAGGCCATTCATGCATGTACTCATTGGTTTGACTGAAATGAAAAAGGCATAACCCAGGTTCTACCTTCTTACCTCATTTACATGGTGTGAAGAGATCTTTTCTACAGACAAAGAACAAATGTTATTGAAAAGTTCCTTCCATATGTTTAAGCTTTTGTCTTACATTTTAATTGAGGTGTACTATATATGAACTGCACACAGTTAAAATGAACTTCTTGAATAGCCTTTGAAATACAAACACCTGTGAATATTCATATAAATAAAAATGTAGAGTTCATGCACGCACATGCCTCCTCCAAGTCTCCCATGACTCTCCACTCTTGTGCCAGAGGTAAACACTTCTGATTTTCAGATCACTTTCACTCATCTTTTAACTTTCATAGAAGAGAACTATACACCTTTCCTTTTGCAATTAAAAACAAGGGTAAAAAGTCTGTGAATACGCATCAGAGCACACAAAGACAGCCAAGGGACTAGAAGTTATAGCAATCTTACATTTTCTTTTACTTACTTAATTATTTCAACTTAAGTTTCAGATTGGCTAAATTCAAATCTTATGCAATTAGTGATGGCAGATAAAAATTAATACATGCTTCTTCAAAGAAATCCAAAAGTTCATGCATTTGGACAACTCATGAAAATTAATGGCTTTGAAGGACACAGATAATTTTGCTGTTTTGTCCTTCCTTCTTTCCCTCCCTCCTGCCCCTCTCTCCCTCCCTCTTCCCTCTCTCCTTCCTTTCTTTCTTCTTTCCCTCCATCTTTTCTTATCTTGTTTATTTCTTCCTTCCTATTTTTCTTCTTTTTATCTCTCCAGCCCTTTCCTCTTTCTTTCTTCCTTTCTTCTTTCTTTCTTTCTTTTCTTCTTTCTTTCATTCTTCCTTTCTTCTTTCTTTCTTTCTTTCTTTCTTTTCTTCTTTCTTTCATTCTTCCCTGCTTCTTTCCTTCCTCCATCACTCTCCTTCACTCCTTCCCTCCCTTCCTCCCCTCCATTCCTTCCTTTTATCCTTCCTTCCTTTCTTCCTTTCTTCCTTTCTTTCTTTCCTCCTTTCTTCCTTCCTTCTTTCCTTTCATTGTTCCCTCCTTCCCTGCTTCTTGCCTTCCAGTTTCATTCTCTTTCCTGCGTTGTATTTGTGAATGTTCTACCTGTGAGCTTGAGTGTTTCTCACATTTCATGGTCAACAACTTATCTTTCTTAACACAGTGATAACTGAAATTTGGAGCATGCTTGTGCCCAACTCATAGTCAGCCACAGGAGAGTAAAGTAAGTTAATGAAGAGATGATAATAAACATCCTTTCATGGTTTATGTGACTGACTTTGCTGACTAGATGCTCAAAAATTCACAGGAATCTGAAACTCTTAGAAAACTCAGAAGCATCTCACAACTTTCAACAGATGTCTTCAGACCTGTTTCTACTTGAGTAAGATAATGGATTCTATTAGGTTCTCATACTATCAACATATATAATTCATCAGTGAAACAAAATTACTAAAATATTTTGTAATTATTATTCATTGACACATCAGTCTTTATTAGCATTATCATGATCACACTCTTGCGTCTGTAACAAAATTATCTCTAGCTTAGTGAGCTAAAGGAAAAAATGCATAAGTTACTATTGGCAGGTCTAACATGGGCCTCCCTGGGATAGAACCAAAGTACTGGCAGTACTGTACTCCCTCTTGGTTTGAATTCATTTATTTTTATTTTTTAATTGTTTCTTTTATTTTTGAGATTATAATCATATAATTTACCTCTTTTATTTATTCCCTCCAAAACCTCCCCTTGCACACTTTCAAATTCATATCCACTTTTTGATTAATTTTCCTTGTATACATGTGTGCATAAATTCATAAATATGGAGTTCATAATTACAGCCTGTCCATTCTGCACAATGTTACTTGTATGTCTATATTTCCAGAGCTGACTACTTGACATGGGGTAACTAATTATTGAGCTCCTGTTGTGTGAGACTTGGAGAAGACTTTTTCCCCATGTCAGCATTCCTTAATTGCTATAGATTTTTGTGTAGGTTTTAAGCCTCAAGGAAACTTCATCTACATTAACATGTCCTTCTGTAGCTTACAGTTTGTCTCTTTCATGTAATATATTTTTGTCATATTTTCCCTTCCTCAGACTCCTTCCAGTTCCACCCCACCTGCCTACCCACGAACATCATTCCTCCATTTCTTAAAGAACAAAAAACCAATCACTTCTTATTAAGGCTCTGGGGGCAGTCACTTTCCTTGCCTTTCCCAAGTCTTGATGAATTTTTTGCAGACCTTGCCTCTTGACTCCCTTTTTCTGTTTTCAAAGATACCTATATGCCGTCTGGTTTTGAATTTAGCTGAGAAAAGTTTCCACATTTTAAGGAAACTTGTAAATCATTTGATTTCACCTAGATAAGCACATCATAATCTAATCTTAAAGTCCTTAATCACATTTGTGAGATTATTTCAACCATGGAAGGAAACATAGTAATAAATCCCAGGCAGTAAGACATCTTTCAACATTCATTTTGATTGACATCCTACATAAGTGTGAGCTTTCTGAGAGAAAATCATATCCCTATCCACCTCCATTTTCCAAGATGCACTGTGAGTGGAGCTCATCAACGTGCATTCAGCGCTGGTAATCAAACATGAGCTTGAGGAAAATTAAAATAAATGATATGAAGAAATAATAGCCCTAAAAGAAAAACCTCAGATCAAGTATAGAATAGAATTAACGTAATTTTTAAGGAAAACAATTACTAACAAACCAAATCAAGATCAAAAATGAAATAAAAGAATTAAGCTGCTTCTTGAAAGGTTGGTTCAGAGAACATCAAGGAAGAGGAGGTGGAAAGATTGTAAAAGAGAGAGATTATAAGAGGTTATGGAGAGCATATGCTGCAGAGCTGTGTCTTCAGGACATGACAGCATTGGGACACTAGAGGACTCATAATAGCTATGACCATAAGTGTATGCAAAAGAACTGAGCAGTGAGAATCTCACATGGATCGTAGAGGACCTCATAAGATTGCAACCCTAGCTGAGAAACTATCAGTAGTTGACAGCTTCTGGAGAAGAAAGAGCTAGATTTCTTCATGAATGTGAGCTTAGGTAGGCAGCCCGTGCTACAGCCCATAACACTAACCTATGTTCATATTTATGACATTAATTAGATAGTGGGAAAACAGAAGTTTGAAACATGGGTGTTGGTTCAGAAAACAAAGTAGACCTTATCACATGGTAAGATACACTGAGAAAAATAGAAAACGACTTCTCTGTTGCTTTTACCAAAAAAGTTAGATAATAGACAGATAAATACATAGATAGATTATAGATAGTGATGGATTATAGATAGAGAAAGAGATAGGCATAGACATAGACAGACATAGTCATAGATAGACGTAGACTTAGACATGAACAGACATAGACATTCACATAGACAGACATAGATATACACATAGGCAAACATAAACATAGATAGACATAGACATAGATTTAGACATAGACAGACATAGAGTTAGACATAGTCTTGGACATAGACATAGACTTAGACACAGATGCAGAGGCAGACATAGACATAGACAGACTTAGACAGACATAGACTTAGACATAGTCAGAGACAGAGTCAGAGGCAGAAACAGAGATAAAGACATAGACAAACACTTGGATAGTAAGAATTAGAATATGAGCAAGCACAAAAAAAAACCATTAAACTGAGGGCTATTTTATTCTACAGTATCTTTGCTAGCATGCTTGGAAAGTGTTAAGGAAAAGAGGGAAATATTAAGACTGAGGAAATGTTCCCATACATAAGAAATTCATGATGAAAAGGGTGCAGGGGTACAAGATCAGATTTCAGGCCAGATAAAGAACAGTAGCCTGAAATTGGAGAAATTTGAATAACATCTATAAATTAATTAATACTAAACTATCAGAGTTTAATCCTAAATGTGATACCTATACCAAATTATATAATGTGTGTGTATGTTACTATCCAGAATATTGCTAAAGATGTCTTTATTTTGCAAGTGTTTATGTTATTTCAAAATATATTTATTAAACTTTTAAATAGAGTATAGGGAATATTCTATTTAAAATAGAATAGGGAATTGTTTTTATTTTGGTGATAGATACTCTACTAAAAATTGTTCCTAACTTTATGATTCCTGTCATTGTGTCCTTTCTAATGGCTTTCTTTTGCAGAGCACTAGTGTCCTTACTAAGAGTAAGACATAGAAACTCAACATCCCTCTTCTCACTCTATTTTGAACCTGAATTGTGCCCATTTGTCACTGTACCTATAGAAGAGAAATCTTATAATATTGAAATATTTCTCATTATATTGTAAACTTCCAGTATCATTTAAATATTATAATAATGATTCTGGGCATTGTGGTTAAATCATAGTTGCTGGATGGTAGCTACTCAACATCATGTCCTTAAAGTACTATTCTAAGTCCTATAATTAGGTCACAAGAGTTGTCTTGCTTAGGACTTTTCTTATTAGCTCTGTTTTCCTTTATGTTGTGTCTCTGGCTCATGCTGACACACCTCTGGACTGTGTTTAACCTTTTTGTTCATTTGTTTGTTTGTTTGCTTGCTTGCTTGCTTGCTTGCTTGTTTGATTTGGAGGATTTTGTTTTGCTGTTTCACTATTCACTAGCATGGGACCACACCAGCTTTCAAGTGGTTGCTCTTTATTACATAGTCACTCATTTATGTATTTGTGTGTGTGTGTGTGTGTATGTGTGTGTGTGTGTGTGTGTGAGAGAGAGAGAGAGAGAGAGAGACAGAGAGACAGAGAGACAGAGAGACAGAGAGACAGAGAGACAGAGAGAGACAGAGAGACAGAGAAAAAGAGAGAATGAAGTCAGATGCTAAGTTAATTTTATAGAATGGATTCTCTCTATTGACCTCTAAGCCTACAAATGGAACCCAGGTCATAAAGCACTTGCAGAAAGTGTTTTTCTTCCCTAGGTCATCTTGTTAGCTTCCAAGTAAATATTTTTTTCTTTGTATTTTTCTTCCTCCTCCTCTTCCTCTTTTCTTCTTCCTTTTGTTAAATTCTATTAAAAGATATTTAAAAATCTTCCCTCTCTTTACTCTTTATTAGTGTAAAGTCCGTTGTGGAGATAGTTCTGATAATCAGTTCTACGTTTCCTCTTTTCTTTCTTTTATGTATTTTATTTTGTATTTAATATTTAATATTTTATTTTAATTAGAATATAAATTATCTTCATCCTTCTCTTTTCTTCTTCTAAAACTTATTATGTACATTCTGCTCTTCTCACCCTCAAGATCACGACATGTTTGCTGTAGTTGCTGTTGTTACACACACACATGCACACACATCTAAATATTTAAATACAAGGTGGTTAGTTTATCTAGTGTTATCTGTGTGCAATGTTCTCTTTAATTTTATTCATATACTAAAGAGGGACGGTTACAATTTGATGGTTTTCTTAGTTCTGAAGAGTACTAAAGGAGCACATTCCTGTCTCATGAACCACTGTCAGACATTATTTGAAGTAATTCTCATGCGATACAAACACAAGTATCAGAACAGTTCAATGCCAAAACTAAGAACAAAAGCCGCACAAAGAAATAAATAAAATATATTTGAGTCTTACAGAACTTGCCCATCTCTGATGAACTCAACTGTCCAGAGCATAGCTTTTCATGGAAAAATATATAAATAACTAGTCTCCAAAGAAAGAAAATTAGTGTTGTAAAATCCATGTGTTAAAGTTCACATGCTTCGAGTTCAGCAGGCTTTCCTACTGTCACTTTTGAGTTCACTCTTTAAGGAAAACATCACCAGAGGAGAGACAGTGTACTGAAGAGGTCACATGAAGAGGAAAGAAGTGGAAATGCCTTTAAAGCAGAGGTTATATTATTAACTTATAAAAGAGTTAAGGAATAAAAACATTCTGTTTCAAACTCCTCACTTATAGGCTGTTAGGATTAAATAACACTGTAATAGGTGGTCATTATAATATGTTCAGTGTGACTGTTTTTAAATGCAAGGAAAGAAATAAGTTCTCATTGAATACTTCCTGTTATGTTAACATGTTTAGTTTATAGGTTATATTCTGCACGCAAAAGGGTCTTCTGTCTAAAAACATAGTATCTTTGTTTTGTTGTTTAGAATATAGATATTTCAGTAGAATGCATGGGGCAAATTATAAGATCGGAGATCGTAGCGGAATTATTTTTCCCAAGGTTTAATGTAACAATGTACTTATTCTGGATCACCAGTAAAAAATACCAGAAATAATAATTTTATGCTAATGTTATCACTTAGCATTTTACTAGATATAGATTCAATAAAGTAACAAAATGTAAGTTTTCAAGAATGCCATGGATGTATATCAGATAGAAATACTGAAGAATGCTTGAGAGAGGTATCAGATAGAAATAAGTTTAGTAAATACTCAGTCCCCTTTGATCCCTACACTCATAAGACAGAGGCAGGTGGACCTCTTGTGAGTCCCAAGCCAGCCTGGTCTAGGTGGTAAATTCCAGATCAGCCAGGGCTACATAATGATACCTAGCCTTAAAACAAAAAAAAAAAAAAAAACACACATTCATTCCAGAAAGACAATGAATATACATAGAGAGAATGTATTGACCTCAGCACAGTTTCTGTGGAAAAAAAAAAAAAACAGAACAAACAAACAAGGAACACCAAAGGTCTCAAGGGAAAGTCAAATAAATAAATAAATAAATAAATAAATAAATAAATAAATAAATAAATAAATAGAATTAAAACACTAACCATGGTAGGGCCAGTAGAGCTATCATGTTGTGGTTGCTTTGCTATCTGCTATAGTGGAGAAAAGAGAAGCAGATGTCAAAACAATGGAGCTCTCCGTGTTAAATCAATTAATTACTATTTATTTACAACCCAAGTGTGGAACACCCTCTTCCAGGCCCCTCTCAGAGTTCCTCTACCCATCCCTCATCCGCTTCGCCTCTGAGAGTGTGTCCCCTCCACCTGGGTATCTCAACACCCTGGGACCTCATGTCTCTCCAGGATTAGGTGCATCCTCTCTGAGACCAGACAAGGCGGCCCTCTGCTATGTAAGTACCAGAGGTCTTGGACCAGCCCCTGTATTCTCTTTTGACCTCCTCTGCTTGCTCAAAGTTAAGGGTAGCTTGGAATACAATGAAAAATTAATGTCAGAGGTGCAATTCTGTACAATCCAATCATGTCATAAACTAAAATATGGGTAACTGACATTTTTCGTGATCAAAATATCTTTTGTTCTTTTCTCAGGTCTTCTACTGAAGACTGGTGAGAAGCAGTCTCCTCTCATGGATCTGACTTAGAAGAGAGAACGAGTCATATAGAGACAATGGAGAAAGAGAAAAGAGAGGGAAGGAAAAGAATAGAAAAGAAAATAATAAAATTTGCACACACGAAGTATCATTGAAAGAACTGAAGGAAACTTGCAAGGCAGAACCCAGAATAGCAGAAGAGGAAATGGAGCCAGGCTTATTCAAGAAAAGCTCCCTGGAGAGGTAACATTAAAGGCTAAATATTGGGAAATGGTACAATGTTAGATAGGAAAGAGATTGGGGAAGACAATCCAGTGAGGCAGGAAGGAATTTTCCACATGAAAGTTTGAACTAAGACCAAGATGTGCAAAACCTAGAGAAGTGGCCAGAGTAAGTAAGCTTTTCCCTCAAAAATACTGAGAAGCTCTGAGGAACTAGAGAGATGTTTCCTACTCCATATCTGTGAGGCCCACATGTATGGAGCTTTCTTTGTTGCTGAATTAAACAAATAAATACTGCTAAGTTGAAATGCTTTGCTCTGGAGTTTTTCCTGATGTACTTAAAATATGGGCTTCATCTGTCTCAATTATTTG
>JANHMN010000014.1:6658302-6697560 GCA_030674055.1 Rhabdomys pumilio | reverse complement strand
CTCCCTCTCTCCCTCTCCCCTCCCTCTCCCCCTTCCTCTCCCTCCCTCCCCCCCTCTCTCTGTGGTACGTGTGTGTATGCGTGTGTGTTAAGGTGAACTGAGCCTTCATGTCTACTTTCCAAAGGCCATGCCTTACACAACTCGTACACAACCCACAAGCACTTACGCATCCTCCCTTTGAGTCATGCTTTGCTCCATCTACTTCATGACCATGGAGATATGCAGCCCCGGGTGTAATGAGAAGGTGCATTAACCGTCTGCACCAAGGGCCCCATTTGTCGTGTTGGCAGTTTTTGTTCTTCCCTCTACCTCCCTAATGAGGCCCAGTCCCCATCTCTGACATTGTAGCAGTCAGACAAACCGCTATCTCAACTTCTGCCAGGAATTAAAAATAACATTAATTGCCTTCTATAGTGTGTATCTATATTTAATGATAATGGATAATATCTCTGATGGCAGATTTTTCAAACTTTGTTTCTCTGTTTCTCCTTCATTTGGAAAAATGCCTTCCTGAGTGTCTGTCTACATAGCTTCTTTTAAGATTGAGCATGCCATTTCATCCTGTACGTTCTATCTTATGATTAGTTTACAGAGAGCTTTAATTGATTCTGATCTTACTGCCTGCAAAGAGATAAGCTCGTGCATAATTGTTTAAAAGTTTACTACACATCTCCCAACTGGGGATACATGGAGTTCAGGGAGTCTACCCAGGGACTCACACACAACCTAGCACTTTCTCTCTGGAATAGAATTCTTCTCAAGGGATTGGGAAATTTCAGAAAACCAATAGAGGAAGATATATTTTTCATCACTTTCACCAAGTTGTTTCATGTATAGCTTTTAGTACCTTACACATTTCCTATATAGTAGTTCCAATTGCTCTGAAATGTCACTGGGAAAAGTAACATACCAAAATACAGGAAAGCATTTTTTTAGCATCTTCTGTAGGCTCTGGTGGCCTAGAATGGACTAGTATCTCTAAAGATTGCTAAGGATAAAAAATAAGGTAATCTATGCAAAAATAACTTTGAAACATTATAAAAAATATCTGCAAACTTTAGATTCTAAAAGTAAGTCTTATTTATCTTTGTTTTTCCAACGGCTAACATATTATCTGGTAAATATATACAATAGGTGTAGATAAATAGATATATAGGTAGATAGATAGATGATGCATAGATGATAGATTATATAGATAGATAATGATAGATAAATGATAGATTAATATATAAATGGATGATAGATAGATAGATAGATGATAGTTACATAGATAGATAATAGATACATAGATACATAGATGATAGATAGATAGATAGATGATAGTTACATAGATAGATAATAGATACATAGATACATAGATGATAGATAGATAGATAGATAGATAGATAGATAGATAGATAGATAGATAGATAGATGATAGATAGATGATAAATAGACAGATGGTAGGTGATAGATAGATAATAGATAATCTATGAACCAATTGTATGTCAAGTACACACATGTATGTATACACTCACAGACACACTCATGTATTTAGAAAAAATAAGATTTAATAACTCCATTGGAATGTAATAAATACAATGGGTTCTATTCTTCTTTTCTAATTACGATGATGATGACGGTGACAAGGAAAGCATTTGGTACATCAGTACATTAGTAGTATCTTACCTACTTCACCTTTTCTGATTGTCTATGTTACCCACATACTCCTACACAGAAACACATAGGCACAAAATCTGCCTGGACAAGAGCCTGCCTTCCACTTAGCCCTTAGCACATCAGCTCTGTTTCCTCCATATTTTCTCTTTCTACTTTCCCAGTAGATGTTAAAATGGAAAGGCAGAGATTCAAAGCCTGGGCTGTCTGTCTCTGAACCTGCTTTTGCTAATTCCTGCCCCTTTTCTAGGAACTTCTATCTCTGATGATTGACCATGCATGAACGGAAGCTGGCATCCCTCACATCAGGGATGTGAATGCTGCTGGTTCCCAGTGTGAATAAAGGCAGAGTTAGAAGTCACCTTTTTGTATCAGGAAGCACATGACTTAAACACTGGGAAAGTGAAGATGTGACAGACTGAGTGAAACAAGCTCACACAGAAGCAGCAGACTTAGAATCCCCTCCTGCAATCATTCACTGATGCTCTTTTCTGCACCCTTAAGCCAGCAAGTGTCAGCATCAGGCTGGAGGAATCTCTCTAAGACAACCAGTTGTCTTCTCACTCCCCAACTCATACACAACCCGAGATGACTCACACATTGTTTCTGTCACACCAGATCAGCACTGAGCCAGCAGCCATCATGAACCTGGAGGGTGGTGGTATCACTGATATCCAGGACTGTTTTTTCTTGCTTCCAAGAGCTCCACCAGGACAAGCCTGAGTGCAGAATGTCATGATTGATATGCACGTGAACACAGAGCACACGGTTGTGGGGTAATGGAATTGCCCAATGGTACTACACAGCAGGAGCCTCCCAGTATTTAAAACATTTTCTGAGAAAAAGAAAACAAATTTCTCTGAAGTTTTGCCATGTTGTAGAAGAAAAACTACTGCCCTAATAATTAATAGATTTAAAGCAAGACAAAGTTTACTTCTTCAAACATGTTCTAGTTCTCCTCTCACACCTCAGCCTGCAATGGAAGAAACTGTTGTAGCAGCAAACTATCACATAGATGAGTGTTCTGGGACAATTTGAAGAGTGTGGCTCTCTCCTTCCTTGAGGTCATCAGCCACACACTCAGGAGGGTGAGGGGGACAAGGGTTGTAGGGGGAAAGGATCTGAAGGTTGTGAGTCACACAGAATGACTTCCAGAATCGGCTTCAGTGAGATAGCTCATTCCAGGTGAGCAAGGGCTATATAGATCTTGGGGGGAGATTGGATTTCCAAGGTAGGTGTACATTATTGGCTAGGGCTGAGGTGCATGGAAATTTTCACGAAGAGGAATTCCAGGAACCTGATGGGCAAGTTCTTATGGGGAGAGAGGAAGTTGAACCTTTAATCTGACCACAGACTATGTGATTTTCTTCAGAGGTCTTTGGGGTTATGGTGGGAAGGGCTGATTGGCCATAACACAGTACCTAATTATGATATACTGGGAATGACTGAGTGGAACTTATGTGCTGAATCATACAGTCTTGCAAGAAGCTCTGTCATCCTTCAAATAAGGTCAGGCAACCGTGCTTAGAGACAGTCTCCAGATAAGACCAGGCAGGGAAGAGGGAGCTCTGCTCAGCAAGAACTCTATTTTGTGCCAAGCTTGAAGAGCTATCCAGACATGGTGGACGACAACCTTAATAGCAGGATCATCCAACAGGAGAGTTGGTTGGAGGCAGATGAAATTGTGCATGCCTCAGAAAAAAAATATGAAAATAGGTACCATTTTTATAAACTAATGAAATACTGTTTTATTTCTTATTTATTTCCATGCATCTATTTACATGGTAGTGTGTATACAAGTGCACATGTGTGAAGATATCCATGCATGTATGTGTACATCTCTGTTTGTAGAAGCCAAAGAACAATCTCTAGCATTTCTTAGTCTTCATGTACTTAATATTTTTCTACTGAATCTCTCACTAGCTTGGAGCTCACTGAGTAGGATAGGCAAACTGGACAGCAAGCCCCAGGGTTCCATCTGTCCCCGGCTCCCCAGCACTACCACAGGAAGCTTCGAAATGTTTGCCTACTTGTTTTGTTTTGTTTGTTTGTTCATTTTTAAGCACAGAAAAATCTTAGGTCGAATAAACTTTAAAATTTTTTGCAAATCTAATATTCTGTCATTGTATTCCACATATTCAAAACTAGTTTAGGGGCTGGAGATGAGGTAGTACAATGTTTGCCTAGCTTGAGACAAGCCTTGCACTCATTACCAACATCACACCCAAAACAAGCTAATTGTATAACAGACACCCCTTATGTAGGACATCATGTCTGAATACTTCTATTGTAATGTATTTGTAAAAGTAAAACAAGATAAATGCCACAACAAGAGTATTGTTGAACTTTCTGAACAGTTGAACTTTCTGAACAGTTGTTTGCAACAGCCAGACTGATAATTTCAAATCACAGATATAACGATATAACTGCACATATCCGTAGGTTTGGCTTCTAATTTATGTAATGAAAATAATACAATTTTGTTTTTCAAGAAGAATCTGTAGACATTTGCAATATTAAAATTAATCAAATTTACAAAACATTAGCTCAAGATTTTTAATGCCTATTTTTAGAATAGCATAACTCTTCTGTAGCTGATATTAGGTCCCTAAATGTCTAAGTTATGTTGGTGTTGAGGAAACCTCCTAGAGAAATGGATATAATAGGCGTAAATATTTAATGGGGCTTGTTTATCTCTCCTCTCTGGATTCCAGGATTACAATCATGCTTTATTTTGAACTCTCACCCACAGCTAAAACTTTATCTGGTGTCTTCCAGAGCTAAGTTCAGTCAGCTCCAGAAGGAAATCCTATAAGTGGTTTAGCAAAGGCTAAATGGAAAGTCTGGGGATATCTGGCTACCTGAAATTCAAAAGTAATAGCTCAGTAATTCAAAAAAGGAGCCTCTGTTTTTCAAAATGGCATGGTAGGCTCTGTAAAGAAATCCACAGATTTAGTCATTCAAATTGCCCTGCCTACTTGGTCCTGCAGAATATCTTCCCAGCACCTAACAGTATGAACTACTGACTTCACAGAAGGGCTCTCATCAAACATGTGTTTGTTCCATTGGCATGTGATCAAAACAGTTTCCAAAATAAGTGTCATGAATTACACATTAAAAAGATTTTGCTTTTTCCCCTGCTTGTAGACATTATGTCTTCAACACCTCAAGGGCTTTAGCAAAATGCTCTTTGCTGTTTCCAGTAATAATGGTCCAATTCACTCAATCACAAATTAGGCTCAAAAATGCCAGTTCAACTTGGCTCCAACTATATAAATTAGACCAAAGTCTCCATAACAAGAAGAATATTTTGTAGAATGGGATGGAAAATAGATTTTTTTCCTTTAATGAAAAAATTATGAACCTCTTAAAATGGAGCTTAATAGAAGTGATCTGACTTGGGCTTGAGTTTTGACCTCGGGTATTTTTCCTCTTTATAGGAAGCATAGGAACTAATAGTTATTTGACTGAACTTTCATTGAAAATTATTTGGTATTAGCCTTCCTAAAAAGCCTGAGACTGATTCCATAATTGAAAACTGTACTTGAACAGGTAAAGCCCTGTAATATAGCTAATTGTACTTAACATGTATTCCATCCACAAGACTTTCCATATTAAATAAAGCACGAACTTCTACTTATAAAATGATCATGTGATCTTTTAAAATAATTAGAGTAATCCTTCAGATATCCAGAACTGAACTACAGAGAAACTTTAATGTTCTAGAATGTAAAAAAGAAAACATTCATTTTGGAGGAGTCTGAATAGGTCCTACAGAAATCTACACACAAAGTCTGTATCGAGACTGTCAGAAAGAGGAAGGATTGCAGCCTTTTCCTCTTTTAGCTTTCTTTTGTTTTGCAAAGGGATTGATTCTCCACCTAAAAAACAAGTGCCTGGGAAATGAGCATATCAGTGATTTGGAAAAAAAAATTGTGGTCTGTCTTTGGTACCCTAACCACCTCCTGTATAAATTCCCTTATTAACAGCAAATTTAGGGCATGAGATAATAGACTCCATGATCTCAGAAGGCTAAGATTTGGGGGTCTCAGAATATATCAGACAATATTGACCTGCTCATTCATGGGTGCAGCAAGACTGACACAGGAAAGACTAGAAGTAGACACCTCTGAGTAAGGTCTTTTCTGAAAATAGACCTTTTCAATCTGTTTAATACAAAGAGGCAAAAAGATCTAGAGATCAAATGTAGAAACAGATGGGTCATAGCCTTGAGAATGTAGTAATACTCTCTTAAAACTGAAGCTCAACAAATGCCTATGCTTTAATCAACTAGGTTATCAAACTCCTTCTCCCAGAGAACATAAACAAGAAGTAAATGGAAAAAAAAATAAAGCAGCTTGTTTCAACAATTCCCTCAACACAATTCCCTATACTATAGTCATGAAATCACTCCCCAGGAGTTTCCTCTGAGTCTACTTAAACTAATATTAAGAGACAATTCTATTAAGCCAAGACTTCCAGCCTCTGAATGATGCAAAATGCACAAATGGAGTAGAGAAATGAATGAGAAAACCACTCAAAAGGCAGTCACTGGACAGCAATGATCACTGAGTGTGGCTAAAACAGAAGAAAGCATGAATGCAGACATGCCAAGGGCCCAGTGGATAGAAATTCAAAATGGGAGCAGAATGACTCTGGGCCCTTTAAACACTTCCAGAAGTCAGAACTTAAAGCATTGTATAAGCTTGGGCTTCAATTAAAATGGTATAAAAACAAAAAAGAAGAGGAGCGATGGAGTAGGGGGCTGATGTGGAAGGGAAATGGGGAAAGTGGATAGTATCTGAAATGTAAATAAATAAAATATCCAATTTTTTAAAAGTCACTTGTGTATGGAATAGTACATATTTAAAAATAGATAATAGATGAATAAATGGTAGATTGATAGATAGTTGATAGAGAGAAATAGAGGACTTATAGATGATAGATGATATAAATAGATATGATAGATATATAGATGATGATAAATGATAGATTGATAGGTAAGTAGAGGATAGAAGATAGGTAGATAGGTAGATAGACAGACAGACAGATAGATAGATAGATACATACATACATACATACATACATACATACATACATACATAGATCCAAATGAGTGCTAAGTAGTTGACAGATAGGTAGATACATAGACAATGGAGAAATCCACCTGACTTTACCAAAGAAAATAGTAATTTTATACATATTCTCAATTGTCTCTATTCTTTCTTCCTGAAAATACAGATTAGTCAATCAAAATTTTAAAAAAATACAGTTACAAATACAAAGGCACCCATCAAGATTGTGATATAAGACTGAAGTGATTTTCATTCAGCTTTATTATGCTTGTTCAAGGTGTTCAATAATGCTTGTTCAATAATGCTTGTTCAAGGTGTCCAAACGTATCTGCATACTTGAAATCACCAACAAAACAGTGGTCTCTGGAGGCAAACAGCGAGCGTATTACAATCTGTTCTATTTTGATCTGTGCTAGGAGGCCATTTTTTGAACTTTTATTTAAAAAATGACACCCTACTATATTCCATATGTTCCAAAAGTTGTCCAGTTAAGAAGGCAAAAATCCTAGTATATTATTAAAAGGTTATATTTAGGAATACTTATACATATTAAAAACTATAAAACTATGCATATATGCATGTGATAACAACTAATGAACAAGTAGGCCATGAATTTGAGAGAGAGCAAAGAGGAGTGTGTGCGTTTGGGGAAAGTAGAAGGAAGAAATGATGTAGATGTATCATGATCACAATTATAGATAAAAGGATATTTTTCAAGTCTACTCATTTCAACATTCATGGGCCAATTTCAAATAACACTAAGTATACATTAGGTTTCTCCAATAACATTAGATATCCGTAAGTGATTACTTGTTATTTGTTGAATTTGGTAATTAAGTCTGTCGGAAGAGAGGTAGTCTACTAAAAATTGCCAACAAATTTAAGTTATTCATTCATTTTTCTTACTTTTCTTCTTTGAATAACATAGTTTTTAATGTTTTATTGTATGAGACTTGGCACTTCTAACACTGATAATCTTGGCATCAAACTTGGCTATCACTACATCTTTATTTTCTTATAGATCTTTTTGTTCTACATACATTTAGCTTCATCAACCCTGTTAGATTCACATAGTCTGAAATTCCCACTACTCTAGAGTCACCATCTTTATGTCCATTCTGTTCCTTGTACGTGTGGAATTGATGCAGTAAGGCAGTTATCTGAAATAAGACTGACAAATCGCATCTTTGTTCTTAAAAAGCTGCCTCATTCCCCAGTCTAGAGAACTGCTCAATACCTGAAAAGAGTTCCTCAACCCCAACATTAACATCTCAGAGAGATAGATAATATTAGCCCCAAATCAATATGCCAAAAATCAGCAAACATCATGTGGTTCATGAAGTTTGCAGGTTGACAGATTCAGATATAAGATCTGAAACAAGCTGAGCTCAGAAGGATGAATGAATGTCAGACATTGCTTAAATGGTATTTAAATCACAACTACCCATTTTGAGAAAAGTTAAATAATAGTAACCTTTACGTTTCTTCCTTCTTAGTCCAGAATTCTGAAATGAGACTTATGCCTTGTTTACATGAAAATTAAAAATGGAACCTTAAAAGGCTCAAGATAATTATTATAAAAACATTAAACATAACAAATATTTTCTTCCATATTAAACTTCATTTCTTAAATGTTAATTCGGACATTTCTAAGTTTCTACTTAGCAAAATGGTAATGAGCCCAATATCAGTAATAATATTGATACTTATATGCAACTTATATCATGACAATTTATAGAATGTAAAAATCTGTACCACAATCTTACACAAAGAACATCATTATTTATGCTCAAACACATATGCAAATTCTAAAACCCCTGGTTTTACCTATTCTTATGTTCTTTATATAAGATTATTTATAGGTGAAAGTTTAAAGATCATAGAAAAGTGTCGATATTTACAAGTCCTACAAAACACTCTTAAGTGCACACCAGGTAACCTATGGCAGTAATGGATGCCAGTGAGAGTCCTCTGTGCCCATGCAACTCAAGATTTTCCTATAACTCCCTTGGTCTCCATCCCAAAATACACATGAGGATAAGTCAGTACATCTTAGACCTAATCGTGAATTTACACAACTTGATAAGAATTAACTAGCACTTTCTACACCTCCTAATTAATTTTCATCTACTATCAACTAAAAACACTATTCATTTGTATTCACTATTATTCCTGATAACTTCCATAGCCCAAAGCACATGGAAGATATATTATCAGCATCCAAAAACTGTGGGTAGAACTCATATGAACATCCATTAAATGACCTACCATCAAGGAATGCTCTCCCATAACTAATTGCAAATAAAACCTGCCAAACCTAATTTGGTCCTCCAGACTGTCTGTCAGCACTTTTAATCCATAGTAAAGTAAGCATGCCTGGGAAGGAAAAAAGAATAGCTTGCTTTCATGAAGTTTTGGAATGATTTATAAATTTTTCATATGTATGTGATATTTTAGTCCTCTGAGTTTTGTCTTATAGTTATTGAGATTTTATCAATGTGAAGAAAGGAGGGGTGCCTGAAAAACGTGGTGTGTGTGTGTGTGTGTGTGTGTGTGTGTGTGTGTGTGTGTGTCTGTCTGTCTGTCTGTCTGTGTCTGTGTCTATGTATAAAAGACAACATTGTCTTAAATGTCTTTACAAGATATCCAGTAGAAGACAATGATTCCATGTGATGAAAGGTTTGCGAGGTGACTCTTACAATCTGGGATTCATAATTTAAATCATAACTTGGAAGAAGAAAATTTATTTCTAGTTCGAGAAATCCCATCCCCTTTGCAATAAAATTAAAATTAATCACTATCTGTCAAATGTCTAAATTAGCCAATACTGGACTTTCAGAAAAAAATTTAAATGTTTACAAAACTTTGCAAAAGACATAGTTTTTCTATTAAAATGCATTTAACTCAGTTAAGGTGTCTGAACACACCTCAACAGAGACAGCAGCTGCAAAGTCCCACTGAGCACGGATTTTCTTAACACCTCTTGATAGTTATGTCCAAGAGTAATATGAAACTTATTTCCCTTCTTGGCATAGCTAATCTGGGGTGCCTGTTTAAATTATGCCAAAGTACAGTGGCATTTTATAAAGTTACCAGTTCTGTACAAAGCAGCATTTACTAAATTTCCACAATCTCAATTGCAAATTAAATTTCCATGTCAGCGCCAGGTTAATTTTCTTAAAAGGCTCTTCAGAAAAGAGCTTTATTTCTTTTGAGCTTCTCACTATGCTGAGCAATTTTCATACATTATCTCATGTAACATTCACATCCATGAGGAAGATTCCATTCGTGTCCCCTAACTCACTGGACAAATGAGAAAAGGAAACAGGGTGATTAAGACACTCAGCCAACAACACACAGCTATTACTCAAAGTGTGTGTGTGGGGGGGGGGGGGGTTCTGTGTGTAGTTTGTTTGTGTGTGTGTAGTGTATGATGTGGGGGGGGGATGTCCAAGGTCACTATCAGGTGACAACCTCAAACACTCTCCACCATATTTGTTAACGGTGCCACTCACTGATCTGAGAGCCACAAGCACTTCCCCAGCTCTGGCTGTACGGGTATGAGTCAGCACATCCATGTTTTAGGAAAGTATTGACTAGAACTGGGGTCTCACACTTGCTATTGGAGGATTGCTACTGACTGAAACTTATAACTGTATTTTCCACACTGGTCATTCATACTCCTGATCCCACAGTATTATGTCACATTCCTGTACATAAAAACTCTTCAAGTTGGAGTCTTTGCTACTTATGAGACAAAGAAAAACCATACATCTCAGGTTTAGAAACACGTTGGGTTGTCCTCAAATATGTGACCAACCCCGCTTTTCTCTGATGAATCTAAGTTGAATTCAGACACTAAATTTTATGAAAGCAAGGGTAATATATTACTCTGGCTACGTTCACATCTATTTTCCCAAGTCAGGAAGTGAGAATGACTAGATTTAAAAAGAATTAAAAGGGCATATTCACTGCCCTGTGATTATTTTCATAAGAGTAGGAACCACTGAAGACATTAGTAGACTATTAGGTTAGGAGGATGTATAAGAATTAAAACACTTGTTTCGTTATTCTAGTCTGAAAGCCTACTTTAAAATACTCCTAAAGAAGACTATCACTGACACAGCCTGAAAATTAAGAAAAGCATTTATCATGGCTTTAAGCAACATCATGACCAGTATCTCATCTCTCTCTCTTTCTCTCTCTTTTTCTCTCTCTCTTTCTCTCTCTCTCTCCCTCTCTCTCTCTCTCTCTTTCTCCTCTCTCTTTCTCTCTCACACACACATACACACACACACACACACACACACACATACACACACACACACACATACCACTCCCCTTCTCCCCTTTCAGGCACCCCTCCTTTCTCTGCATTAATAAAATCTCAAGAACTATAAGACAAAACTCAGAGGACTAAAATATCACATACATATGAAAAATTTATAAATCGTTCCAAAATGTGTGTGTGTGTGTGTCTTTTACTCTTTCCATTTCATTCCAGAACAGATTACCTTGTAAAGTTACATCTACTAAGGTCTTTCGAGAGTGAAACCCCAGAACCCTTGAAAAACTTGCTTCTCTGTTCTAAACTACAAATGAAAGAGTTGAAATTTGGGCTGAATGAGTGCCAACCTCAGGAAACATCTACAAAAGGGAAGGGCACTTCAAACGCAGCCACCCCTCTTTTCTCTGAAAACACAGAGGACAGTTCTCCACGGGGACTTTTCCAAGTAACAATACTTGAAAGTTGAGGCATCGTCCACTTTTGCCACATGTTGAAAACACCCAAAGCTTCCTTGGTCTATTGTGGCAAGCAGTCTATCTATAAATGTGAGCAAATTCCGATTTCTTACATCCCTCCCACCTGCCACATGCTCTTAGCTGAAAGCAAAAATGTCACAATGGTGTGTGTGCCTCTGAGCCTTCAGTGACTCGGTCCTCACAGACACTAGTGTACATTTTAAAACAGGACAAAGCTGTTCCAAAAATAGGGAAGAACAGGGTAGATCTGTTTTTTAAAAAGACTTAAATATGGTAAAAAAAAATCAATCTAAAAACTGTTCAAGGCAGCTCAGAGGCCAGGGATAACAGAGTAGAGGGAACAGAGGGCTCTAAAGAGCCCAGTACCAGTTGCTAATACTTAATCTCTTTAAATAATGAATTAGCTGCTCATATCTACCATGGCTGCTAAGAGAAAGCACTTTCTTTGTGAAGTGAAGTAAAGCTTGAATACCCATGAATTATTCAATATAAAGTGTGCCAGTTAAAATGCCTTGATATTGGAAGTCAAGTGTAAGATTCTCTCTTGTCTGTCAAAAAGCATCTCTCCTGTGTTACTGAGCCCTGAAGGCGGGGTCTAATAAGGGAAAAAAGAAAGGGAGAAAGCCATCTGAAAACAACATAATAATGCAGAAAGCATCCAATCTCATTGCAGAGAGACCTCCCAGGACAGGGAAAGCTTTATTGGAATGCCCTGTCAAGCAGGTCTTACTGCTGAGTGGCTGCCTTCTCTGCCTTCCGCTACGATAAGGAGTCTAAGCTCACTGAAGCTTGCCCATTGGAGGCTAGTAGTGCTAATACATCACTTACTAATGACTGAACAAACTGTGTTTACTCATGAACCTCAATCTCACTCAATGCCCCATCCCCTCCTTTAGGAGAATTTTAATGCAAAAATGATTAAGAACAATGGCGTATTAAAATGCAGAGGCTTTAGAGAGTGTCAGTTCACAGCCCTCGTTCATCTATTTCTTTGTGTTTTCATATGCAGATGTTTTTCATATCCAGTGTTGACGGTGGGATCTTCCAGATTAGTAGATTAGTGGAAGCTTCTATTGCTGTTAGTTTTCCTGTAGTACATTTTTAGGTGTGTGTGTGAGAGAGTATGCACATGTGAGTGCAGGTGTTCACAGAGGCCAGAAGTGAGCACTGAATCTTCTAGAACCAGAGTTCAAGTTGTTGTGAGGAACCGGAGAGGGTGCTATGATCCTAACCCAGAACCGCTGCAAGGAAGTGCTCATAACTGCTGGACGATCTCTTTCTTTACTAAGAAGAAATAATATTTTCTTGAAGAAATAATCTGAAACATTTTTTAAATAAACTGATATTTGTTGTAGTAAACATTTGATCTCATTCACAGAGTTCAATCCTAACTTTGATCATGTGTAGCCCAGAAAAAAGACACAAAACTTTTATATTTATAATAAGCCTTAAATATCAGTAGAGCTGGGAAGATATCTATATTATTTTGTCTGCTTTCCTATCAGTGACCCCAAGATAAGACTTATCATGTTCTACCTCCTGGGCTGATCTTTCTCCAACTGGCCAGGCCTCGTGGCCAGTTCTCAGAAGCTTTACCTCATAGTGTCTTCTCCTTAACCCTTCTCTCTCTTCTTCTCTTGTGGCCCTACCTCCAACGCCAAGCCTGGGAACTCATACCCTGACTACCTTTCTTTTGCCCAGCTATAGGCTGTAGGCATCTTTATTCAACCAATGATTTTAAATTAAGGAACAAAATTAAATAGCATCACTAGATGCACATGAGGATCTCCTCATCCCTGGGGGCAACCAGATTTTGGGGGCCAGTGTTTAGCATTATAATATATAACAAGAGGACAAACCTCAACAAAAATTATTCTTATTTGCAAGTGAATTATCTTCGAATTATAACTGCTATACATTTTAAGACATTTTTTTACACAATAGACACAAGAAATACACTATTTTAAAATAAAAATACCAACATAGTACACATGTAAAAATGTCATAATAAATTTGATAATTTGATACAACTAATATATACCAATAAAGTATACAGCTCACCATAAAAAAAGAAAAGATATAGGGAAACTTCAAATGAGGTTTTCTTTACCAGCATCAGAAAGAGGATCAATGTCTAAAATATGTAAAGAATTTTAAAAAGAAAAACTAGTCACTCAGAACATAAAGAACCCAGTTTTTAAAGTGGGGTATGGGCCACCTCCTGCAAGTAGGAGAGCTAGGCCTAGGGTGATGAATGCAGGAACGCTGTCTCTGCCCTTCACCTTCTGTAGCACTCAGGAGAGCTGTTCCTGCATCTCACATGGGCAGCACTGTAGAGCTGGCCCTGGACATGGGGGTTGCAGGTGAACTGGCCCCTATGGTGTGAGCAGTTGAGCAGGCCCTGCCTCTTACCTGTTGTACAGTGGCACAGACAACAGACAGATGCATCCTCCTGTTCCTCATTGCTTCCTACCTATAGCAAGCAGGAGAGTGCTCCACCCTCATTCCAGGTCATAAGAGTGAGAAAACTGGCTGTGTCCCTCACCAGTGGCAACACTCAGGAGAGAGGACCCTGTACCTCACCTAATGACATGGTCTCAGATAAGCTATTCCCAAGGGCATGAGAGTGGGAAAGCTGGCTCTGCCCCTTGCTGGATGGGACAGCCAGGGCAGGGTAATAGAGCTTGCCCAGTGCTGTGGGTGTGATAGAGCTGGAGGGCTGACCAGCTCAAATACTTCACAGGCCCACCAGGGTTTGAATCAGCCCACCTCAACATCTACACCATTGATGAACTGCTGGAGTGCATGAAGGAGGGTAGCCCTATACATCCAAAACTATAGGGTCTCCATGACACATGGAAACAATAAGAGAGGAGTTCCAACCAGGTCTAAGTATCAATAATGTAGCAGACAGAAGCCAAAGGCCTTCTACCAAACCAATTAGTCATTGCAATGAACATTTGCAAGCAAACAAGTGTGGACAAAAGGGTACACTGTGGGATACTGTGATATACTATGAGTTCTACAATGAGCTTCTTTTTTCTTTCTTTTTGCCAGAGAAGGTGGTTTTAAGAGAGGAAAGAGAAAATACAGATAGTATGAGAAAAAACAGGGAAACATGGCTAAGTGTGGCAGAGGGGAAGAAGACAGAATAAGTAGCCTTGGAAGGAAAAACTAACATCAAAAGTGTTAAAAAATCAAAATGAAAATGTACCCCTGTAGAAGTTTCCTAATATATATATATATACATATATATATATATATATGAATATGATACATACATATGCATGAACATAATAAACATATAAAAACTTTATAGGGCATTATCTCTCCCAGAAACCACACAGGCTATCAAATGAAAACCCAGGGCCAGGAATTGGGTACCACTATTGTCCTCATTAGTCAGTGAGAACCAGAAACCCCAAACATTAGAAACTATTGTCAGTACTCTAAGTTACCTTCTAGAATTTGATGAAAAGGTCCTAGCATGTTGAAGTCACTACATACTTGAGTCATAGAACATAGAAAAAGCAAGGCGGTGCTGATCTAAAAGCTTCATCTCCACTGAATAGTTTTCCTGAAGCTGGAAGATTCTGTGTATGCTCTGTCAGGAGAAAATTAAATATCAGTCTCACCTAGCAGTAAACCCTACAAGCTACAGTAAGAGTGTATCAATATTGCAATATGAACAACAGTGGTATGGGAGTATAAGTCACTTTCTGGTTAGATTTAAGCTGCACTCAACAATTAGAACTTATGCCTTGGCACTATTAATGAAGCCAATAACCCAAGCCAGGTAGCATAGGCTCTAGATGAAAACCTACTTCTATTACTCAGCCAGATGGACATAGTGTTAAACCAAATCCCAACAATCTATCACTAATACCCATAAATAAGCGTTTCATTCAACTCTCACCAAAGAAACTTCTTAGAGTAGATGATGATCTGTGGGAAGCTGACAGAAGGCAACTATCATCCTTGCAGTCATCTTGAGCCATATACCCTGACAAGAGACTTGATTACATTAGCCTACAACAGGTGAGCACACTCTGATAACATCTTGTATTAGATATCCAGGATCTTCCCTTGGGTGTGTGAGACTTAAAGGTGTGATTTAGAGCTGAGACTTAAGGGTGTGACTTAAGGTGTGGTTTAGAGATAAGACCTAAGGGCATGACCTAAGGGTATGACTTAAGAGAGTGACTTAGAGGCATGGCTTAGAAGTGAGACATATAAAAGGTGAGAGGCAGACAGAAGAAATTACCAGACAACAGATTACTTGACATTAGTACAACTTGGAACTAGGAATTAGACAGTACAACTTGGGACAGAGAATTAGGTATTAGGCACTTGGCACTTGGAGGAAATACTTGGTATTAGACAGTACAACTTGGAGTTAGTTATTAGGCACTTGGAAGATCATTAGACATTAGGCACTTAGCACTTGGAAGAAGTAACTTGGAACTTGGAGGCACTGGGGACTAAGAACTAGGAACTAGAAACTCAAGACTTGGGACTTGGACTAGAAAGAGAGACTGAAGAATAAACAGGATTGAATCACACTCTGTCTGGTCTCCATTCTTCCAGTCCATCCTCACTCTCTCTCTTGCTGAACCCTGACCTGCAGACCGGAACATCTTGGGGCAGTACAAGCTCTAACAGTTTAGCCCCCAAGGCTTTTGGCAGTGCGGTTTCAACATTGACAGAGTGGTCTGACATTTTGGCCCAAAAGCATGGGGCAGCTCAGGCCCCGACAATTTTGGTGCTCAGTGTGGGGCAGCTTGGGCCACAACAATGACCAACATAGAGACCCATAACTGGTCATCGTGCAAAAAATAAGAGATTTCAGATTATTCAGATCTAAAGGTATTTCTGTAGTACACATCTTCAGGAATAATTGCAGAATAGGGAGCAGAAAGATTGTTAAGAACCAGAAGTAACAGAAGGTTACAGGTACAACAGGGAGTTGGTCTTCAGTACGCTCTAAAACCAGTGTATGTGTGTGGGGAGTGAAAGATGCCTTGGCACAAGAATAGATGAACTTGCCATTAAGGAAACATTAAGCAAACAGACAAAAGGCAAATACTTCCTTCTTCTGTGCCCTTCTATGTTGACTGACACAGAAAGGTGTGGCCCAGACTTATGGTGGTTCTTCCAACTTTAGATAAAATGGATTGAGAGTGGGTCTTCATACTGAAAATAATGCAAACAAGAAAAATCCCTCCGAGGTATGCCAAAAGAGCTTGGGAGTTAGCAAATTTGGGATATAGTCAGATTGACTACAGATTAGTCAGATCAGTGATTACATTATCTAAGGTTTAAGTTCTAATCACTAAGCAAAAATACGTACGACATTTTAAAAGTAAGTTCAAGGTTGGAGAGATGGCTCAGTGGGTAAAGGTTCTTATCAGGCCTGAGTTTGATCCTCAAGACCTACATGGCAGACGTGTAAAACTAACTCTAGCATACTGTCGTCTAACCTCCTCACATGTGCAGCATCATGTGCACACACACACACACACACACACACACACACACACATTTTTTAAGTTGGTTTTAAGTTTTTAAGTTCAGTTTCTGGCAATTAACATTTGTGCTACTGGCTTCCCATCATTCGCCAATATTTAGGGAATGGTTTACTTTTGTTATATTGTCTTTAGTATAGTTTAGTCTTGCTTATATATTTCCATGATAATAATGTTTCTATGAGCTCTCAGCAAATCTGTTGCCTGGCTTAATGTGCAGCTCATGGATGCTATTTTTGTGTTAGAGAGATGCCCTCTGAGAAATGAAAGCCTAATCTGTAGCTCTCCAACTGTTTGGGTCTGTGTAAAACTAAGCTTATTCTTGGAAAAACGGAGATTTCCTCTTTGTTTCCTAAACACTGTTCTTTGAAGTATCTGTCTCCTAGAAACCAGTGTGTAATCAGGAATGCTGGAAAGCTGGACCTGGAATGGTGATTAGGCGTCTGAAACAAACCCAAGGTAAGAACAGAAAATACATCTACACATACTAACAGCAAAGTGATGTCAACTTTCAAGTATTAGACTACACTTCCAGAACTCCGCACAGTTCCTTCCAGTCCACACCCTTTGTCTCTCACTATTAATAAATGCTCTTGAGCTAGACCACTACTACTGTTTCCTCAGATATCTCCATATCATGCTTTATTATTAACTAATTAATTGATCTGTGTTACATCCTGGCACTTTTTCCTCCCCCCTCTCCTCTATGTTCTCTCCCTCTCCTACCTCCCCTACAATCCATTCTTCCTCTATTTCTCTTCAGAAAAGAGGAGGCCTTCCATGGATATCAACCAGTCTTGGCATATCAAGTTGCAGCAAGACTAAGTATATCTTCTGCTACTGAGGTTAGACAAGGCAGTTCAATTATGGGAAAGAGTACCAAATACCTGCCATGGTCTTTTTTTCTTTTTTCTTTTTACTTTTTACTTTTTTCCCAGAAATAGGAAAGAGGATTCCATTTTAATGGGATCTGAAAACACTACAGAATATTACCAACACTCCATAGACATTGCAAAAATAATTGACTTTTTCCAATAACGTGGATGGATCTACGAAGCTCTCATACCCAGTTATTTTCATAATGACACTGAAAAAGTTCTATATACCATTCATAGTCAATAAATAAATGACCTTGAGACACATTATTCTGTGAATTACAGGAATATGCCTCAAGGCATCTTAATGTGATAAGCTTGAACAATAAAGTGTAAAACACTCTATTAAAAAAAAAATGTTGCTTGAAGGCATGAATATTTTTCTCCCTTGTCTGCTTTTCCTTTTCAACACATTTCACCAATGATTTTATATCATACTTTATATTCTACTCTAGCTAATGATTAACTCATGTGGGGTACTGTAGCCCATGAAGGGAGGGCATAGAGCTGCTAATGGTGCCTCAGAGAGCCATGGCAATAATTTTTTTCAGGTGTTTGTCAAAATAAAAGCAAGGACAACGTGCATCTGATAAGGAGTGAATAGCAATGTTGTTTTGCAGAAGAAAACAATCCCTGCCACATTCTTAACTGATGCCAGCAGTGATTTCCTGAAGCACAAATCCTACTGAGTTATTTTGACTTCCCATACCTCTGACAAAATTCTTCAGTAGTTCTGATGACCTTCAGAAGAGCATGCAAACGTTTGACATGCACGAAGTGTTATCTTTCTGGTAATATTCTTTGCAGAGTCTGTAACTTTCCCTCCATCCTTCATGCCATACACTTCTATAAAGTCACCCTGGGAACTAACTACAAAACATCCCACAATCTGCTACACTTGTATTTTGAAGCTTTGATTATTTTTTGAAATAAAATTTCATTGGAAATTACCATTCAATGAGTATCCATATGATAGAATATGGCACCAAAGAAACTGAGTAATGGTTGTTTTTCTAGGCCAGAAATTCTCTGAAGTGATGAGGCATGTTATTACATTTAAAGATAGCTAGGCATGCTGGCACACACCTGGCATCCTAGCACTTAATAGGTAGAGAAGAAGATCCTAACAGACTGGCTTCCATGGTAAGCTATGCGGTAAGTCCTAGACCAGCCGAGATTATTTAGAAAAACCCTGTTTTAAGCCTTCCTATGGGAAAAATATTACAGATTGTGATGCTGGATAAACAAAGTCTAAAAGTTGATTTATATTACACATGTCTTTTTTTACATTTGAACTATACAATTCAAAAATTATTTCTGAAACTCATTCCAAATCAACTTTTATTCTATATAAACATTTCAGATTTTTTTTGTTGAAAACTTAAGACTTAGACTTTTAACAAAAAATAAGTTGTAGATAGCACTGATATGAATCAAACTGTACTCAGTACTGAGACGATAAGTTTCAGGAATGTTATAAAAACAATACCCACCTCTACCATAGAACAGAACAGATTTCAGAAAGTAGGTGCTTAATAGAATGTTGGAACTTTTACACTTTTTATAGGTAGAAAATATGCTTTTAATAACTAATTTCTCCTTTAATACCAAAAAAAAAAAAAAACAAAAACGATTTGATGAGGTTTGAAAGCAAAATGTCCCAGATTTAAATAATAAAATACAAAATTTACTATCTCTCTATAAAGTTATTTTTTATTTATATTTTATGTGTTTTATGTGTTCCTGAGCATGTGTATGTGTATATACACATGTATGTGAGTGTATATGTGTTTATGTATGTTAATAGTATATATATATATATATTGTACATTCATGTGTGTGTGTGTATGCCCACAAAAGTCAGAATATGTATCTTATTCCCTGGAGATTTATTTCCTGTGTTCTGGTTTCCCAATGAATGTAGGGACTGGGATCTGGATTCTACCCCTCTGGTGGAGCAGTATGTGTTCTTAATTGCCAGGCCATCTCTCCAGGCCTACATTTATTATTCTCCTTATGGAGAACAGGAAGGAAAATTTCCATATGGAAAAAAATGGAGCAGCAGATTCAAAGGAATCAGGGAGAGAGAATCGTTATCAAGGTAATATCTTCAGTAAAACAGGCCAATGTGCCCTAAGTGCTTCACAGAGTTTTGTGACTAGGCCAACATTTGAGGTCAAGGGGAGAAAGAAATCTACTACCACTAGGTTACAGAAGAAGTAGTTGTGGTGGGGAGAAGGAAAAGGAGTGAGGGTTAAGAGAGGAAGAACAAGACTGGTACCAAAACAAGGATTGTAAAATGTGGCCAATGCCCTGTCCGTATGTACAAAAACGGTCACTGTTTTTGTACATAATGTTCAACACTAGGGGCTGCTGGGACTCTCACTTACTAATAGGAAATAGACTTTACTTACCCTTATGAAAAAAAAATCCCTTAAACAAAATATTAAGACACATTGGATTTCAACGTTTTCCTCATTTCTGACAGTATAAATATTTATTTTTACTATTAATCTCCATAAATCTTGGAATTCTGCCTGTTGGGGATACAACCAATCTGAGGGAATCCTCCTGATTAACATGATGCAACTGATGCAGTCTCTCTTTAGATTCAGCTGTAAAGAGAAGTGTTGTCTTTGACATCAGTAAATCACTTTAATTTTCATGTTGCCCTCATTTCTTACATAATACGCCCTGCCTGCAAGAAATAGTGTCTTTGGAAAGAGGTATATTTTTGGTTGTGAGCCA
Organism: Rhabdomys pumilio; assembly: GCA_030674055.1. NCBI lineage: Eukaryota > Metazoa > Chordata > Mammalia > Rodentia > Muridae > Rhabdomys > Rhabdomys pumilio. The sequence continues at coordinate 6,676,917 of JANHMN010000014.1, read as the reverse complement.
TGCCTTTAACAGCTGAGCCACAGGTATCTAACATGGCTGTCCTATGAGAGGCTCTACCAGCAGCTGACTGAGACAGATGCAGATACTCACAGACAAGCACTGGACTGATGTGGAAGACCCCTATAGAAGAATTAGAGGAGCGACTGAAGAAGCTGAAAGAGATGACAACCTCATAGGAAAAGCAACTAACCTGGATGCCTCACAACTCCCAAATATCAAGCCACCAACCAAAAAGTATACATGGACTGTTCCAAGGTCCAAGGCAGAAGGCCACCTTGTTGGGTGGCCTCAGTGGGACACAATGTGCCTAAGCCTAATCCTGCAAAGAATTGATGCCAGAGAGAGGAGAATGCGGGCGGGGGGGAGGAGAATGATGGGGGAGTGATGGGATGGGGGTTGCAGGATGAAGGGTGGGGGAGATACTTTCTCAGAGGCGAAGGAGAGAAGAAATGGGGGAGACACAGCAAGGGGTAACTGGGAGAGGGTGGCAATATTTGGGATATAAATAAATAAAATAATTTTTAAAAAAGGAAACATGAGTATAAACGAGGCTTTCAGATCATTCTGTATTGAATCCACTGCAAGTGTAACAGTAAATGTTATAAATTAGGAATGCTATGCATAAAAAAATCTGCGTCTGATATACATGACTATGAATTATTTTTACCCTTATAAAAAACAAAACAAAACAAAATGTACATATAATTGGTTAAAATTTAACAAATTATAATATTTTTCTTTTCATTTCTTTTGTCCTAAAAAAAAAAATCTTAGCTTTGGATAAAATAAAACATTTTAGTGTGTGTGTGTGTGTGTGTGTGTGTGTGTGTGTGTGTGTATACCCACAAAATAAAATAAGTTGAAAATATTTATTTTATTAGATATGATTTTAAAACCAATAATCTGATTTAAAGGTTAATTTCAATGAGCACTATTGAGAATTAATGCTTCTTTTTTTATTGGATATTATATTTACATTTCAGATTTTATCTTCTTATCCCTTTCACCCCATCACCCAGAAACCCCCCTATCTCATCTCCCATCCTCTATAAGGATGTGCCCCCACCTACCCCCCCATTCCCACATCCCCACCCTGGAATTTCCCCCCACTCGGTGTTCAACCTTCATGGAAACCAAGGATCTCCTCTCCCACCTGTGCCCAACAAGGCCATCCTCCCCTACTTGTACAGATGGAGTCATGGGTCCCTCCCTATGTGCTCCTAGGCTGGTGGTTTAGACCCTGGGGAGCTCTGGTTGGTTGGTATTGTTGCTCTCCTCATGGGGCCACAAACCCTTTCAGCTCCTTCAGTCTTTTCTCTAACTCCTCCATGGGGAACTCCTTGATCAGAACAATGGTTAGCTGTGCGCATCTGTCTGCCTCTGAATATGTCAGACTTTAGCAGACCTCTAGGGAGACAGCTATACCTGGCTCTTGTCAGCATGCACTTCCTGACATCCACATCAGTGTCTATCTTTGGTGACTGCACATGGGACAGATACCCATGTGGAATGGTCTCCAGACAGCCCCTCCTTCAGTTTCTGTCCCACAGTTTGTCTCCATATTTGCTCCCTTGAGTATTTTGTTACTTTTTCTAAGTTGGACCGAGGCATCCACACTTGGTCTTCCTTCTTCATGAGCTTCACGTGGTCTGAGAGTTGAATCTTGGCTATTTCAAGCTTTTGGGCTAATATCCACTTATCAGTAAATAAATACCATGTGTGTTCTTTTGTGATTGGGTTACCTTACTCAGAATGATATTTTCTAGTTCCATCCATTTACCTAAGAATTTCTCGAATTCATTATTTTTAATAGCTGAGTAATAATCTGTTGTGTAAATGTACCACATTTTTTGTATCCATTCATCTGTTGAAGGACTTTTGGGTTCTTTCCAGCTTCTGGCTATTATAAATAAGGCTGTCATGAACATAGTGGAACATGTGTCCTTATTACATGTTGGAGCACCTTCTGGATATATGCCCAGGAGTGTTATAGCTGGGTCCTTAGGTAGTGCTATGTCCAATTTTCTGGGGAACAGCCAGACTGATTTCCAGAGTGGTTGTACCAGCTTGCAATCCCACCAACAATGGAAGAGTGTTTCTCTTTCTCCACATCCTAGCCAGCATCTACTATCATCTGAGTTTTTGATCTTAGCCATTCTGACTGGTGTGAGGTGGTATCTCAGGGATGTTTTGATTTGCATTTCCCTGATGACTAAGGATGTTGAGCATTTCTTAAGGTGCTTCTCGGCCATTCGAGTTTCCTCAGTTGAGAATTCTTTGTTTAGCTCTGTACCCCATTTTTAGTACGGTTATTTGGTTGTCTGGAGTCTAATTTCTTGAGTTCTTTGTATATATTGAACATTAGCCCTCTATCAGATGTAGGATTGGTAATGATATTTTCCCAATCTGTTGGTTGCCATTTTGTCCTATTGACAGTGTCCTTTGCCTTACAGAAGCTTTGAAATGTTTTGAGGTCCCATTTGTTATTCTTGATCTTAGAGCATAAGCCATTGGTGTTCTGTTCAACATTTCTCCTGTTCGTAGGTATTTGAGGGTCTTCCCCACCTTCTCTTCTATTAGTATCTGGTTTTATGTGAAGGTCCTTTATCCACTTGGACTTGAGCTTTGTACAAAGGGATAAGAATGGATTGATTCACATTCTTCTACATGTTGACCTCCAGTTGAGCCAGCACCATTTGTTGAAAATGCTGTCCTTTTTTCACTGGATGGTTTTAGCATCTTTGTCAAGTATCAAGTGACTATAGGTGTGTGGGTTCATTTCTGGATCTTCAATTCCATTCCATTGAACTTCCTGCCCGTCTCTGTACCGATACCATACAGGTTTTATCACTATTGCTCTGTAGTACAGTTTAAGGTCAGGGATGGTGACTCCCCCAGAATTTCTTTTATTATTGAGAATATTTCTTGCTATCCTGCATTTTTTGTTATTCCATATGAATTTGCAAATTGCTCTTTCTAAACCTGATAAACAGTTTCAGCAAAGTAGCTGAATATTAAATCAACTCAAACAAATCAGTAGCCTTCCTCTACTAAAAGGCAGAGAAAGAAATTAGGGAAATGACACCCTTCACAATAGTCACAGTTAATATAAAATATATTGGAGTGAATCTAACCAAGCAAGTGAAAAATCTGTATGACAAGAACTTCAAGTCTCTGAAGAAAGAAATCGAAGAAGATCTCAGAAGATGGAAAGATCTCCCATGCTCATGGATTGGCAGGATTAATTTAGTAAAAATGTCCATCATGCCAAAAGCAATCTACAGATTCAATGCAATCCCCATCAAAATTCCAAATTAATGCTTCTTATCAAATTGCTGTTTAAAACCAGGTTTATTCCTTGAAAATAAGGCTACACAGATGTATTCTAAGAATTTAATTTTGTAATGGATATGTAAGGAAAATATTTCTCCCACACTATTGCATTTGATCAATGTATAATCTTCAGAGATCATTGGAATCAAATACTAAAGCTAAGGAAAAAAATCTGTTTGCACATCATGTCACTGGGCTCATGATAGATCAGAACCTGGAGATGCATTTTTCTTCGATTTTCCTCTTTCTCTGTTAAGTCACTTCAGTAATTCTATCTGGCAAAGTCTTTTGGTTTTGAAATAAGGCCCCAAAAAGCTAGTATCACCGAGGTCAGCTAAGTTCAGCATTTCTTGTGGCCAGGAAGATTTTATTTTGGCAAATATCCAAATCAGCCCAGGCTTAGAAATCTTTTAAGGTCATACGGGAAAACAAGAATTCAACCAAAGTAAATTCATGTATAACTCACCTGCCTCATTTACTGAGGAAACAGACCCACAACTTAGGGCACTTAAGAGCTTGAATCTCCACTCTCAACAGTATCAGTATTTGAGGGGTGTGGAAGAGTGTTGAGATAGGGTCTTTCTATGTAACCCTTGCTGTTCTGGAACTAACTACATAGACCAGGCTAGCCTAGACCTCACAGAAATGCACTTCCCTCTGCCTCCAAAGTGCAGGAATTAAAGTTGTGTGCCACTGTGCCCAGCTGTGGTGTGTTTTTTAAATTGGATGGGAAGGTGTACATTTGCTAGATGCATTTAGCCTATACACATGAATTATGTACATAGAGATATTAAATAAAGTCATAGTATCATTAACTATAAATAAACATATTTTATGTTTGTACATTTCACTATTAGTTATATGATAGAATTCATTAAAGTTTTTAAAGCATGTTTCCCATTAATTAGCTTTTGATAACAACAAGCATTATAAATTTTCCAATAGTTTTATCTAGAAGTCTTCAGCTTCCTCCATTATCCACTACTGAATATATAGGGTTAAATTTTTTAAATGCAAATTTGAAAAACGAAATGATCTATGAAGTTATAGATGCTAACGAAGGCTGGTGTAAGAATAACCTTAGATACACACAAAAAGGAGCCACAAGGACAAGAAAGCAGACACTGTCACCACTGGAGTGACAGTGGGTCAAGACCCTGAACTTCTCCACGCATACAAAACACGTAAGCACTTTGCTGCTACTAGAGATTTTCTTCCAGCATGATTTCTTTGATGTCATAGTTTGGTTTTCACAACAATCCTGCAGTGGAAAAAGAACAATTGTTATTCATCCAGAGTTGCAGGAAAGAAGAGGTTGGGTCAAGCAACTTGCTTACAGGCATAAAGTCAAGATTCAAAACAACAGCTTGAAGAGCAAGACTACCCTTCCTATAGATATACTGAACACAAGTTCTTGCAACACTATGTGCATCACGAAACAAATGTTCATCCTACACTACTGAAAACACACATGCTACTCTTGCGTGTTTTCCTGTAATAGCCTGAGGGGGTTCTGTTTTAAAATATCCTTCAACCTCTACTTCTGCTATTTTCTCATCATGGCTTGAAGGTGTTTTTAATAGTATTTTAATATATAATTAATAATGTACTTTTCTCCTTGTCAACTATTCTAAGAACAAGAGCAGAAGAGATGCTATAAAATGATATAAATCTCTCCTAGACCCCTGGGAAATATAACACTGTGGCTATTAAGTAATATGAAAAAGTGGATAGAAGAACAAAACATGCCTTAGTGCCCCAGCTCCTGTACAGTAGATGTAAGTACCATGGTCCAAAAGTTGTAAAAGTTTTATAGGGGCATAAAGAGCAAAAACATCTTGCCCTGGTTCTTATTGAACTCCAGAGATCGCTTTGTAGCAATTCTTCCAACATCAGTGACTTAGAGGTTACCAATGCAGAATAATGCAGCACACATGGGCAAAGGAAGAGGTTGAGCTAACTGCTTTACATTCCTCACCTCCTCCACAGTGTGAAAGTGACCTGAGATTGCTTCTATGTCTCTGATGTAGAAGTCAAGGGTAACTGAGAGTCCAGGTGGGAACTCAATGATTGTGTAGAGAAGGTAAGTGATAAACAGGAGACCCAGGGGAGCCTGTAACAGGCTACAGCCAAGAAGAACTCAAGAGAAACCTGCCAGTAAGTGAGGTCAGTGACTATATCCTATATCATCAGTACAAATTAAATACGTACATATGCTCATACATACATACATGCATATATGCATATTACATATTGTACATACATGCCATATACACATACATACACACATATATACAATACCATACATACATACATACATACATACATACATACATACATACATATAAAAAGAAACACAGGCTATGAAACCTGACTATGAGGTAGGAACCAGAGCATCTAGTGTTCACTGGAAGTCAGCACAGCAACAGCAGCACAAAAGCAAGGGTTGCTTCTCCTCTAAGGCTATCAATGCTTGTCCTGAACTTAAGCCATGAAAAGAAGAGGTAGAGACATCGACAAGTTAATAAAGATGCCAGTGAACTGGCCCAGTATAATGGATGCCAAATGCTGTACACTCAAGGATAAAATTTCCATCACTACACAGAATGTTTAGGATGGGATAAATTGGAGCCTAGTGAGCAAAATCATACCAGCCACAAACTCTCTTTGCACATATGAGAATTACTGTATTTTTATACCACTACAGAATCAATGCACTTTTGATGTTTAGAAGGTAGTTATTTTAAACTTGAGGTATATATAAATAATTCTCTCCTTTTAAGGTAATCATTTTTCTCCTTGGTCACTCAATTATTATTATTTCTTTTTTACCATTGTTTTCTCCCTTGGTTTTATTCCCTTTGAGATAAGATGTGTAATTGAAAAAGCAGGATGCTTCTGAAATTACCGCGGTATTTGTTCTGACCTCTGTTAACTCATCTGTTCATCAAAACAAAGAAACTACATCTTTTTGCACCATAGTAAACTCTATAGAATGGCAATAACATGCCAATTCACTTCCAATAAAGTTGAAAGTGAGGTTTTTTTTTAAAGTGCTTTCAAATCACTTTTCAAATATAATTCAATGTCAATAATTTTGTATATTTCCAACTGTTCCCAATAGTGAATCAGAGCCTTGTCCTACTCTCCTGAGGTCAAGACAGAGAGTCCAAGAACTCCCTCACGCTCCATTACATTTTCTAATACATATCGACCGAGCCAGATGTTGGCAGGTATAATACCGGAGACAGCTGGTTATCTAGCCCCTTAGGGGCAAATGCTCTAAAAAATCACTTTTGTAGCACACATCCTGATTCTGAATCTCTAAGCTAATTATCAGGGTTGTGATTCTCAACCTAATCATCTGTACTATGCCTCCAGAGTAAGAGGAAATCTAAAAATTAACACTTAATATGCAGAACTGTACACAGACAAAATGCAGATGGCCCACACAGGTTTAAATCATTAAGGCAGTTTTCTTACCATGTGTGTGCTTCTGACGTTCGTGAAATCTTCAAAACTGTTCACTGAGTACCTATTGCAGGCACTTCTGAGAGACAACAGAACATAAAAACGTAATCTCTCTGTTGACCTCAGAATTTACAATCATAATCATGCAATCAAAGGTGTAGCTGTGTGTCTAAGCCTGCACAGAAGACAAATAGGAGTCAATAGTAAGGCAGGCATAAAATTTCTATGTGAAATGATAGATAGTGAGAATTCAGGGTCATGATATGCTTCTAGTCCAAAGACTGTCTAACGTCAGCACTATTCCATTTGTACAGGGGAGAATAAAAGCAGTATGGCCTGGTAGAGAAAGGTGTGTAATTAGACTGACAGCAAAGAACCAATGTAGAACCCTAAAATGGGTATAGGGAAGCAAGTTGTATTTTTTTTTAATTGCTGGAATTCTGCGTAGTGTGAAGTGGGCAGTGTAAAAGTAACATTTTTCAATTGTCATCTCAGAGGGTTACTACCTCTGTCTGCTAACCCTAATCCTGGAAGTTTCTAGCCTCCAGATAATCTTATCTAGGAGGCCTAGAATGTTTTCAGCCTCAGAGACTTACTGCTAAATACACCCACATTTTCCAGCTCCTTCTGGATTTTGGATGGTTCAGCTCAGCTGTTCTGGCTCAAACTCCTCTCCTAGCTAACTAATTCAAACAGGCTTCTCTCAGCTTCTGACCGAATTGCTTTGCTTGACCTCAAACTAATTGTAGCAATCTATTTTAATCTCATTTAATGCTCATTCTCATTCTCTGGCTCATTCTTTACTTTTGTCTTACTTGTTCTCTTTTCAAACTGTCTCTGTAAAACGCTCCCAGTAAAACTGCCTCTAAATTCCATGAACTGACTGAACAGAGCTGACTAGAACTCAAGAGATCTTCATGCCCCTGTCTCTTGGGATTAAAGGTGTGTACCTTCTAAGCTTTTCTTTACCTAAAATGTGCTCTATAGTAAGTCAGCTTTAAACTCAGAGATCTGCTTGCCTCTATTTCCTGGAATTAAAGGTATGTCTGCATTGCAGCCAAATTGCACAGACCTAGAAGGTCTTTGGATGTGATTTCTTGCCAGAGCAGGCATGTTTTGAATTAAAGTTCCTCTACAGGATATCTTAAACAGAGGCAGTCTCTTATGTGTCCTATTGTCCTCACCATGGTAAGCAGGACAGTATAATAATTAAGGATTTGGATCAGATTGAATATTGATCAACATGGCTACCTCTCTCTAATATACTTCCACAATGCTTTATATGTAAAATGGGAATTACTTAAAGTATCTTTATTGAACTCTCACAGAAATTTTTTAACTGGCATGGATGGTTTTTTTCTGCCTAATATATGACACTGGTAGACATGAAACTAAGACACAGATGAAACCTGTGCAAATAAAGAACAAGTAGGAGGCTCAGTCTAAGACAAGTGTGATTATCTCTTTATTATATGGGATCACTTGTAATTATTTCAATACTAATTATGTTAGTTCCACTTCCCCTGTATTTTCACTCTACATCCCTCCAAAATGGATGGAGCATTTTTCTCTCTTATGACTAGGAGGTAACAGTCAAGAACTGATATGATTCAATTGCCAAATTGTCCTGATATATCATGATGATATATATGAATGATACTAGCAGTACCCATTATATGACACTGGCAACACAGAAGGTAGTAGAGAAGCACAAAGGGAGGTGAGGCATGCACATGCCTTTAAGAGAGTATTTCTAATATACCATTAGGAGCTACTCAGACATTCATCTTTTATGGAAAAATTCATCCCTTCAGAAACCTTTGTTCCTAAGTCTTCTGAGTTGTTTACTTTCTTTTTCTTAACAAGTCATTCATTATAATTTTCTTCTTTATAGTGTCTTAGGTTTTAATGTGCTTCTTAATGACCTATAAGGAAATGGCCACACAACAGAGATTTAGTGTTGAAACCCCTAAATTCAAGTACAGAAATTTTAATCCAGAAACATGACTGCTCTGCTTATTCCACATCCAAGAGATGATCTTCTAGGTCTATATGATCTGGTGGAATGCAGACATACCCTGTACTTCAGTATGATCTAGCTGGAATACAAACATGCCTTTAGGGTACACTTTTAATCCCAAACAATGAAGACAAAATTAGTTTGTAGATGGAAGCAGTCACGTGATGTCTAATTAAGAGGTAGACAAAATGATGAACAAGAGAAAGATTTGACAGGATGAGTCAGAGATAGGATATGTCAAACGCTCAAGAAAACAGACAGAAAACAGAGGCTACTTAAGAGTTCAGAGAAAGAATTGAATCAGTTCAGTGCTTTCAGCTTGTGAAATGCTGGTCAGCAGAGGCAGATGACGCCAGATAAAAAGAGCCAGAAGATTATAACAAGCTGCCAGAGTTAGTCTGAGGCCAATTTAATTAGTCAGAATCCAGAGAAATCCAATGACAAGTCAATAGAAACCATTTGAATCAGTCAGCTTGGAGAGGAGTTTGAGCCAGAACAACTGAGTTGAACCAGCCAACCAGAGTTCAGAAAGAACTAGAAAGGGTTCTTATTCAGCATTAAGCCTCTGAGATGACAATTACATCTGCCAAATAAAAGTTACATTAACATATTCATACTAAAGTATCCAAACCCTGTTTCACACAGCATATCTAAACAGTTCCTAGGTGAAGAGAGAACTGTGTGGTTTACTTCATCAATAAATGTCAAAAGCTTAAACTACTTATGAGTTAAAAGACCAAGCACCAGAAGTTAAATAAGAGTGCATTACACTATTCAGGTGGAGATCTGCCTCAGTAGGTAAAAATACAAGTCTGGTGCTCTGAAGCTACTACCTAAAATCCATGAAAAAATGTATGGAAAGAATGGACTCCAGGGAGTCATCCTCTGATCTACACACACACACACACACACACACACACACACACACACACACGCACGTGCACACACACACACACACACACACACACACACCATGCACATTATCACTCACTATTTTTTTAATTTGAAAGGAATATATTGCACTGTGCAATGCCCCACAATTGATGTAATAATGATATGAATATTTATCTCATGGAATTAGGAAATATACAATAAGCAACTTTTAAATAAATTGAACCCCACATCTTAAATATTTCTCATTATATGAATGTTAAATAAATAATATGTAATAAATAATATTTCCTTTTCTGGTTCAAATATTGCTTTAGCTTCGAGTAAATGGAAAAAAAAGAAGAGTCATAACTTACTTTATTAAGATCCAAAACTTTACAATTCGTATTTCAAACTCCAGCTAAATTAAAAATGAACTTAGGTAGAACACACCATTATGTCTCTCCCCCATCCTCATTAAATTTCACTTGAGTGGGGAATTCCATTATTTCCTCCCCAATTTTTCCATTATTATTGTATTTTACAACAAAACTACTGATAATCTGCTACAAATTCTTGAGGATCTTGAGCAAAGTACTTAATTGTTTCTCATTTTTCTATGCAATTATTGCTTTTGTGTGAATTATCAACTGTTCCAAAACAGGCCCCAGGTGACTACTTGACAAAAATCAACAAGCAAAGCTGAAATCTAAGTTCTCTCTCAGGCATCTGTGCAGCAAATTGTGTTCTTACAGCAACTCAGCTATCTAATTTTTCAAATCTTGCTGGAATAGCAAGTGGCAAATTAGTGGCTCTGTTATATAAATTCTATCTGCAAGTAGCTTATAGTACACTCGTACTTCACATTCGGGTTCTGTCTGGATGTAATTGACTTAACAAGCAAGTATTTATCACACTTACTGCTGTAAAACATTAATTACCTTTGATCCTGCAGAACCTCACACCCACATATGTTAAGAAAATTTGACCATGTTAAAAAGTCACTTAGATAATTAAAATGTATATTGTATTAATAATTTCTTAGTAGCAAATGCTGTGCATTCAGGACTGCTACAAACAATTAATTACATTCTTGAATTTGAGACAAAATGTATAACTTATTCAACAGTAAATCAGAGTATTCCAAAAAATACTCAAGTAGACAATTAAAACAAAGTGAATAGTTTCACCTTTCCAGAATCGATGAGGCTGAAATATTTCTAGGTCACACTGTGTATACTCATCTCCCCAAAACTGACATGTTTTAATATATCTTTATTTTTAATATCTAAGATAAAGACAAGATGATCATTAAATTTTGATGTACCTAAGCCTTGTTTAACCTTTAAGATTCTTGACAAAGGTAAAATGTTTTATTTCAATTATTAGAGCAGATATGAACACAGATAAAGTAGTCAATAGTATTTAATTATTTAACAACAACAAAATTATCAAGATGCCCAAAACATAGTCCATTCCAGAATGACTAGGTGCTCCATGAAGTTATATCTCAAAGTCATTTGATTTATGACTGTTACTGAAATTTAAAAAATAGCTGAGGCAGGTTATTTTCATCACAGTTTCCCTCACCAAACCCACAGTGTACCCAGGCCTAGCACTGTGGACCCTGAGGCCTCTGCCATCTCAGTTGCTGTGTTTTCCCCAAGATCTGAACTTTCCATCATGCTGGACATTGACCTGACGTTTCAGTGTGTGCTATTTTCTACAGTAAGTTCTATAAGCAAATGCTGGCAATCAGCTTTTCTTAACTAAGGAAAGAGCAAAGGGGTGTGTGTGAAATACTCTTGTATAGGATCCAAGCAAATTGTTATGTCCATATCCTATGTAACATCTTCCCTAGGCAATTTAAGTGTTATTTTAGAGCTTATATATTTTATGTTCTACTTGATTATTAAAAAAGCTGACCCACACGGGACAGAAGTTTTCTGCTGCACCTAAGCTGAATGCAAGCATCTATTATTACACAGATTCCATAGATCTCTCCCAATGCCAAGAAATACTTTTCCTCAGCACCAAGTAGATTATATTTGAATATTTACATCTCTCATGAAAGTATCACATACCCATAATGCATCACATATTCATAACACAACTTGATTTTAATATGTAAATCTCTGTAAATATGGATATTTAAATCTTGAGGCAGATTTCCCATAAGCAGAACATATCTGTAATGCAACTTGATATTTGCCTAATATGAAAATACATCCCAAAAAGTTAATGCTAACCATCTATTGATGATAATCACTGAAGGAGCCTTTTTCTACAACACGGAAAAGGCCAATGTAGGTGTGGCCTAAGTAACATCCTAAGCTAGAAGTTTCCCTAGAGCAGAAGATGAAGACAATTCAATCAGAGTTCTGACTGATAAGATAGAACTTACCTCTTGGCCCTTTGTAACGTAAAAGAAACACAACTTAACTAAAAACATCAATTAAATATTTAGTGTTCATTGTATATAACCTTCCTAGTTAACACAGCATGTAAGATATTTTATAAGAATATTATCTGTTCTCACTCTAACTGAAGAGATGAATGACTATCTTAACTATGTACACATGAAAACTAACGTGTAAATTATACAGTAGACAGAAGCTGCCATAATACTCTAAAGGAAGATAATGAGGAACTGGAATAGAATTGCAGCACTGGGCATGATGAAGTGGAGATGGATGAACACTTCAGAACTAGATAACCGTATCTGTAAAATGAGAAGGGCTTAAGTTAATACATTACTAACTTGTACTGGATAGTGATTGCATTAAAATACAGAATATACGAACAAATAACCTAAGTCAGAAAATATACTGACTTAAATTTACATTGGTATGGGACTTTGAGAATATTTTTATCAAATCAAATACACTCTGGGAAACATTTTTTTCTAGTGATGTACATCCCCCAGGCCAGAGATGTTTTAAATACAGCCATTCTTTCTTATCCTTGAGAAGAGTTGGTTCCAAAACATTGTAGATATCAAATTCCAAGGTTTCTAAAGCCCCATACATAAATACTATAGTGTTTGCATACTCAGCCACTTGAATACCACAACCCACTCTAGATTACAGGTATTACTTAACCTGGTGTGAGTACAATGTTAATAGTTGTGACATCATATATGGAATAATGACAAAAATATGTCAAACAAGAAGGATTTGGGACCTTAAAAAGCATGTTAGAAATATAGCCCAAACAAGAAAACAACACAAGAGAGAGATCCAATATTCACTGCCAAGACAATATAAGCTCAGTGCAAACAACTTTTGATTCTCAAATATTCCCTTTTGGCAGGTGGTCAAACACATGAAGGCAGATACAGGGACATAGCTCCTTTGGGTTTGGCGTCTATAGATACAGACTTACAGAGGGACAGCTGTAAACTGTGTTTTAGATGAAGTTGCCAACTGTGTCTCTAAGATGATTTAACAACCTTTACTAATCTGCCGTTCATTATCATATAAATAAATGAAATAGTGGAGTAAAATACAATAGTCCAACAAGGGACTATAGAATGAATCAAACCTACTGTTATTCACATTTAGGGGCCCACAGAAGCAATGAATGTTGCGCTGGGGAAAATATATAGGGTAGAGAATTTGCAAATCAAAAGAAAATAATTTTAAGAAAGTGAGTCTCATCATTCTGTGTGCTGTTGTCTTAAGGTCAATGGTGAGAGTAAAAACAAAAGAACACAAACAAAACCAAAACAAAAATATTTTGTTGAGCACCCAGGTCATTTGAACCACTAACAATGTAAATACAAGAAACAAGGGGAGTGTCTTAATTAGGGTTTTACTGCTGTGAACAGACACCATGACCAAGGCAACTCTTTTTTATATTTTTGGTTGTGAGCCTAACCTTTAATGGCTGAGCCATCTCTCCAGCCCGACCAAGGCAACTCTTATAAGAACAACATTTAACTGGGGCTGGCTTACAGGTTCAGAGGTTCAGTCCAGTATTATCAAGGCAAGAACATAGCAGCATTCAGGCAGTTATGGTACAACTGGAGCTGAGAGTTCTACATCCTTATCTGAAGGCTGCTAACAGAATACTGGCTTCCAGGCAGCTAGGATGAGGGTTTTAAAGCCCACACCCACAGTAACACATGTACTCCAACAAGGCCACACCTTTTAATAGTGCCACTCCTTGGGCCAAGCATTTACAAATAATCACAGGGGAAGACTATGTTTTTGGTTTTTTTCCTAACAAGAATAATTTAGGAACTTAAAAACCATGTTAGAAATAAAAACCAAACCAGGCAGTGGTGGCACACGCCTTTAATCCCAGCACTTGGGAGGCAGAGGCAGGTGGATTTCTGAGTTCAAGGCCAGCCTGGTCTACAGAGTGAGTTCCAGGACAGCCAGGACTACACAGAGAAACTCTGTCTCAAAAAAAAAAAAAAAGAAAGAAAGAAAGAAAGAAAGAAAAAAAGGAAAGAAAAGAAAAAGAAAAAAGAAAGAAAGAAAGAAAGAAAGAAAGAAAGAAAGAAAGAAAGAAAGGAAGGAAGGAAGGAAGGAAGGAAGGAAGGAAGGAAGAAAGGCCAAACAAGCAACAACACAGGAGAGAGATCCTATATTCACTGCCAAGACAGAACTTATGGTTTTCCAGATAGGGATGAACAGACCAATGAGAGGTGATTGAGAAGTTTATGACATTGGTCTGGCAAGACAATTTAGATAGGAGGAGCAATTGTTTCCAAACCAAGCAACCTGAATTCTATGCCCATAGCCCATATTACTGAAGGAAAAGACCATCTCGGTCCATTTGTCCTCATATCCTCATGCATGGCAGCTGAGCCATCTAAAAGGGCATTCTTCAACCCATTGAGCTGCCTGCGTGCTGTAACATATTCTTCAGGTTTCCTGGTTCTGTGAGCTGTCACCCATGGTGGGGATTTTGTGATTCAAGCATCTTTGAGTCATTTCTACTCCTGCAAGTAACTACAATTCAACTCACTTATTCACAAAGGCTTCTTTGGGGGCATCCGTACTCAGGTCTGCCATTGGTTCCCTATCTAAAGTAAGTGAACCTTTGTTTACATCTCCCAGAGATAACATCTTATACCAACAGCTTATCCAAGAACGAAGTTGTATCTCCAGCTTGGATCTTGTTTCATTCAGGAATACTGGTAGAACAAGGGTAAGTCCTATACCCATATCAACTAAGCCAGGAGGGTAACTTAGCATATGTACTGGTGACAACAACTAACACACAGGAGAAATGGAATTTAGCTCTGTACAACTTTGAGTCCCTGGACATAACAGTATTGTGGAGCTTCTACTTCTAATTCTGAATTAAACTAAATGCTCTAAAGTTAAATGGCCTAAAACATTTAAAATTACTCCATCCACCAAGACAGTATGACAGGAGGGCCAGGCCAGAACACAGGCAGTGAGTATGACAAACCTTTACAACCTTGTTGACATTTAACCAAGTTCATACATTCCATTAAAGGTGAACACACTAAAAGTTCTTGTGAAAGTGTTTAGTATACATTAAAATGCTATATAAATAAAGATATATTTTATTATGTTTATTATTATGTTTATTAAAACAAAATGAACACCTTTTCCCTCAAGTTGGCTTGACTATACATGTTACTTTATTCTTATTTACCCCTGTTTATATAGGGTTTATTTGAAATCTGATAAACTATTTGCCTGTTTATAATGGTAACCCAAATTTGGATACAGAGACTAATGGCATTGGAAAATTACACTGAAAGGAGCCACTGTGTACTCTGATAGATCATAAATATGGATGACTGGAAAGTAAGATGCTTCGCTTAAGATGCAAATGAGCAAAGAATGAGATGCAGAAAGTTGTGCACTGGAGATTCAGATCCTGATGGAAAAGTCCCCCTAGGGTCACCAGACAAAAAGCAGGTTTCTGCTGTCACTCCTGAGCAAGTCAGTAGACACTACTTTTCACTTTCTTGCAACCCCAGTTGAACAAGTTACCAATAGGAAAAAAAAAAACACAGCATGTGAGCATGTGTGTAAAGAGAGCCTCCCTCAGTCTGTGGATGAGATTTCCCAGATGAGAAGCACTGTCAGAAGTGTCAGAACTACACCTCAGAAATCTGCAGCTGGCTTGTTCTGGTCAGCAGAGTGGCTGAAAAAGTGAGACATTTAAAAAGCAGGCTACATAGCAGATGGAAACAGTCATAATGAGAAGAAATAGTTTCTGAGAAGAAAGATGGTGTTCTGTAACCTGGTCTTCTGGCCTCATTCCTCATAAGAACCTCGTGTTACAACTGTCTAGCTTCAGGTACGACTCAAATGGATTGCTAGTAGAATATAACAATAGAAAATATTCACACACACATACGCACACACAAACACACACACACACACACACACACATGCATACACGCGCACAACGAGATTGCTATGAGAACAATAGAAAACATACACACAAAACAACAACAATAATAGCAACAAGGTTTATGGCTAAAATAGTTGTTTGAAGGGCATTAGACTGAAGAGAGCAGAGGCCTGTTTACTCGTCCAGGTATAGTAATGGTAAATAAAAATATGCAATTCCAAGTTTGTCCAATAACAGAAAGGAAGAGAAAATTTAAAAGTCAACAAAAAATTGGGAGCATTGCTATGTAAAATAAAACTGTAAAATATATGCTATAAGAACCCTCAATGGAAACAGAAAGTAATCAGAAAGGTAGTTTTAGTTTCATGTGTACTCAAATCGACCTTTTACTGCCATGTTTGTCTGCCTGCCTCCTCACCACTGCCTGCTACAAGTCTCTTTTCAGAACTACAGTTACAATCCAAACATGCTATGTTCTTTGAAATGCAGCCGAAAGTGACAGAACAGAAGGCCAAGAGGAAAAAGAACCATGAGGAAATGAGAAGGAGAACACAGAGTAGAAAGAGCAGGAACAAACTAGAATGAAAGAAGCAGGGTTGGGCACTGTGACTGTGGGCACACCTTTCAGAGATGCTGGCCTGTGCTGCCAAGGCTTCATGCCAGACCTGCAGAGGGACAGGCATCGCTCAAGCCTGCCCTTGCTGACTTTTTCCTGGTAGTAGTATCTGTCCAAACTGCGAATTTCTCAAAAGCTCATCATTTCATAAGATTTAAAAGACTAAATTTGCTGTAACACCGCCCCTGCCCAGAGCATAAGAGCCTGAGACAAGAAAGCCCAGAAGGAAAATACGCAGAAACACAACGTCTAGTCTCTTGAGAATCAAATTTCACAAAGAACATGAAGCCTTTTTTTTAATAAAGGGGAAATTGAGCTCAAGAAAATGTTTAATTTATCCTGGTCACATTTATCACAAATTGATTCAAAGTACTTCATATCAAACAATCGAATCCTCTTTCTTTAGAACAGATATATCAGTATATTAACAGATAAGGTAGGAGCAAGACTGAGGATTGACCCTAGAGCTTCATGCTTGTAAAAGCAAGAACTGTCCCTCTGAGCTCCAGGACCAGATGAGAGAAATTGGTATGTTTATTGAGCCTTAAAGTATAATAAGCTTCACGCAGTGAGGACCTTGCCATAGAGCTATAATCTTAAACATGTTCTTTAAATCATGAGACTGCATTCAGTAACACATTCACAATTACTCAGAATCCTCAGCCCAAATTGGGGGAAATAATAGTAAAATGATTCTCATGTGAAAAACCATCAGCTACAGGACATTTAGAAAGAGGGTGGGGTAACAGTAAATACCTAACAATTATTGGAGTCTTTCTGTTAGCCACTTGAGTTATAATAATTTCCTCCAGTAGCAGGAAGGCAAACAATTAAAAATAGCTTCAAGAAGTTCTGAAATTGACCCAATTCACTAGACCCCTCCCTGTCAGAGTAAGCAATAATAGCTGAAAGTCCCTTCAGACCAAGTAAAGCTAAGCAGACCAGACCAACTGACAGGAAGATGCAGAAACAAGCTGACCTGTCTGGAAGAGGTTTAAACCGGAACACACTTCAACCTGCTGAACTGCTTGCAGGCTGTGCAGTGTGTTTCTGGTTCCCAGCTTTGTAAGCTGTCACCCATGCTGTAGTGGTCCTTGGTAATACATGTTTCTGAGCAGTTTCTGCTCCTGTAAGTAACCACTTGCCCATATTGCTGTAAGTAACACCAGTAAAACTCATGGTTCACCAAGTTGGACTTTGGTGGTGTCTGCACTTTGATATGTTGGGCAATCCCTATCTGGGGTGTAATAGATGTTTGTGCTGCATTGCTAAAGAAAAGTTTGTCACACCACATCATTGACTATTACCTCGCTTATTTTTTATTATAAAATTATAAAATATTCATTATAGTTAAAGAATTGGGCACAAAATACAAAGTAATTTTCTTAAAACTACATGACAGATAACTGATAATATTGAATGTGGTTTCAAACTCTGATTTTTGGCACCAGAACCTCTGTCCACCCCTGAGTTAGCCTAAAGTTTGTCTTCCGCATCATCCCACATTTACCAGTCCCAGTAGTCACTGTGGTTAAAAACATCATGGCGCAGGCAACTTAAAGAAGAAACATTTTATTTTGGCTAACAGTTTCAGAGAGTTCGAATCCATCAGCATCAGAGGGGAGGTGTGGCAAACAGTCAGCAAGTGAGGTAGCAAGAACAGCACACTGACAACATCCTAAAGAAAGCACACTAGAGAAATAGAGGCTTTTTAATATAAAAGTCCAACTCCCTGTGATAGACCTCCCTCTGCAGGATACAGGACTGTACCAATAAACCATCCACAACTGTACCACTAACGGAAAAGTATTCAAATGCCAGAGACACCCAATCCTTCAGTCCTCACGAGCTCAGACTCTTCTCTGAGATGGGTGTGTCTGCATAATTCTCATCCTTATTTAATGTTTCTCCTCTCTCTCTCTCTCTCTCTCTCTCTCTCTCTCTCTCTCTCTCTCTC
>JANHMN010000014.1:6628041-6658292 GCA_030674055.1 Rhabdomys pumilio | reverse complement strand
CTCTCTCTCTCTCTCTCTCTCTCTCTCTCTCTCTCTCTCTCTCTCTCCTTTCTCTATGTATCAAAAAACTTGAAGCCCATATAAGCTATTAAAATGATAGTTATTTTATATGCCTCACTATTAGTTTAAAGTTGATCAGTGTTCTAGTGAATGCTGTGTTATACAGCCACATCAATCCCTCCTCAAAAAACAACACAAATTAGTCCGCCCTCTGGATTATTTTTTCCTGAAGAATTAAAGATTCACAGTTCACCATGAAAAGCACACCAGTTTTAGAAAACATTTACCATAGCTACTTTTCCCATTCATCTTCACTTTCTGAAATGTCCCTCATTCTGAAATCCAAGAACTTGCAATCTCAGTATATCATGTATATTATATTCTACCAGAAATAATTATTTTATAGTCACATGCATGCACAAGCTAAACTTGCCTTTCTATTCACATATAATATGGTTATATGTCTGTGTTTGCTTTCCTGGATTCTAAATACTGGAGTTTCAGGCATTAATGCATGCTTCATCTTCTCCATAACTCCCAGGTGAGATGTGTGTCCTCTGATTTCACTTCTTGTGATATGACCGGCTCAGCCTAGCATGCTTTGTCCTGGTGGGGATGTCCCATGGACATGATGAGAGAACATCAAAGAGGAGACAAATACCAGTGTTTTCTCCAGTTGCCAGTATGGTAGCTCCCTAATAAAAGAGGGTGGCATCAAGAACACTGGGTGTTTACACATTTATTTTTTTTTAACAAAGCAGCTCAGAAGGGAGCTCTTCCTGGCAGGATATACACACATTTATAGTGAACCCTTCATCTCCAATACTTTTAAGCATTACCTCATTAATCTTCAGAAGAGCCACATAAGACAAGTAGAACTATTGGCTCTGTGGTTTTAAATGCCTCACATACTATGAGTAGGAGAACGTGCAGAGACATTATGCCAGGGCTGATCCCAGGTCCGTTGGCTGAATCCTGGCTCCCTCTAAACAGGCTACCACCTAGTGTTGAAGAGATTTCCTTTATCTCTATTGTCCAAGTTTTCCTCTGGGACTGCACCCATGTTAGAAGCTCTCTTTAGTGTCACCAGCCTCAGTAGCACTGGGTTGATCAGAAAACAATGATTACTTTATACATATGGTAGACTCGATCTGTCACCTTTACACTAATATTTGACAGAGACCTATGGGATGATGTCTTAGTATAACTATATTTGAAATAATAATAGTATAAGTAGAAGGACTTGAAGAATGTCTCCCATCAATGTTAGAACACTGAAAGCTTACATTTTACTGTGAGTCTGTCTAGCAGAGAAGGTAACCTGGGTAGATTGCAATGAGACTGAACTCACTGGCTCCCACTCATCTTCGTTCTCTAAAAGCAAGAAAGCAAAGGAAACATGTGTATATCAACTTAAAGTGAATGTTTACTAGGTTAGGCCTAACTTTCATTGTGAGTGTGTTTGTGTGTGTCTACCTTCCCTTTACAATTTATATCTGTATATGAATTTTTAGATTTTATTTGATATATTCTACTTTCATTGTCAATTAATAGCCAATTCGCATGAATCCGAAAAAAAAACTAAAGACATCAGAAATACTTTTTAAGGCCTGGTGTGGTGGCACACACCTTTAATCCCAGCAATCAGGAAGCAGATGCAGATTGATCTTTGAGTTGAAGGCCAGCCTGGTGAATAGATAGTTTCAAGACAGCCAGGACTACATAGAAAAACCTTGTCTCAAAACAGAAAAACAAAAATATTTATCTTTACTGAAAAAAAATAGAAATGCTAAATTTGAGAACCAGAAGAAAATTACCCAATGTAATTTATTTATGTGTTTATGTTTGTGTATGTGCATATATATATATATATATATATATATATATATATATATATATATTGTGTGTGTGTGTGTGTGTGTGTGTGTGTATGTAGTGTGTCACTATACTTGTGGAGATCAAAGTACAGCTCTCAAGCTGTACTTTTTTTTTTCCTGATACACTGTGGAATCCTAGAATCTTATTAAAGTACTTAGGTCTATGCACAGGTGTCTCTCTCTGATGAGTCATTGGGCTTATGTCTGCCTTCTTGTTTCAAGTGTACACAAATCCATTATGATAAAAACTTACATTTATTGTAAGTTTTGAGTTTTTTTCTTCATGGTCAAATCAATTTTAATGACCCAGACAAAATGGTTTATCCATGCATAGAAGATCTCCTAAGGTATTAAAAACACTTGTTCTATATAATTATTTATTTAGGTTTTAGATTATAAATTATATTCACAACTACTTAATATACATGACCACAGGTTTGCTGACCCCACAAACACTGTATACAATGTGCAGGTAAAGGAACTAGCTATGCTATGTGAATTCCTCCAGGAACATCAAGAACAGTGTGTGTGTGTGTGTGTGGTGTGTGTGTGTGTGTGTGTGTGAGAGAGAGAGAGAGAGAGAGAGAGAGAGAGAGAGAGAGAGAGAGTCAGAGACAGAGACAGAGACAAAAACAGGTATCTTACTTAACCAAGAAAACAATAACCAGTAGAGAAGCAAAGAAGTTCTTACCAAGGGTACCACACCAAAGGTCCAAAATACATGATAACAACCCCGACAATTATATCTGATATAAAATTATTGTCAGACATTCTGATTAAGATAAATTTTAGCTTGGCTTCCATGATGAATACGAATGTCTCCAATGTTTAGTACAATGCTTGATACAAAACAAGTACTCAGAAACATTTTGATGAAAACTAATTCAAATATCAAATATTACTAAATTATGAAGCTATTCTTATGGTATATTTTCTAAGCCTCAGCCTTCTTCCACTAGAGAAAATCATTCTCTATTGGCAATAGTTTAACTATATTTTAGGAGTTAGACAAAAACATAAAATCTACACTCATGAAATCTAAGTCTCAATTTATCTAACTGCCCAAGTATGGCCAACTGAACTGCCTTCCACTTCTTCCTTAAGCATCACTTAAATGTCCCCTTATTGCCAATTCCAGATGTATGTCTTAAATAAGTAATAAGATAATTAGCCCTGAAATATACACACTAAGCCAGCCAACTCTATTAAAATAAAAGAGAAATAAAAAAATGCATGATAAAAAGAAGTCATAAAAGCCAGCAGGAAGAGAATAATATGGCCTCAAAGTATACTCTGCTCATGACTCCACCTCAGTCTGAACATTTCTTAGCTCGTACTGATATGGACATGATAGAAATGTTGAAGTAGGTAGTGCCATGAGCCTGTGTCAGCCTCCAGTCTAGGAGTGAATTTTGTTTTCTTTCCTTTGGTTTTATTTTCTTACAGACTGTAGACACTGAATATTTGATCAATGTTCTGTATGTGTAAAATAGTCTTAAGAGTCCTTTCGAGGACTAGCGTTCAGAGACTCTAAAATCTAAGGCTTTGTATAGTGTGGAATCAGAGACCTATGATAAGCAGAGCATTTTATAAGCAAGAAACTGCTGCTTTCTGAAATTTATCATCAACCATCTCAAAAAGAAATTGGCTTCACCCCAACATCAGAATGAAGACTTCTCATTTTTTCTAATGTGAAGTGCCTTATGTCCGGAATGTGTTAGCTCACAGTGAAAATTAGAGTGTTCTGAATTCTAAGAAACAACATGAGCTTGGCTGCTTGTCTTTATCTGAGGCAGATGCTTCCTTGAGAACCAAGGCTACAAGTCCTACCACAGACTAGTAATCAGCAGGCCAGATTGGGCCAGATTGTGTCCTTAACTAACTCAGTTCTTTTGCATCCCAGAGACATGTCTAGACAAGCATTCCTAAAGCAATCCAAACTGCTCAGCTGAGCAAGGTTGACAAGGATCCCACCACCACCTGGAAGTATTTAGACTTGATTGTTCAATAAGTATTCATTGACCTTCTCCCCTTGTGCCTGGTGCAGTGTTAGGCAGAGAAGATGCAGAGGTGATCAAACCATAGTTGTTTCTTCATATCCCATAGTCTAATAGTTATATAAGGGGGATAGAGAAGTGTGCAATGAGCTAAGAACTACATAGGAGGCAGGATTGGTACAGTGGGGAAAACAAGCATCAGATAGTCTTGGGTAACAAGAAAAGGCATCCTGTAGAAGTGTCATCTAAGAGGAGACTTGGATGGCCACTGCATAGAACAAAGGATTAAACTGTAAGGGAAGAGTTCTAGCTCTGTTCTATTGCTGTGAAAGACATCATGACCAAGACAACTCTTATAAAAGAAAGCATTTGAGGGCGTGCTTACAATTTAAGAGGTTTAGCAATAATCATCAAGGAGGGGACCATAGCAGGAACATAGCATTGGAGCAATAGCTGAGAGCTACACCCTCATCTACAGGCCAAAAGAAAGACTTGACCAGGCATGAGCATTTGAAATTTAAAAGCCCATCCCCAGGGACACACTTCCTCCAACAAACCACACCTACTTCAACAAGGTTACACCTCCTAATCTTTCTAAATTTTTGAAACAGTTCCACTCCCTAGTGACCAAGCATTCAAATACATGAGCCAATTGTGTCCCATTCATAGTCAAACTACCACAATACCAATCAGCCAGGACAGGATATCCAATATCAGCTGAGCATTGGTGACAGGGGGAATCAAACCGTGAAGCAGTGTCCCTCCACTCAGCTATGCTACTTCATCTTGGAGTTCCACCTTGGAGAGCATTTAGTATACAGATTTCTAACCTCCAGCCTAGCCTGACTCTCCAGGTGAAGCTTAGAGTCTGCATTGTAAAGCTTATCCAGTGATTTTTATGAAAACTGAAGTCAAAGAATCTCAGCAATGGCAGAAAACCACTTCATATGTGTGGATATTAATATCCATAAACAGAAAATGAATATGGACCACATAAAGATAGTCACATAAAGACAGAGGACCTTCCTAGTCACCAAACCAGGTGAGTTAGTCATCTATCAATTATTATAAGAAAATATATAAAATAATCAGCCTTAAAAAATGAAGACTTATTTGAACTCACAGTTTGAGAAGTTTAGTTGTTTGGTGTTTAGCTCTATTGTTTTAGGAACAGAGTAAGGTGGAATATCTTGCTAGATGGGAAAGGCAGAGAAAGCCATTTCCCTTGTGGAATCCATGAAGCAGAGATGCAAGAAAAGGTCAGAGTCCTAATATCTGCTTCAAGGGCTCATGTCAAACAACCTAACTCCCTTCTATAAGGCCCCACTTTCTGTAGGTTCGATCATATACACCCTATAGTTAGTTCTGTAGGCTGGGAACTAATCCTCCAGCAAATGAGCCTTTGGGGTGGGCATTCAAGATCTACATTGTTACACTGAAGATGGTTAAGCATTTCAAATTTTGCAAGAAATGGGGCTACCATTACAAGCAGATTACCAAAACAGACTTCTGTCAGAGAGAAAACATAAGTCCTCATTCAAGGACCAAAGTTGCAAAAGGAGTATCAAGACATAAGAATAAAGAAAAAGTTTGGTGTTAAGCAGATGTTGATACCACAGACAAACTGCACAGGTGAACTAATAATGAGTCTTTTGTGGGGGCAGATATGCTTCTGATAGTCAACTCGACTTGGATGTTGGAAGATGGTTTCTAAAATTGAAACTTCAAGAAGACTTATATATCTTAGGACCAGCTAGTGTAGTGTGCTGTGTCTTAGTATGGGTCTGTTTTCACAAATGTTATCCATGGTATTTATAAATATATTGATCCTGATAATTCAACATCTAACACCTTACAAATAGGTGAAAAGTGTTCATTATTTCCCAGTCTAATCTTTCCAATTGAAGCATCCTCTAACAATGCAAGCAACATACCACATTCATATTTTGAACTGATACAACTTCTATTTATTATTTGGAACCAATAAGCAATACTATCCTTTCAAGTACAGCGAAAAGAGTAAGATAAACAAACAACAACTGGAAGAAAAGTGCTTATTCAAGGCTGCTTTCTGCCTTGTTCTGCATTTAGAGAATAATCAATTTCATTTGTTGCTCTGAGACAGAGAGCATACTTTCTGTTGGATGCAAGAGCAATGTTTAACACAAAGCCCCAGTTTATGCCTGTTATATTAATCCAACCTCCGTGTTCATGCTCTTGTATCCTAGTATAAATAAAATGACTTTATGATATTTGTGGCAGTTTCAATTTTGAAAATTACTTCCTCAAGTAGTTTTGTGTATGGAAAGAAAAACTGTAATGTATGCTATGGACTGCAGAATAACAAAGATATGGTTTCAGTCTCACTTTGCATTAATTAATTTGTGTGAACTAGAGCAAGCAATTGATCTCCAAGGTCCCGTCTGTAAAACAGGGGTGTTATTAGCCAACCGTCTGTCTCATTGAACTGATTTTGGATTGAGATAAGTCTACTCAAAGGAAGCATCAGAAAGAGTGCCTGAGTAAGGCATTACCATTCCTGTTGCTTTTATTTATTATTCCAGGTATTATTACATAGGTATTATTAGGCCGTATCCACAAGATTCCCCAGTGTTTTGATTAGATGTGTCTTCCCTTACTAAGAGTGCACATCATTTCCTCTGGGAACTCTAAAGAAAATGGGGCATGCATGAATGACCAGGCCAGTCTATGACAGTGTGATAGCTGTGCTGTCTATACAAGTTGGTTAAGTTCACCATCTGTGCCCTGAAGGTTCACACCTGTCAGTGACGTTAGTGGAATGCATACGCCCAAGACTACATTGTTAATTATGACACACCCTGTCAGATATTCTCAAATAAGCCATAATATAGCTGCGCTTCTTGGCACATACTTGTGATCTCAGTATTCCAGAGCCAGAAGCAGGGGAGAGTTACAGCAAATGTGGGACCAGCAAGGCCTACCTTGTCAGTTCCATACTAGCCAGGGCTATGTAGTAAGACCCTTTTACAAAATATAAAATAAAATAAGATAGGATAAAATAAAATAAAAGCCAATGATGTCACACTGCATTCCTTAAAGCAAGGGAATTAAGTATCAGTGAGGCACAGATTTCTTCTGAGAATAGTGTCAGCAGCTAGGACTTACAGCCCCGCTTTCCACAAAGTTCCAGCATGGTTCCATGCACTGAACCAACAGAACAATCTCTGAAAGACATTCAGTCCACTCTAGGCTAGAGAAGCCAGCTGTGGTAGCAGTAGATGTCTCACTACAGCTTGTGTACACTCCCTCACCTAGCACCCTGTCCTAGGACTTCCCACCCTCTGAAACTGTAGGAAACAATTTCAATATCAAGCCACTCCATCCATGATAATTGACAGAAGTTGCCTAAACTCACTAACCATCACAGCGTGAGACAAAACTAAAATTTCTGCCACTGACGAATTACAGATGTTTCTGCTCATGTAGTTGTAGTTTCTTAATGGCTACTGTGGGCACAACAACTGTTAGAATAAAAGCCTTAAATATAAGATTAAGTGATGAGAAAATGATGTAGAATGTGTTTTCCCGAATCAGTAAACAATCGTATCCTGTATAAAATTTAAATATTAGTTTAAAAAGATGTATTCTTTTACCACACAATCAGATTAGAAGATGACTATTACATATTGATTTAATTACAGTTTTAAAGCCATTTCTTCTTTAGAATTGTTGCCTTATTGAAGAAAGTGAACTTTGAAATGTGTTCACATAAATACATATTAGTGAAGTTCAACCCATAGTCGTGATAACATTTGTGTATCACATGTACTATAAAGTGTTGTTTAACTATAATAATTTAACCTAATCCCAATATACAGCAACTGCATAAAGAGTATGGTAGATGTTGTTTATATGTCTTGGATAAGACTGTATCTCAGAAAGAATAAATAAATCATAGAATTCATGTAGCTACAAGTATCCAGGATTTCAGTCAAAAGCTTACCCACTCCCATACAAAAGTTTATCTGTGATATTGTTGATTAAAGTGCAGTGTTTGTGTCATTACAGATTTAGGTTTGCCCCTCTGTCGCTCTTCATTTCTCTAAACTCATTCACAGAGCACATTCCAAGTTTCACAATACAACAACAAATAGCACAAGGATTCCTCATCATTCCCCAGCCTTTATCCTACCCAGGACCGATTACAAGCAAGCCATCAAGAAAGAACTTTGACAACTACAACTGTTTCCATGACAACCTCTCTTGCCCTGTGGGATTTCCAAAAGTCTGTGAGGAATTTGTGGAGAAATAAACCAAACATGGAAGCTAAGGGAGACTTTCTGCTTCCTGAAGCCAGAGTCTCAGCTCTCATTATATTTTAGACACAGACGAGTAGCTTTTTACACATAAAAAGATGGAGCCCTACCCCAGGCCTACTCAGTGCGACTCTCTGGAGGCAGCAACAGATTACTGGGGATCCCAGGTGCTTCTGCTGTACAGTCAGAATCTGAAAACCAGCTACCAGATCTCAAAGGCAAAGGAAGCTGTAACTTAGAGCAGTTCACAAAATATGAGCTCATTGCTGCTTCTGAGACCCAAGAAAGAGCTGAAGTATGCCTAGTCCCGAGGTGGGACAACGGAAAGGAAAATTAATAGACAGCCAGGCCCAGATTCTTGAGGTCTGTGTTGGCCCCAAGTGCTGGACGGCAGAAGCATCCTTTACCAGCCTGCAGCTTTGTTTGCTCCCCCAGTTGTCCTTCCTCGTCCTCAGTTTTCCTCATACGTGCCGTGGGTGCACTGCTGACACACTGTTTATCAAGGTGACTGATTTTTACCCACACCCCAACCCCCCAAAACAGCAATGCAGTCATTTTAAACTTCACTATCAGTAAAGAATTATCAGTAAAGCCTAATAACTTGATTTGTTCCGTTTGATACTTATATTTTTATCTCTGAAGTTTTCTTTTAGACATGCATTATTTTGTAAACTGAATTAAACATTCTTTATTTATATAGGATATCTAGAAAATACAAATAATAAGTAAATACTGGGTTTTCACATATATTTTATCAGTATAATTATAATTTCCATTCTTTATAATAGTTGTGAATAATTACAATAGCATCAAGATTGAAACATTTATTAAACTTTATTTGAAAATTTTAAAAATGACCCAGTGGTCCTTGCTCCATCATCAATGCTATGCATACAGGAAAAATTGAACTTTGTTCTTGATTTACATGAGAAAAAATATTGTTATACATAAAATAAATTTTATATAGTTGTTGTATTTTTCAAGTGGAGTTGTAGTCTCTTGCTGGGGTCTCAGGTGTGTCCCACCCTTATAAAATACAAGTTATATATTTGAGAATCTCCATAGGAATTCTTTGACTCTATCAACAGACAAAGAAATCATTCCTGAAATACATCTGATGACATGATAGACTGGTAAAGTCAAATCTCTCCAGAAGCAAAAATTAACTATGATTACTTGATGTAAGACATCACTCAAACCAATCAAATGTTATTTTGGGAAATCATAAATTTATATCCAGCGTCGGTTTGTCACTCATTAAGTTCTTATAAGAATGATTAGGAAATTATCTTAATAAGTAAATGTTACTCTTAATCTCTTCTTACTTTGATGGCTTAAAAATATAAGTTTATATCAATTCATTGAGTCTCCAAGTCTCTGCCTGCTTGAAAGGTTATTTATCCTCCTATTAATAAACTTTACTCAGGTTTATGAGAAATCTATGCCTTGCTGCAGTCTGTGACAAATACCTATCATGTGTCAGCACGACTTTCAAAAGAAGGTTATATTATTAATGTTAATAAATACATGTTGAGTACCTACTGTGTTCCAGGCACTGTGTAAGGTACTTGGGATCTATGGGAATTTAGTTACCGCTTAGGTGTTCTCACACAGCAAAATCCTGGGAGCAGACTGCAGTCTTGCAGAGGTGTCATGTTAGTGACTGACATGGATCACCACCCCCTAGCAGCAGCAATGACAGCAGGCAAAGCTGCTTAACAGGGAGCTACCGATCCTCCAGCTGTATTTGCTTGTCACTGCTTTGAAAGATGCTTACTTTGAAGAACTCAATCATATGGAAGGGAAAAAAATCACAATGCAACTTAGAAATCAAGGAACAGAGAGGCTTTGAAGCCTCAAGGAAATAACCTTGTCAGAAACTCCAGAGCTCACAAAGACAGCAGAGGAAAATACAAAAGGGTTCCATAAAGATGATGGTTTTAAAAAATCAGATTGTCCATAGTCCCCCTGCCAACTCTTTCCCAAAGTCAAAATGAGTCTGAGCTATGTGAGGTCCAGGGGAAGGGTCATAGTGACATCCTCCCTTCCATGGAAGGTTTGTTCTCCAAATTTCTTCTAGCATAAATTTTAGCATTCTTTTCCATCCTTATTGAAAATAGAATAATATCACTGTACATCACTGATAATTTATCAGCTCCCCAACGTGATTCTGTAGCAAACATCCTGGGGTAAACAACAGGCCTCAATCTTTAGGGAGAACCGAATGGTAGCATTTATGGATTCTATCTTTGTTGCCAACTTCTCATGCTCCATAGAAATTATACAACAAAATGAGAATGTGATTCAAATTGTACCCAATTTACTAAATTCTAATTGGTTTTTTCTATGAGGACAATGAAGACTTATAATCAGAGAAAATGTTTAAAAAAATCAAGATTTTTTTTTTACCACTTTTAGTTTTAGATCAGCCCTTTGAAATTACATTAAAAACTACATTTTGATTACATTTGACAGTTTATTTTAAATCCACGTGGTGGTGTTGACATATGGAATATTGTAGTTTTGAACAAGCTTGACCTCTCTGTGTTCATCTGTTGGATTAGGAGCACCTATGTGTCTCCATTGTTGACTCTCCCTAGTGGTAGCAGGAGGATTCTGTCCCAACCCACAAGCAACTTGTTGTGACATAACAGGAAATAACATGAAATCTCACTTACAGATTGGTTTCTCTGCCTCACTTCCCTTCTCTTTCCCCCTCAAATCCAGATTGTTATCGACACAGGATCCAGATTGATTTTGTTAAGAACTAAATTAGCACATGTCACTCCTCTAATGACTGTCACTTTACATGAACACCTTTGCTTGTATAAAAAGGTCAACATGTGTGCTCCCATTCCCTGCCCCCACCAAGCCCAGATGACTTTGACCATCCTCCCAGTCAGAGCCTCACATTCCTCAGAGTCCATTCAGAATCTACCCTTCTTCCTGATCTCATGACTTACCTTTCCACTCTCCACCCAAGTATCGCCTTCTCCAGTCAAGTTAAGTAACATTCGACCCTGAATCATAGTCACCTCTTCCCACACTCTATTGTTCTTTATAACTGTCACAATATGACTGAAAATGTATCTTCTGTTTAATGTCTGCTTTCACCTCCAACAATTAATATTGCTAATCCAGATGAAGGATTTTTCTGTTTCCCTTCACTGCTGTGCCTTCCACGGGAATTACAACACCTAGGATATGTAACTTCTTGGCAGGAATATATTAAATGGGTGATTTCTTCTACTTAGTAATGCCTTTCATAACTTATCTCAGTTAGCTAAAAATAATTAACTTATGAAATACTCTAAAATTCAAGATTTTCACTAACTCACATCTGATTTGTTCTCATTTGGCCAGAAAGAATGCAACTCTACCATGAAGAATAACATGTAACCCTATAAAAAAGTGTTGCAGTATATCTTTCTTTGAAATCTTATATTTTCTAAGAAATCAGTCTAATTTGTTCTTTCAGTTTTATTTGATGTCTGAGAAGATCCTAATTATGATAACATTGATAATAAGTACAATGGCTCATATAATTATCTAATACTAAAGTTTCAAGTTCCATTAATTTTGTATTAAAGTTAATCACTGAAGCTAAATGTGGTAGTTTTAAAATGTGGCCACAAGTCTTGATACACTTCTCTTAGAAACCAGAGTTCGTATTTGACATTTGAATATGGTACAACATATGACTGTCAGACCACAAACTTCTCAGGCCACAATAGGTTATGCAACCTCTCCCTCATTCTCTGCGATGCTTACTGTGGGGTAAGACCGACTACAGATGTCTAATTACTCCGGGATTTCCACAATAAATCCCAGGTAAGTTTCCAACTGTCCTTGTTTTGTTTCCTGTTAATGTGATAAAACACCCCGACCAAAGCAATTTAAGACAGAAAATGTTCATTTAGATTATGTGCCATCACAATAGGGAAGTCATAGCAGCAAGAACGGGTCACACGGTGTCCTCAGTCACAAGAAGAGTACAATTAATCCATACATGTTTTGTGCTTAGCTGGCTTTCCCCAAACCAAATCGTAACCCCAGGGAGTGGCACTAGTCACTTTTAGCTTGAGTCTTCCAAACACGATCAAGCCAGTTTCCTGTGGGCCACCTGGATCTAATCAATACTTTATTGACACATTCCACCCAGATTATTCTGGATTGTGTCAAGTTGACAATTAAGACTCACCTCCATATCATCTGACAGCCAACACTGACTGCCAGACATCTCTAATGTCATATCTCACTCCAGTCTTCAGGTGACCTCAGCCTGGCTATGATCAGGCCATGGCCAACTAGAATTCTACAAGAAAACCTTGCCAATAAGCCTTCCATAAATATCTAACTCATAAAACCCAGCATCAAGGGAAGTCATTGTTGTTTACATCTCTTCACTTGGAAGTTGTAGAAATAAGTATTTGATAAAGAAATCCCTAAGGTGTTTTCACTACCTGCCTCAATGCTTTATGTTCCAGAATGAAACACACACACACACACACACACACACACACACACACACACACACACGGCCTTTATATTTTACCATGCCTTAATCTGCACAATAGCTGGGCCACTGCCTCCAATCCATTACCTTCCACTAATAATTCTGAGCTATTACTTATTAAATTCTGTGTTGTATCTTGACTGCCCTAGACCTAGTAGGGCAGTTCTGTGGGGCCACACTCTCCCGGCTCCTTCACATGGTGGCCCTGCCTCTCTACCCTCCACTCTTCTCAGGCATGGTGTCCCTCCTCTCCTCTCCTCTCCTCTCCTCTCCTCTCCTCTCCTCTCCTCTTTTTTCCTCTCCTCTTTTCTCCTCTCCTCTCCTCTTTTCTCTTCTCCTCTTCTCTTCTCTCCTCTCCTATCTCCTCTCTTCTCCTTCTTTCCTTTTTCCTCTCCTCTCTCTCTCAAGCAGATCAGAAATCCTAACATTCTGACTCTGTTTCTTCTCCCCAACTATTAGCTGTTGGCATCTGTATTTCCTAATCAGGATTAACTGGAGGCAGGGTCCTTCAGTGTCTTAAGAAAGGACTCTCTCATGCAAACAGTTTTAGGGACCCAAATTAACCTTAGAATACAAGCAGCTTTAGGCCACACCCACTACAAGAAGTGACATAGTATTCATGGATAAGTAATGCATACTCCAGAAATGTAGGTGGGTTACATTTCTTTTGGCCTATAGTGTATTATTTACATCCTGACCACAGTTTCCTCTCCTCCCAGTTGTTCTTCCCACCTCCCCTCTTCTCTACCCAACACCCACTCCTCTTTAGAAAAGAACAGGCTTTCCATGGGCATCATCCAGCCATGCTATATTTAGTTGTACTAAGACTAAACACCTCCTCTCTTATTAAGGCTGGATGAGGCAATTTAGTAGGAAGAAAAGGTCCCAAGAGTAAGCAACAGAGTTAGAGACAGGCCT
Organism: Rhabdomys pumilio; assembly: GCA_030674055.1. Lineage (NCBI taxonomy): Eukaryota > Metazoa > Chordata > Mammalia > Rodentia > Muridae > Rhabdomys > Rhabdomys pumilio. The sequence goes on along the minus strand of JANHMN010000014.1, from coordinate 6,644,686 downwards.
TGCTCCCACTGTTAGGAGTCCCACAAGAACACTGAGTTACACAATTATAACATACGTACTGAGGGCCTATGCCAGTCCTATACAGACTTCTTGGTTGGAAGTTTAGTTTTTGTGAGCCCTTATGCTAGTTGATTCTGTGAGGTTTTTTGTGGTGTCTGTGACTTTTCTGGCTCCAACAATCCTTTGCCTCACCCCCTATCTCTCATTCTTCTGCAGGAATTCCCAAGCTCTGCCTATTGTTTGGCTGTAGGTCTTTACATTTGTTTTCATCAGTTGCTGAGTATAGCTTCTCCGATGACAATTGGGGTAAGGAACCAATCCTGGACATATACCCAAAGGTCACTTGCTAAGCTACGGTCATAGCAGTTTTATTCATAATGGCCAAAACCTGGAAACAACCTAAATGTCCCTCAACTAAAAGAATGGGTAAAGAAAACGTGGTACATTTATACAATAGAGTATTACTCAGCTGTTAAAAACAATGACATCATGAAACTTACAGGCAAATGGATGGAACTAGAAAAACAGTCATCCTGAGTGAGGTAACCCAGATCCAGAAAAACAAACATGGTATGTATTCACTTGTAAGTTGGTATTAGCTCCAAAGTACTAAATAAGCATGCTATAATCAGAAATATAACTGTGGTCAGACCCAGAGAAGCTAAGTAACAAAAAGAACTCAAGGGGGAACACATGAATCTCCCTGAAATGGGGAAATACAATATATCACATTTTCTATGTTGTTCTAGTTTCCTCATGGTAAGAAAATGATCTGAGTAAAATTTTAGTGAGCTTTGTAAGCATTAACTCTATAATTAAAGCACTTTACATACTGTTGACTTTGGTGTGCTGAAAGGCAGTGCATCTTACCAAGATGCTGTAGTAAGACTATGGGCCTACAGTCCAGCTTCAATCCATTTGTTCAATATGAGGATAAAACAAACACTCCCTTGTCCTCAGTGATAAGCAGTGATGTTTCTCTCTCTTGCTTCTTTATTATAGGGATGAAGATTGATCCTGTGCTGTGGTGGTGTACACAATAAAAGAAATCAAAAGCCTTAATGCTATTAAACCAAGACAAAGAAATAAAAGTAGAAAGCTGTGTGTGTGTGAGGGTGTGTGAGGGTGTTTATGTGAGTGTGTGGTGTGTGAGGGTGTGTATGTGAGTGTGTGTGCCTGAGTATGTGTGTGTATACTATGTGTATGCAGTGCTCATAAAGATCAAAGAAGGTGCTGGATACCCTGAAGTTCCAAGCAGTTGGGAGCTGCCATGTCCATGTCAGTGCTAGGAACTAAACCAGGTCCTCTACCAAAGCACTAAATACTTTTAACCACCAATCCATCTCTCATAAAGGTTGTAGCCATGTTGTCACCTACGGAGAGTTCCACCACTGCCTAACTTCTTCCCCTTTTGATGGTAAAGAGACAAGAGTAAGCGTTGCAAAGACCCAATCTACATTGCTAGCTCATAATTGGTAGTGAGTTATATTTGATTTTAAATTCAAAATGAATGCCTTGTTAAACAAAAATACTGGTTTGTTCTGTGTTAAAAGCAAATAGCTGGACTTTAGCAGAGATTTCCAAACAAAGAGACTATTACCTTGGTTCTGAGGATACATAGATGTCATATATATAATAGATTAAATGAACTGATAAAGAATGAACTAATTAAACATAAAGTAGTGTTGTAATGTCTGTATGAATATATAAATGTACATGTATCATAATAACTACAAAATGCAAAATGCCAACATGATAACATTACTCTCAGGCATTTCCATCTAAACAATAGTGGCTTTTGAAGCATTTTCTTTGAAAGCTTATAAAATTATCCACAGTGAAGAATCCAAATTGCCATAAAGAGTAAAAATTATGCTTATTTCCACCTACAGGTAATTCAAAATTGCTGTGTAATTTTTCTTCAAACTTTCTGAAAATGAATTATCCAGAAAAAAGTCTCTGAAGTTTCACAATAACTGTGGAGGCAAGAGATAAATTCTCTGTTCTACAATCTACAGAGCACACACACAGTTCCTCCCTCAGTCTTCTCACAGTGGTGTTTGTTACCTTGTCTAATAAAGTTTTATTAATTGCAATGTACATCCGTCTCTGTTCTGGAATCTACAGAGCACACACACAGCTCCTCCCACAGTCTTCTCACAGTGGTGTTCATTACCTGGTCTAATAACGTTTTATTTAATGCAATGTACATCAGTTTCAGAGTGATTATTTGTGCCATTATATGTGTTTAAACATCCTATGTGACTGGAGCATGCCAATATATTTGAGACAGAATAAGAGAAAACCCTTAAAAAAATGAGACATTTCCACGGAAGAAAACACCCAACCACATAACAGCAGCAGAGACCATTCTCTAGAGCAGATTACTGCACATCAATGCTATGTATATTTCTGTTAGAGATCAGAATGGGATTTGGAGAGGAGAACAGATGCATTAAGTACCTGCTTTTTAACACAGAGAAATGTCACTGGTGAATGATAACCTACCCATGGGAACAAACAGGAGAGAATTTCAGAGCAGATAAGCTAGGTTGTGTGACTAATTGAGAGTAATTACTGAAATTCAGAATTCTCTGCACACTTCAGTTTATCATTTTAAAGTAAATGATTATTTTAAAGTATTTCTGAAGTTGCCTGGAAGGCTGCTTAAATTTGTGGCTGTTTCAGCTGTAATTAACAGTGGGCAGTGCTGATATTTTTAGTTCTAAAGTAGAAGAAATTAAGAGCCTCACCAGTAACTTTTACCCTCAATTGCTGGCAAGTCTGTATTCAGACTCTCCTTTAGAGTCCTGAGAAAGATACCATATTAATAAAGTTGAATTGCTATATTCCAAGTAGGGAACAGGTCATCTCTAATGCAGAAAGAATGGCCCTTGGATACAGCAGTTTTCCAGGATGGGAGTGGAGCTGGGGCAGCATGTGATTTCAAGTGAATACATGACTGCAGGCACCCTCAGATGGTAGAGAAGAAATTCAATATAGCTGAGCATTAAACCATCAGTCCTACTGAAATGAAAAAATGTAGTCAATGCAAAACCTAGACCCTGGATCTCCAAACCAACAAATAGCTAGGCTTTACTTCTGACCTGTAAATGTCACTTAGACACACACACACACACACACACACACACACACACACACACACATACACACACACACACACACACACATATACACATATCAGGGGCTGCTTATTTAATAAGAAAAATAAATTTAAAAAAAAAGGTTCATTTTTTTAAAGTGGAAAGAATGACAAAACATATTATTTTAAAGTGGAAATATAGAACCTACATTCTTCTTTACTGCTGCTTTCAAAGGAACTGAGGGTCCAACTGCTTAAGACCCACAGCTCACCCCAAATCACAGAGGCCTGAAAACTGAGAGAAATTTGGTTCTCAGAGACAGTATCTAACAGGAGGACATAGGCTCTGAAGCAGCTGGCCATCAGCCTTCACTCTGAGCTTTCCTGAAGCTGTGTTAATGCAAGCCTGGAACCCGTGCCCTGCCTGGCTTGTGGAGATGGAGCAAATCAAGCATACTACAGGATCATCCTCTATTCTCCTCACAATTGTCTCCAGACTTCGATCAAAAGATCTAATAGCAGCCAACCTGGGTTTCCCCTCCAGCCATCCCCCACTTCCTCCTAGCCTCAGGCCTACCAGCCCAAGATAGGTTAGGTCAGTAGAAATTTTAGAAGATGAGAAAACAGTCCTTTTAACTTCTGGCAGGTTATTAACTCTTTGATGGGTCACGTTGTAATAATAACTGTGCATTAATGCAGTTGTTTCAAAGCCTTTCCCATCAAATGATGGTGACAGTCTTGTAGGATAATTTCTTCTTTCACTATCTTCATTGTGACAGTATAGCTTTCCTGGCTGTACAAGTGAACTGTCCTCTCTCAAGGACACAGAAGCCTTTGTATGTTCTGCCTGAGTTCAGGGAGTACAGTTCTGTTCTTGCCTCCAGCAGGCTAAGTTGTTCCACTCCACCCGGCTCTCTGCCAGGTCCCCACCACTCACCACCCATAGTCACAACAGCAGCCTCCCTGCCCAGCCACCACCCACTCATTCATCCACAGACAACTTAACTTAAACTTCCCCACCACACCCAACACTGCCAAAGAAGGACCTTTGTTCTCTGTTTTTAATCATCAAAATAGCAGTGCCTTTTCCCCAGAGAAAGGCCATCTCAAGTAGTGTGATGTGTGGTCATGGGGGGTAGGGCTAAATTTTAAACTTGAGCTCTCTGTTGTGACTAACATTGATTTAAATATCCTGCATCAAAGAGCTGTCCTGTGCCTGTAAGCTGCATTACAACCCACCATGACATTTCAGAAAGCCACAATGCAATCTGCAAAGCATTATACATTTTAAGCACAGAATCTTATCTCTATTTTCTTGTATGTTTCAAAATTCCCCAAAATACTGATCAGAGACAGGGCCTACATTCCATGACCAGTGCCACAAGTTTAGTGTAAGTTGAGGGAGGAAAAAATTAAAGTAACAGATGTTTGGGTTGCCTAGTCCTGTTATTTTCAAAATTTCATCAACAATGCAAAGTTTTAAATTAGAAATGTACTATAGTTCTATTGTTCCCTATGGAAATTTATAACTAAAACCAGAGTCTCAGAATTCATTTTCAAACAAATATTCTGATGTTGGTTTTGAGCAGGGAGGAACACATCCTCTTAGAAGACAGGAGGCAACTCCAGTCTGATCAGAGCCCAGTCACTCCACAGAACACCAGGAGGGGGACTCAGTGGGTGGTAACTGCTCTTACAGACTTGATGACTCCATGAGGTTGTTTCCCAGACTTCAACTGTCCAAGGAGGAACCTTAGAGGCTGTTCGTAGTGACAGCTAGGAGGTCTTTATGCTTGGGCCCATCAACTCTCAGGATAGCTCCACATGAGGCACTCTTCTTCACTTCAAAGGCAAGCGCCTCAGAAGTCCCTCCAGAAGGCTTGTCTGCATAATCTCAGCCCTCCAGACTGCTCAGCCCCTGCCAGGGTTTTCATTCCCTGTAAGGAAAGCTATTAGCTCCCTCCTGGCCTCAAAGGGAACTGGGAGCAGAATTCCTCAGAATTCCTCATTGGCTCTCAAGCTTGTACCGCTTGATGACTGTTGGTACCCATATTCAAATATTTCAGAGCAACACAATACACAGAGCTTAAATTATATTGGATTAGAGAAAAGCACTGGAAAGGTCAAAATGGAGTAAAAGCTGGTACAGTAGAGGCAGTATATGGCTTATTGATGCCTTTTGCTATCTTGGTGTCTAAAATTCTTTTTGTACTAGATCAACCTTCCCATCTTCCCTGGGAAACGACTCCAGATGTCTCTCAGTGGTCCCTCCACTTTCTGTTCACTTAAAAATGCATGGAGTGTCTTCTGCCAAATTAGCACTCCATTATATACCTACCTGCTTTAGTATAGTATTTTTAATACTGACTCCATAAATTGATTTTAAGTTTCTCAAGGGCAGACAGAATGTTTTATATTTACTACTAGGGCCTATCACAGGAATGGTAAGGAAACTGGATCCAAGAGAACCATTTGATGCATACCTTATATTCAAAACAGATCTCAAACGTAGAGGGTTCTTTTTAAAGATTTTTTTGATGGTATAATCAAACAATGCTAGCTCCACACTCTTCTCAACATATTTGAAAAGTTTTAAAGGGAGAACTTTGTCTAAAAGCTACATTTTTCACAGTTGGTATGAGTGTGTGTGTGTGTGTGTGTGTGTGTGTGTGTGTGTGTGTGTGTTTCCATGCCATAGCAAAAATGTGGACATCAGGAAATATCTTGGAAATGTTGGGTCCCTCCTTCCACCATGCAAATTCCAGGGATTGAACTTAGATCATTAGATATGGCAACAAATGACTTTTTCTGACCCAGCTCAGAAAATCTTCCTCGGGGGTCAGCTGACATTATGCAGATCAAAAGAAGCACAGAACTGGCATAATATTTGGCTTGAAACCAAAGTCATAACCAGAAGTCATAGTCTCAACACACAGGAGAAGGATACTAGACCAACCAGAGACATGCCCCAAAATGGCTGTCCTCAGGGTCTGCCTTCCTGCAGAGCTCTTTTGCTTTTTCCTGAAACAACATTAGAAACAATACAAGTGGGGTGGCCCCTTCTGATGAATGCTAAGAACATGAGGGGAAAATAGCCAAGCTTAGCTGCGATGATCCATAGAGGATAGTTGTATTTTGCAATATGTAAAAAAGGTTCCACAAAACCCAGAACTCTAGTCAAAACATTCCACAGAAAGAACCTCAGAGAGGCATGAGCAGAGTATGAGTTAGTAAAGCAATCCTTCACCCCAAATCCTTCACCTTCACTCTTTTGTATACAACTTATAGAATGACCTAGTGTCTGTGACCTTGTGTTTGTGATATTAAAGGGTGCAGAGAGTAGCGAGAGGTTCTGTGGGAAATTTCAATTGTGAAGGGACTCCAGGCAATCGGTTACTGTCAGGTGGCACTTCACTTTCTGACAGGAACAAGATGCCTTTTGAGGGGACTCATACCTGGTACTGGAAAAATAGCCAACTATCCAGGGTTAGTGAAGCCCCGGATCTGGAGGAAAGCCTACCACCACCACTTAATAAACCAACATAATCACTGCTAAATACTTGTCCTTATATTCACAGATAAATGTTGCTCTCACCCTTCACCAAGGACACTTCTTTTTGCAACAGACAAAGAAAACCACAAAGAATCAAACTGCAGATTTGTAGATTTTCCAGTTCCAGGAGATAGATACATCTACAACATAACTTGCCCACATAAGGGAGCCGGAGCATCAGGGAGTTTTCTGTAAGATTATATCTCCCAGAAACATAACAAAATCTGACATGGCTATCTGAAAATTACCTGAACAAAGATCATGAGGCAGAAACCACACACATACACACACACACACACAAACACACACACACACACACACACACACACACACACACACTTATAGGCAATGAAGGAACAGGAAAATAGAAAAAAGAAAAGGAGACTTCCACCAAGAACAACACCAATTAGTTATCCAAGAACTACTGAAAACATATAGGAACCCCAGTTGAGCAAAAGAGACATGGACTTACCTACAAAACTTACAATCCAAAATTTATCCTTTCTACAAGAAATGCAGGCACAAGGTATGAAGCAGAGACAGAGACAATGACCAACCATTAACAGACCCAACTTGAGGCCCATCCCATGGGCAAGCACTAATCCCTGACACTATTAATGATATTCTGTGATGCTTACACACAGGAGCCTAGCATACCTGTGCTCTGAGAGGCTCCACCCAGCATCTGACTCAGACAGATGCAGACACCTACAACCAAACAACGAATGGACCTTAGGGACTCTTATGGAAGAATAGGAGGAAGAATTGTGGGTCCCAAATGGAATAAGAACTTCACAGGAAGGCCAACAGACTCAACTGACCTGGACCCTTGGAGCTATGAGTCAGAACCACCACACAAAGAACATATAAGAGCTGCATTGTACTTAGACTGCCCCATACATATGTAGCAGATGTGCAGCTTGGTCCTCACGTTGGTCCCAAACAACTGGAGCGGAGAATCTCCCAAAAGCTAATGCCTGTCTGTGGGTATGTTCTTTTAGCTAGGCTGCCTTGTCTGCTATCAGTGGGGGAGGAAGCACCTAACCTGGAAGAGACTCGGAGAAGGGGATGGGGAGGATTGTGGGAGGGGGTGACGGGAGGGCAGTGAGCGGGATGTAAAGTGAATAAGTAAAAAAATAAAATTTAATTTAAAAAATTTATCTTTTAGTACATTGTGTGGGACAAGTCGGGGTCTGTAACAACTTCCACACTCAGGTTCCTGCCAAGCCATTCCTACAAACAATTATCTAAGTAAAGTTTAAAAGTAACAATTACATTTTCCTTTTAAAACTTAGACTTGGTCTTTTCAGACTCTTTGGAATTGTATGAACCCAATTTTTCAAGTTGAAGAATGCAAAGCAGATGAAAAGCAACCAGATTTTTTTAAGTAAAGAACATAAAAATCATAACCCACCCTCACTCTCAGTCTTCCAGAGCTAATTATATGAATTTAAGATAGCATAATCTGAAATTCTAGAAGCAGCCTCGCCAACATTCTTTATATGTATAAAAACAGCTTATGATAATTTCAGATCAATAACATGAGAGTCAATATGTAATTTCTAAAATTTCTAAGCATGGCCAGTTTCTGATGTAGTCTTTGTTGGATGCACAGCATTGGTAGATGGCAAACCCTGTGGATTCTGTATCACACGGTGCCCAACGCTCACCTTCTCCTTAGCTCATTTTCCATGCACATCACTCAAAAAACAAGTTGCCTCTTGCTCTGGGCCTGCTCATCCAATGTGAGGACAAATCTCCCCGAACTACATTTTTTGTTTCATCGTTATCCTAACAAAAATGTTTTCCTATGATGTTCTTTGACAGAAATTTGTTTTTAGGACAGTGATCCAAAAAAAAAAAATCAGTCTTGAGGAATTCTATTAATTCAACTATAAATGGACTTCTCCAAGGCTGAAGGCTCCTGGCTGGTGCCCACTCTTACCTGTTGAGTTTGTCCCCAACCACTCCTCTCCAGAGCCAAGACCATATCTCTAGCAGCTTCTTGAGCTATTTCTGTCTCTAAGCTGTTTCTCACATGATTTTAACATGGTGTTCCCAAACTCTGTGCTCGGTCCGTTTCCACCCCGCTCAGTCTCCATAGCCTACACTAAGCTCCAAAGCCTCCACAGCAATTAACACTCAATGTTAACCTCCATCCAAGAATTCTGATAGCAATTTTTATATAGGACTGCATTCCAATCTGTAGCTTCACTGTCCTGCAGCGTCCACTCAATTATGTCAGGGGATCTGCCATAAGTATTGGATAGTTAGTTTGGTCAGAAGTCTACAGAGAACAGGAGATAGATACAAATCAAAAAAATAAACAATCAATTTTTTATTCACAAAGCTTTGTCCAGGAAAAATCCTCATAAGAAACACCCCAAAAGAGTCATAGGAAAACGAAGATAAAACTCAGGTCTACAGACTATCTTAACATAGACTCATTCACCAGGTTACTGAGCGACAGGTTATCTTCTACTTGAAGGGAACCTTGGTCAGCATCTACAAGTGGCAGGTGTGGCACAGCATTGCTACCTGCTGTTATGTCCCTTCCCCACCTTCTGACATGGGCTGATATTGTCACTTAACAAGCTGTATCACAATAAGGACCACATAGCCCAAGTGTACTTAACACACACAGGGACTGGCACACACATAACAAAGTACTCAGTATAAATAAAAGGACAAAGTAAAAAGGGTTTTGAAAGAAATGACATCATTTTATCAATACATAAATGATTTAGCAGATTGCTGGTGTTCTTTGTGGGTGTTTTCTGTATTAGATAATATGGTAGAGATAGAAAATTATTTTACTTTTCCACAAATTTTCCAGGTAAGCACACATATATGCACACATAAACACATACACATAAACACTCACAGATAGCACATGTACACTCACACACATACAAACACACATGTCCTCACACTCACACAGACACTCACCCACACACCCTGTCACATGCAAACAAGTACACACTCACACACTCATTCAAACACAAATATTCATACACACTCATTCACACATACACACTCATATAGACACACTCACACACTCACTCACACATACTCACAAGCACACACACCATTCATGCACAATCACACACACAAAACCCCATAAATTCACACAAATATAGTCACACACACACACATCATACACACATATACACACTCACATATACACACACATTCACACAGATACACACACACACTTATTCACAAACACACACACACACACACACACACTTACAGTCTTCCATGGTCTTTGTGTTCCGTCTTAACATTGCAGTTAATATCCAGCTCAGATATTCATCCACATAAAAGCAAATGCAACTTCGGAAGCTGTCTCCAGTTTGTGCTTGCTGCTCTTGCTCATCAACAGTTCAGAAAAGATGAGTCTACAGCCCAGAAAAGATGAGTCTACAGCCAAGGACATTTGGAAAACTATGGAGACATTTAGTTTGTCATAGTGGGAGATTTGTTACCAGCATAGTGCTAAACAATGAACAGGACACATAACACAACAAAGACTTACTACTTTCAAAAAGTCAGTTGTGTCAACTTTGGAAAAAAAAAAACTGTTCTAAGAGTAAATGTGATATATAACTTTAGGATTGCTTCTTATTTGCCAATAGTCACTTTACTGATTTGTGATAGGGGAGCTTATTCACGAAAGTCAAAATAAATCTTATCCCTAAATAAATAATTCCCAATTCAAGATCTAATGACAATTTGCATACAACAACATCCCCGTAGAGACTAGAATAATGTTAACTTTCTATTCAATTTATTTAATGGCATGAGAAATTAGAAATGAAGCTGGAACTGCATTTAATCCCACAACCTAGGAGGCATTGGTAGGCAAATCTCACCTCTGTGAGTTCAAAGCCAGATTGATCTATAGAGAAAATTCCAGAATAGTCAGAGCTATGTAATGAGACTCTGTCTCAAAAGAAAAAAGAAAGAAAATGAAAGGAGGAGGAAAGGAAAGGAAGGAAGGAAGGAAGGAAGGAAGGAAGGAAGGAAGGAAGGAAGGAAGGAAAAGAAGGGAAAAAGAAAAGAAAAATGTTAAAAAGGAGTGCAGCAAGAAGTGGCCTAGATTTCGAAGGGCTGATTGGAAGAAATTCCTTTCTGAAGATGATCCCCAGAAATGTCTCAGTGGGCTAGGAGCTAAGTAGCAACAGATAAAATTAGGTTCTCTGCAATAAGCATCACAGATGGTGTCAAGGTTGGTGGGACTCTTATCAGGTTGAAGTTTGCTTTCTTCAAATTTATTCTCTTATAATACTTTCAAACCTCCAAAGTTTTATAAAGTACAACTTCATGTTTTCTGTGTTTAGGAAGTTGTGGATTTTGTAGTCAGGAATTTCACCAGAGATCATGTAGATAAAAGTGAGACCACCAAGCAATTCAGCAAGAGGGGCCAGAACTCCATGGACACACTGAGTTAGTTAAGCAGAGCAAAAACAGACTGGATAGAAGCATCTGGAAGACCTCATATTCAGAGGATCGTTCTGCAAGACCGTGGGGAAGTTTTTAAACCAATCCTCTAAGAGTATGAGTATGTGACTCTCAGAAGGGAGCCTTCCCTGGTATCCTGATACCATCTCGTCTCTGCCCTATAGCAAGCAGAAGGACAGATTTCAGAACACAGTAGCTCACGCTTTGCTCAATTACAGTCCCTTCTTACATTTAAAAGTCTGCCATGTATGTTCTTTTAGCCCCTCATAATAGGCTTGTGTGAAGCTATTTAATTGACAAGAGGACACATTTGCTAGACTCAGGCTCAACCCTACGATCTCTTCACATGGCCTCTTTTTGTCAGTTGCACTTGATCCTCTCCTTACTGGTTAACATCTCAATGAAACAGCTGCCAACTGAGAATAGGAATGCAGAGAAAGATGACCTCAACAAGAGAAGAAAACGGGCCGCTTCAGACACTGACCAAATCAAGGAGCACTTCACCCGGGTGATAGCTTCCCCTGGCACTGTCCCAAGCTCCACTGCCGAGAACCCTGCCTTGGGGTACTTTGGCCTGTCGCCAACCTCTGTCATGTAATGACTGCCAGTCCTTTTCCAGACTTAGAACTACTTTGTTAGAGAGCCATCATTACCCACCAAAGAACGTCTAAGGGAAAATTGAGTTGAATAAATTATTAGCAATTTTATAATAAACTTCAAGTCATCTTCCATACATTTTCTTCAAACTGCCAGAGTAATTTATATATTAAACATTTAGATACTATCATCCTTCCTTGTCAACTCTCCCTGGTGCAAGATTCTTAAAAGTAGACCATTAGATTCCAGGAGAGGTTAAGCTATGAAATGCCTGGAGGCAGACTGAGCTGAGCAAGAATCTTTCTCAGAGGCATGCCAGCTTTATGGATGTATGGTCTCAAAAGAAGACCTGATAGAATTCAGAAACTTTCCCCACAAAAGCTGAGGAACTGGCTGTAGGGGTAGCTTTACTGCTTGGGCAACAGTCCTCTAAAATACAGAAGATATTTTCATTCCCTAGATAGTAGGACTGGACCTTACTGCTTTACTTAATTTTTAAGTAGTGGTGACTGAGAGATTACTTGTGTACATTTGCTCACATTGCAAAAGCAGCATGTGGAAGGACAACTGAGCCTCAAAATACCATCATGAGAATTTTGGTTTGGATCATAGACAGAATTTCAAACATGACCAGCAGCTATTTTTCTAGTAATAACATAGAGCGAAACCCATCTCTCTTTCACATCTTACATGTATGGTTTCCAGCTCCAAACAGAATAAGTAAAGTAACTTCAAACAAAGTTAGTATGACGTTTTCTTAAAACACCAGGGACATGAGATATGCCCCCTCGGAGTGTTCTTCACTCAAGTACATACGGCTTTTGGCTGCTCTGATAGAAAAATTGCTGTACACGTTGTTTTCATCTTCCTTATGTAGAATAGTAGAACACAAAAATACCACTAATCTCACAAACTGTGTGCATGCAAACACACAAGTACGTGCACACACACACAACCACTCAGCTTGTCAACAACTTCAGCAAAGCAAAATACAAATGATAATTAGAAACATGTGTCCCCAGCAAAGAGGCAGAGAAACTAAAAGGTCATCTCTTTCCAAATGACCTAATTAGAAGAGCCTGGAGTGCTGGCTCCAATATAATGGCTTTACACAGCTTTTAACTCAGATTTCCTGTTTTAAAACAGTGCAATTTACTGCCTGTGCAGCAAATATGAATTGTCACTTAATGCCAACAAAATTAGGCTTCCCAACAACACCTGCCTCCAGCAATCTCCTCTTTGTTAGGCCCATCGGCAGAGGATTGCTGATTTGCTATCCCAGAATGACCATTTAGAATGTAACGCCAGGATGGCTGCCAAGATGAAAACAACGATTTCATGTAGAAGAGAGCCTGCCTGGTACTTTACATTAATGCCAATTGAAATATGCATGAATAGACCAAAGGGAAAAGCAGTTGTTCTGAATCACACTGTTAGTGAATGCTTCTTAGATTCCCTTTTCTGGTCCCCAAGCTAGGATTTTGATGCTGAATAATTTTAATTGCCCAGAGAAAAGAGGCGCATGGTGGCTCAAATGCTGCATGGTGGGAACTCAAGCAGGCACCCAAATAGAATTGTCAATTTAAATAGATGCCATTGTAAATTTGTATTTAATCTCTCTCATATTTATTCAATATGGTGTGATATTTCATTAAGAATTCATTGTGCTTGTCTGTTTGGTTGCCTTGGTTAGCCCATCTGAACACCTAATTAATGCTTTGTGCGGTGGTGATAGTTATCCGAAGTCACAAAGAAAAGTCCTCAAGAACAGCAGTGGAGGCTGAACTCTGGCGCATATTTCTCAGACACCTTTGTAGCCCAGAATAGTTGTAGGCCTGAGCATGAATCTGCAAGATATAAGAATAAAGAACTTGTATATCTTCCAAGATACCTTTCTGGAGATAGTCTGCCTTGTGATCACTGTCCGCCTGGTGCTGGCTCTACATTAGTTATTCTAGAACAGCTTTGGGTAGCAAACATGACTCCTGACAACCCTGGATGGCTTACATATGTATGTGGTCTTTCATGAGATAAATAAACTATCATCCTTAACATATTAGAAATTAACCTCACTTTTTGTAGTAAGCTAACTTGTACCTTAATTAAAAAAAAACAAATGGAACACCAAGAAGTTGACTTTAGTCAGTATGCACTTGATCTAATATATCAAATACATCACAACACAATGACCAACAACAAATGTCACAACAACAGTGGCTGTGTCATATAAGCTAGGTATGTGCAAGGCCATCACACGTGTCCTCCCTGCTTCTCCACAATGATGCAGTTGCCCTACTGGATACATCTTAGGATCTAAGTCCATCATTAAGCAAAACATGACTATAAATCCTTCCTTGCTAAACAAAGGAAAAATGTTAGGCTCCTCCACATATTTCCAGCACTTGAACTAAGCCTCTCTGGAAATAAAACATAGTTCATGGAACCTGCTCAAAAGGATGGGAAGCGTGGGCTGTTGTAGTTTCAAAATTCTACAATCTAACAGTCTTTATTTTACTGTGACTTGAAGTAGGTTATGCATACAATTTTTCATGTTAAAATATACGTTTGCTTTTATAATTCTCCAGGTAAGGAATCATTTGATACGTGCATTTTGCTTATCTAATTGATATTTCAAAATCTATTCTACTCACTGGTCTCTCTCCGCTGTACCTACCATCACTCAAAGGAGCTCATTCAGTGAGCGGGCTTTTCTGCCTCTCTGACAAGTGTATGTTATACTTTCTCTACCCAGAGTTCATAGTCTAGGTCAACTTGGTATTCCACCATTCTTGCCTCTTCATCAGTCCCTAGAGTTTGCATCAGCTTCCTCCAAATCTACTAAAATTTCACTTGAGAGATAACTACTCTACGTTAATACTTGTGTTCATGCATGACTTACTTAAACATTAGACAGTTATTGCTCCACTCCTATACAGGATGAAATATACAGATTAGGATACAAAGCATAGCACTTGAAGATTCCCCACAGCTCTGTAATATTAGATTGTTTTAAAGAATCTCCTTGACTTTCTCTTGATTGCCATGGAAACACATCATTATGCTTTCATCCTATTGCTCTGAATATTCTGCTCATTTACTAGGTTAACGTTGGCTCTCAGTACTCCCTGATAAAGGTTTTCTTCGGCATTCAATACCAGGTGTTCTCTCTGTGTGCTTTCTCATTTTGAAATCACATTAGATCTCTCGGCTTCAGAGACTCTTTGATAGGATGATACTCATCCATGTTTGTACATGAACTTTCACACTGACTTCAGTTTCATAGTCACATTTTTCCTTATTTATGCACTGCCTGTCAAATTCTATCATGGCCAGAATTAAAATAAATTTATTTCCCTTGTATGTACTTTCATTCTCCTAACCCACCTAGATTGTTCTTCTGATCTATTCCCAAGTCTATACACAAAATACTTCTCTCTCTTTGCGATTTTATTCAATATTCCTGGACAATAATAAAAGCAAAATATCCAATCTAATATACAATAATATTATCATTTTTGTGGTTTCTTTAATTCAGACTAGTTCAATCTTGAAAGGAAAAGTCATTTTCTTTCTCTCAGAGAATTTTTTTCTATGCAGGGAAGGGTAGGTAGGCAAGAGATGGAGGAATAATGTAGCGTATCAGCACATCAATTCTGACAAGGAGGAGGGCTGGGAATATAGTTTAGTTGGTACACCGTTAGCCTGCTGTGAATGAGGGTTTGCATGCACCACCTGTGGCAGTGCTCACCAATGATGCCAGCATTTGGAAGATAGAAGCAGAAAGATCAGAAATTCAAGATCATTCTTGACAACATAGCAAGTCTGAGGCCAGTCTAGGCTATATGATACCTTCTTTCAAAACGTTATGAATCTCAACAACAAAATTTTCTTTGTTTTCAAGCCCCCTACTTCCTACTCTTGCTTGTCAGACAGATTATTTCAGTGTAACCCTATGCACCGTTACCCCAGAGCAAAATCAGTGAAGTATTCCTGGATTCTTCCATTTCTGTTACAGTAAAACGGGCCACTATAAATTTCCTCTAGCTTGTCTCTGGTTAACGATAAGCCAACTGTCTATTGTTCTAGTTCAGATTCTACTTTTAGTTCTCATACATTTCAGAAAGCTAGGCATTACTTTGATCTTTTTATGCTTTGGTTCTCACATATTTTTTTGTGTGATTGACTTCATCATTCCGGGTTCTCTAATGTAAAGAGATAGAAAAGCAGAGAATATGTCTGAGTCCATGAGACTACTTATAGGTCACGTTTAGTGGCCACTTAGGAGTAATGCTCATAGCATGTTGACACACTGCTCACCACAGAACCACACACACGCACTGCCAGGACATTCATCAGAGGGCATCAGAAATTTCTGCCCTCAAAGGCCATTTATCTTTAAGACAAGTTGCTCCAGGAAGTAGCGACTCACTGTGCAGCCTCTTTCTATTGCCACTTCTCAAGTCTCACCCTGAGTTCAGCTGCAGATGGCTCAGGTCCATGATCGCCCCACATCTACCATGGAGGCTGGGAATGTGAGATAGGTATGTATCGTCAGGCCTAGAGACTGTGTCTCCTAGCAATATCAAAAGCTATACATAAAAAAATCTCACCAATATGACTGTCTGAACATGAGCTGAACAAAGACAAACACAATGGATATGACCAAGTGGACAGAGAAAGCGCATGAGGCCTGAACCCTACGCAAAGAACTACAGGCAACTTAGGAATGCTGAGTGGGAGAAATCATCCTCCCCAGGAAAAAGTACACTCACTGCTCATCCAGTAGCAAATGGTCACCCCTGAAAACACGCATACAAGGAGTACTATACAGACAGGGTAGGTTATGTTTAGGAATGTATATGTACAGTATATGTGTATGTATATGTGTATGTGTATGTGTATGTGTATGTGTATGTGTATGTGTATGT
>JANHMN010000014.1:6574020-6628031 GCA_030674055.1 Rhabdomys pumilio | reverse complement strand
ATGTGTATGTGTATGTGTATGTGTATGTGTATGTGTATGTGTATGTGAATGTGAATGTGTATGTGAATGTGAATGTGAATGTGTATGTGTATGTGTATGTGTATGTGAATGTGTATGTGAATGTGTATGTGAGTGTGTGTGTGTGTGTGTGTGTGTGTGTGTGTGTATGTATATGTATATGTATATGTATCAAAAACTAATTTAAAAAAAGAGGCCATGAATCAGAAAGAGAGCAAGAAAGGGTATATGGGAGGGAGAAAAGGGAAGAGGAAAATGAGTTATTTATATTAATCTCAAAAAATAAAAGAAGGAGAAAAACTAAAATAAGAAATATTATAAAACTAAAAAACATATCCAACAACCATTTGAAGATAAAAAGGAATGAAAAAAATAACCACTACATTCATGCCCTTACTTCCTTTCCCAATATCTCTTTCTTTTCTAAAATTTCTGTCACTTTACAAATACCATGCTTTCTCTTATCAAAGAAGTGTGCGTATCTTTCCTCTTCTTAATTTCCTGGGTTCAGTGAAGCAAAAGACACTTTGAAGTTGTCCAGTACATATTCAGCATACTTTTTAATGTCAGAAAGTTAGATGTCAGAAATAATATGTAATAATTACTGATCTGAAAGTCTTAAAATTGACATGTAGAAATAAATAATTCTACATAATATAAGGAATATTTAAACTAAACCTATATAATAATGGATCAAGGAATCAGGAAAAGAGAAATTCACAAATAAATTTAAAATTCCATTGGGATTTGAGTTTAGACTTAATCTGGGTATCATCTGCATGAGTTTATCTTGAGCTGTGTTCAAGCTCTCACTAAAAATGGTAGTAAACAAATGAAAGAAATAAACTAAACGGAACTATAGCCAGTAGAGATAGGACTCAAACCTCACTGAGAGAATGACACACAGCAAACCCACTTAACTGTCCAGAGCACCCACCATGGAATCTGAAGAGTACATTGGCAGATGAGACATCAGTGAAACTATGGAATGTTGAGCAAGTAGAGGTATGACATCTGAGGGAGTCACTGTGGAGACACTGCAGAATGCAGATTATGCAGTAGACAATAAGCTGGACCACTCTTGTGACTTTGGGGTGGGAGTGGGTGGGGAGAGTGAATATTTTTTCTTGTGGAAATTGAATAAGTCTAAAGGAAAACCATCCACATGCAGAAGTGAGGGCCACAGCTGCAATTAATATGCACGGATTTGCCTGCCCCTCCCAGTCCGTAAGCCACGCACAGAAGCTCAAACTTCCCATCCAACTTCTGAAAAATTCTACTTTTAACCAATGGACTTGGCCATCAGACCTGAGGAAAGGCTCTACATGTAACAAAGTTAAGAATAAGTGAGAATATATATCATCATGCAAAAAAAAGTATTGATTTTTTTTTTAAAGGACATGCAATTCAAGTACTGCTTTGTCACATGAAAAGGGATCTGTGGGAAAAGATAAGAAAAAACAGAAATTTGTGTATATTAATAAAGCAAAAACTTAAGCAATGATCAGTGAATAATAAATGTAAACTATGAAAGATTAAAGAAAAATAAAAATAGATGGAAACACTAGCAAAACTGTATAAAATATAAAGCTTTGATCTGCGATCCAACACTAAATAATAAAAGAACAGAACAAATGGTGAAGAAGGAAATTACCTAAGGAAACAAAGTAACAATTTCAAAGATTGTGTCATTGATCTCTAGCTTCCAACACTTCACCAAAAGAACAGCAATGTTACTTTTTTCCATATTTTAACTATTTATTGGTTTTTTGTAAATTTCACATCATGAACTCTAATCCCCCTCCCTGTACCCACCCTCCACCCTTGCAAGCCCCCACCCCACAAGAGAGAAAATACTTGTAGGAAACTAGTGTGTTTCCCATAATATACCCTTCTAGCTACACTTTTTTGCTTGCAAAAGTTCATTGCAATGACTCCTTAGTCTGGCAGGAGGATTCTGGCTTTTGCTACTCTATCGATACTGAAACCTCACTGGGTCTCTCTTGGATATCCTGTTGCCTTGTGTCAAAAAGATCCTGTAGCTTGGGGTCTGTATGACTGGCTCCGTATGTCATCATCTGTATGACATGCACTCCAGCAGTTTATCAGTGTGGTAGATGTTGGGGTGGGACAATTCAAAGCACTAGGTCTGCGATGAGAAGAATCTGTGCTGGTCAGACCACCAGCTCTTCTACTTTCACGCCACCAGGACCACTTACCAGCAACCTCCACTAGTGGAGCCAGCTCTACCCTGTTGCCCAGGGGAGGTCAGCAAGTGACAAATGTAAACTATGAAAGATTAAACCTGCTCTCCCGAGTGTTGCCGCTGTCAAGAGACGTGGCCAGTTCTCCCACACTCATGATCCCTGGAGCAGCTCTCCCACCTGCCATACATGGCAAGGAACAATGAAGGAGAAGAGAGTGCCTTTCCTTCATCCTTGCCACTGCTCAGCAGACAAGAGGCACGGCCAGCTCTTCCAGGCTCACCTTCCATCTGAGTCAGCTCTACTGTGCTGCCCAGGTGAGTTACAGGGCCTGCTCTCCTGAGTGCTATAGGGGCAGGGGCAGCTCTCCAGCTCTGATGACCATGGAGACATCTGTCCTGCTTTACAATAGGGGTAAGGGATGAAAGAAGGGGCCATCTCTGCTTCAACCATATTATCACACAGCAGACAACTACAGTGGCCAACTTTCCCACATTTACTCTCACTAGACCAGCTTGCCCGTTCCCCCCAAACCAGGGCCTACTCTACTCTCCTGAGTGCTGCAACAGTTGAGGAGTACGCCAGTTTTCCTGTTTTCATAATCCCAGGGCTAAATCTCCTGTCTGCTACAGGTAGTGAGTGGCAAGAGGGGAGTAGGGTATCGCTACCTTGTCCATGCCATGACATGGGAAACTAGTGGTAGGATCAGGTCTCCCATGCTTGCATCCATGGAAGCAGTTCACCTGCAACTCCAGCAATGTTCAGGGATCCACTCTTCAGGGTACTGAAGCTTGTTATGAGTGAGTGGGGTTAGCTCTTCTGATCTCATGCCCCCAGAACCAGCTCTCCCACAATGCTCCGATGAAGGGTGAAGTCAGTTCTGCACAGTCTTCAGACATCTACAGGTCCCCAGGCAGCAGCCAGACCAAGGATGTCTGGGCTTTTGGTGGTAACAAAACCCTGGGTTCAGAGAAATGAACCCAGACATGGCCCTTCAGTGACAGCAGAAGCCAGGACCCTACAACCATGGTCCCAAATGGGATCACCAACAACTCACATCAGGCTGTTCCTCACTATCCTCAAGTCTCTAGTTCTGTCTGCCTTTCTTCATTGTGCCTAAATCCATTTCTTCACCACTTACATGCTCTTCTTAGATGTGTCCAGGGGTTGGTGGGGGGGGTGTCTCTGAGTGTCTGGGCTCATCTCAGGAGTGCTATGCCCCACTTGTCCATTTTTCCAACATGAAGATTCATGTCTCTTACATAAGAGTTAAAATTAACATGACTTCCATGCCCAGAGTTCAGAAAACTCCATAGATAAGGAGGTAGAAAGACTAGAAGAGCCAGAAGAACAAAGAATTTTCTGTTAGACTGCTTCCTAATATTGCCAGAAATTATACCCATGAAGCTCCACCAATATGGCTTCTTACACAAGCTGAACAAGAACAATACCAACAGACATACTGACATGGATGAGGAAAGCCTATGAGTCCCCAGCCCTACACAAAGAACTACAAACAGCTGAGGAATGCTGAGAATGGGAGAAATCATCTTCCAACTGGTTATCCAATACCAAATGGTCAGCAGTCCCCAAAACATACATACAAGTAACAATCATAGAGACTGAACAGGTTGTGTTTATATATGATATAGATTTAGGGGTATATGTGTGCACGTGGGCATATGCATGCGTGTGTGTGTGTGTGTGTGTGTGTGTGTGTGTGTGTGTGTGTGTCAGAGAGAAAGAGAGAACAGTAATGAAAAAGAGCGCATGAATTTGAGAGAAAGCAAGAAGGGTAGAAGGGTGTATGAATGGTTTGGATGGAGGAAGGGGAAGGAAGACATGATATAGTTACAGTATAAGTCCAATAAATAATTTTTAAAAGAATGCCAATTTTCAAAGTACCAAAAAGGAACAAATATGCTTCAAATTTCAGAGGCAATGCAATGTCAAAACCAGTTTTTCTAAGTGCAAGCCAAACTTGCAATAAAGTACTTAAATATAAAAATATTATTAGAAATGAAAGACAAATTCAATTTTCCTCAAATGTATCTTTTATAAAATGTAGCTTGAGAACATGCTTCAGAGAACTGAAGTGTAAAAAAAAAATTTAAAAAAAAAGTTTCTTTGAACCAGGAAGGTCTCAAGAGCCACATGAAGGTCAAAATCTCATCTCAGGTTTGCCAATAACTATACCACATATGACCAAAATGGTGAATATGAAGAACACCAGAAACAAATATCTGCTTTTCTTGCTTTTTTTTTAATTAAAACTGCATACTTTATATTCCGGTCACAGTCCCACCCCTTCCATAACTCCTCCCTGATCCCCCCGACTCCTGCTCATTCAACTCCACGCTTTCTTTAGAAAACACACAAATTTAAAGTGGTAATAGTAATAAATAATGATAATAAATAAAATGGAAGAGCACAAAAATACACAAACACACATAAAATCATAAAAAATATGCAAACGAACCAATGAGTTTGTTTCTTGTTGGTCATCACTACTGGATATGGGGCATGCCCTTAAGTGTGGTTTATATACCCATAGAGACTCCATTGAAGAGAACTAACTTTTTCTTTGTGAGTGGTTGTTAATTTGATACAGTTTCTTGATTAGGGATAGATAATTATATCCACATCCTTTTCTCTGCACTGGGATTCCATCTGACTTAGACCTATGCAGACCCTGTGCATGCTGCCACAATCTCTGTGAGTTCATGTGTGCGTCAGTATTCTGTGTCTAAAAGATACGGCTGCTTTGGTGTCCTCCATCCCCACTGGTTCTTACACTCTTTATACCTTCTCTCCTGAGGGGGGAGATTTGATAGTGACATATGTTCCATTTAAGACTGAGTATTCCAAAGACTCTAATGCCCATTCTTTGTTATGAACTTAAGTACATCTAAGATTAACTAAAACCTAAGAATAGAGGGCACAACTGTGAGGGAGTTTTGCTTAATTTGAAGGAAGATCAACTTCTAATCTGATCTTTGAGCTGGGAAAATTCACCTCTAATAGGATGTACACCTTCTGCTCGAAGGAAGAAAGAAGCCTTTGCTCTTTGCCTGCTTGCTCTGGCTTTGCTAGCAAGTCCATTACTTCACCGGCATTAGAGTCTACTTCTTCAGGATTTCAGAGTACATTGAAGATCAGCTGAGATTTCCAGCCTCGTGGACTGAGCAACTACTGGGTCCTTGCACACTGTAGGCAGTCATTGTTGGGTTAGCTAGACCACAGCCTGAAGGTCATTCTAATAACCCACTTTCTATGTGAAGAGTTTCATTCTATAAGTTCTGTTTCTCTAGGGAACCTTGACTAATTCAGTCTATCCCTCTCAGCACATTGTCCAGTTGTGTGTCTGTATATTAATTCCTATCTATTGCAGGAGGCAGCATGGCCTCTGAGAAAGTCACTGATCTTTGAGTATAGCAGGACACTGTTAGGAGTCATTTTATATTTTATTTGCTAAATTCCTTTAGCAGAACAACCATATTTGGTTTTTCCTTAGTCCTATGGCCTATGTAGTCTTAGGTTCTTTGCCACCTAAGCAGTATCAGGCATGGGTTTCAAATCATAGAGTGGGTCTTAAATCCAGTCAAATAGATGCTTACTCCCATGATGAGAATCACACATATTAAAAGACTTTCTTAAATTCCTAATTTGTTTAGGGACTTGAAAAACAAATTTAATATCATTAAAAGAGAGCAAAAACAGTAGGAAAGATTTGCGTGCAATAGCACAACCTGCGGAAGATTATAAAATGAGAAAAATACTATTTTGTGACCAATTAATATTCATAGAAGAGTAATAAAGGCTGAGTTTATAAAATACATTGTTTTTATAGAGGAGATCTTTGAAGGAAATAAGAATATACATAGCTTTCTATCAGGGAAAGAAGCAAAGGACTTTACAGCTTGGCAACCAGGGCCTCCTCACACTCACACAGCTTCTAAGGTAAAGTATTTCATCTAAGAAGGACAAGCGACTGATCAGGAAGGAAATCAGGGAGAAATGGGATTTTTTTTCTCACCCGTGTGTGTGTGTGTGTGTGTGTGTGTGTGTGTGTGTGTGTGTGTGTGCGCACGCGCTATTCCACTATTACTGTGTGCTGGTTAATGTTAATTGTCAACTTGACAAGATGTAGACTCACCTAGCAAGCCAGCCTTTAGGTATGCCTGTAGGAGATTATTTAGAACTGGGCTCATTGAGGTTAGTGATCAAACTTCATTATTAACTATGGATTGCGTCATTTCATGAGTTAGGGTCCTAGACTGAGTCAAAGAACAAGCAGACTCGTAGATCATAGATTCGCCTGCTTTCTGACGGGATACAAGTTGGCCAGTTGGTCTGCTACTCGTCTCACCATATCCCCCATGCCATGGCTGAAACTGATCCATTGTGCTGTAAACCAAAATGAAGCCTTGCTTCCTTAAATTCCCTCTTGGTAAGTATTTTGCTCTCACAATTGGGAAGGTGACAAAAGGTGAGCATGGGGACATTCCTATGTTAGACCTTCATGGGTCTTTGGAATTAATTTGTCAGAGAAGCATGGAAGAGTGTGAGTCTTTGGACTAGAAAATCCTTTGAATGTTGTATGCACAGCCTATTGGAAACAGGATGCTGGGAGAAATGTCAACAGAGAGTACCCAGTACAAGAGGCTTACAAAGAAAACAAGGACTTCATAAAATAGCTATGCAAGGGAGTAAGGTCACTTGTGTGATATTCTGGCAGATGATCTAATAGCATTTTGCCCATTCCCTGAAAACTTGAGTAAGGAAGAGGTTTTAAATAACAAAGTTATCTGGTGGAAGAAATTTCACAGCCAGACACCAGTTAATCTATGCTGTGATTCCTGCTCCCTGTTCTTATCCAGGTCTGTGTGAGAGAGATACAGACTCTACAGAAAGGTAAGAAAAAAACATTAGTAAGGAAAGGTGTGAGAACAGTTTGAGGATTAGACAAGGAGATACAGATGAAAAGTTGCTGTAACTGTTAAGAAGATGAGTGTCTTTAAAAGAAAATTTGGTGTTTTACACTGGCATAATAGAAAAAGTGAACTGAGGGGAAATTCTAACCCACCAATGGCTCCATCATTTAAAAATGCAAATTCATTTGAAAAGGGAGAGCCTCAATGAAGAATCTTACTAACCAAATACCAGGATTTCTTGATTCAGGAAAGGACCTACCTAGGAACTTTTATGCCCAGGGTCAGGCCACAACGTCTGATGTAACTTTAGTCGGAGGGAGCAGGGTCCATCTTAGGCTCTCAGAAGATCTTGGCAGCATCATCCCCATAATTAGAATTTTTATAGGCATGAAAGATTAAATGTGGAGAAGGGCATCATAGAGTCTCGTACAATGGTTCCAGATAGCCATTGAGGTCAACCATTCTATTGCAGAGTCAGAAGCTCTCAATGAGGCTCTACAGGGAAACTAAGTGAAACTTGGATGCAATGGGCATCTGAGGATCCTGGAGATGCTAGATTAATGAGGCATCTACTGAGGAAAGCCATTGCCATGGAAGGGAGACAAGGCATCATAGCTGGAGGAGTGGGACTACTCAAGTGTTATGAAACCTTGATGACTCAATCATGAGTTCCAAACACCAGATATTAAGCTGCAAAAATTGACGTTTTTCTCTGCAGTGTTTTGACCTTGTTTTTTTCTGATCATTCCATGCTCTGCCTTATCCTTCCATTTGGGGATGAGAATAGTTACTCTTTGCAATTGTAAATTGGTGGCATGTATTAGGAGTTCACAATTAAGATACATGAGCATGTATCTCAGAAGATATCTCTGTCTTATACATTTAAAAAGAATTGGAATTGTTGAAGAATAAGAGATGTTATGAAGTCGGACTGAATGAGTTGTGTGTTATGAGACAGCCACAAACCTATAGAGATTAAAAGTGTAAAATTGTGATATGTTTGAACATCAAGTTGACAAGGGGTAGACTTGTGACAGTTCACATTGACTAGCAAATTGATGGGCTCTAGAATCATCTAGAAGGCAAGTCTCTGAGCATGCCTGTTAGCACTTATCTAGATTTGGTTGTTTGAGATGAGGAGACCTACCTTAACTACAGGTAAAACTATTCTGTAGACTGGGGTCCTGGACTGAGCAAGAAGGAGAAAGCCAGTTAGCTAAGCACCAGCATTTACTACCCTTTGCTTCCTGGGGACACGAGGTAAGAAGCTGACCACTAGCCTCTATCACGGTGTCTTCCGCGCCATGATGGAATGTATTTCTTGAACTGTAAGCCGGACTAAACTCTTCTTCCTTAAATTATTCACACTGAGTGTTTTTTTTCCCATGATACAAAAAGTAGTTAATATATCCTGTATTAGTTTTTAACCTTCTAGTGTTTACAGTAAACAAATTAGCAACATGAATGTGATTGAGCAAGGGAAAGAATATGAAAGCACACATCAGAAAAGCTGAGGAGACCTAAGAGGGGAAAACCCTTGGGAAGACTCAGGCCTGGTGCAAAGTGGCAAAGCAAAATGGAACCTGAAGGAAATGGCAGCTCAAGTTTCAGAGGTCAGTAGGAGGCTGGAGGTTTTTATGGTTGGCCAAATAGCACATCCCACTTCCATAGAAGCAAACCTTTATGGGAGTTCTGATTTTCAAACTGGATGTACACAATGCCAAATAAGGAAAGATACAACTTTCTTAGTTGGTGATGGGGGACAGGTGCATTTAAGCAAGGACATTCATGCATATTCACATATCTATAGTAGCCAGAAGTCAGAACTATGTTAGGGTTCTCTAGAGGATTCTGAATTCTTCAGGAGTCCCCATCCAGAACTGAGAGCCTGGAAAATTCCTGGAGAGTCACTGGTCTTCAGTCTAAATTGTAAGCCAGAAGAAGCAGATTCTAATGTTAGCAAAGAAATAGAGCAATAGCAGCAATGTAGTATATGAATTTATCAACTTAACTGAAGATGGGAAACCAAAATTTAGAATAGAAGGGAAGGACAGATGGAAGAAAGAAAAAGAAATAAAGAAATAAAGGAAGGAAGGAAGAAAAGAGAAAGACAGAAAGGGAAGGAGGGAAGGAAGGAAGGAAGGAAGGAAAGCCTTATCTGCTTTATCTTGGGTGACACTGAAATGTGTAGCTCATATTTAGTGTAAATTTTCTGACTTCAAATTATATAATCAAGAAAATTCATTTCAGGAGTGGCCAGAGGCTGCCTTTGAGTTGATTACACATCCTCTCAAGTTGACAACCAGGATCAGCCATCACATGACCCTGAGGTTTCTTCCCTTAGGTGCAGTCTACTTGATTTTGAGACTGAATTTCTCTGTTGACATGGAACTGAAGATTGGGTTAGCTAGAGGACAGGAGAAATAGAATCTGTCTCTGCCTCTGCAACACTGGGTTGACAGGCAAGCACTACCATGACCAGCTTTGGTCATGGCGTAGAGTTCTGGCATAGAGCACAGGTCTTCATGTCGATATGGCAAACACTTTACCAAGCTATCTTCCAGCCCCAAGATGCAGGCTTCACTATCCTCAGTTCTCTAATCCATCCAGTCTAGCAAGATTGCAAATGCATATTTATCTCAGAACCATAAAGTGCCGCCATCAATATTCCTGTCACATCTGAACTGGTGCCAAAATAAAGCAGCATTGGCAGTCAAGGCTCCCTACAATTCAGAGCAGCAGTTGTCAATGCTAGCTTCTTGTTAACGTCACTAGGTACCCATTAAAAATGTATGATTCTGGGCACACTTGGCTTTCCTTCCTAACACTGTCAGGTTGGGTCTTCAGGGGACTCTGTCATTTGCAAAACACAGAAGAGCCACTGCTGTGCCAGAAATCAGTAAGGAGGAGACTTCAGAGTTGAACAACTGACTGGGACTTTAATCAGGTGCTAGTGAGTGTAAGCCTCGATTCCCTATCTACGACAGAAATAACAATGTTTGCCCCATGGGTTTATGCAAGGCTGAACTAGAGCAATAAGTTTGGAACATATAGGCTCAATGTTATGCTTTCAAGTTTAATGATTTGAACTTTTAAAAAAATTAAACTATGCCACAGACAAGCTAATCTACTTTGCATCTCATACACCTGTGTTTGCCTTGCATTAATCATCACTTAAGTGGGTCTTTCCTCAAGGAATTCACAATATAAAAGACAACTAGCCATATGTAGAATGCCAGTAGAACTAATAAGTGTTGGAATCCATGTGTTAAATTAAGTATTATCATAGTGGAATTAAGTTTTCCCAAAAATAGCTTGAAGACAGGATAACAGAGGGTCACAATCAACCTTCCAGTGACCATCATCGCATTCTAGCTTAAACATTCACAAGACTAGCTCCATCCCCACCTCCTTCCCCCTCTCCACCTCTCACTTCTTTTCAGCTCAGGCCCATCAAATACCATAGCTTTTTCCATCAATATTTTCATTTCACCTCTGGTAAAAGTATCATCGACAGTTGAAATCATTAGCTATTCTCAATTAAGAGTAGCATGATTCTGCATTATATTGGCATTTTGACTGTTCTTTAGGCTCTTTGACAAAGAAGTGGATTAATACAGCTATCGTTACACCTGTTGCTATTTATTGCTTATGAGACTCAAAATAGTGAAGACTAGATTTTATTCAATTTTTATGTTCCATTGTGGTAACTAACCTATAAATGATCATACTTCTTATTAGCAGAATTAAATGAACATCTCCTTGGGACTCTCTCTAATGCTCACATTCCCTATTAAGTCTTACAGCAGAACCTGGCCAGCTTTTATGGCCACACAGTGACCACTCAAGTTCATCTCTTATTTGGCCTCAACTCCAGGATGTCAGTAAAACTTCAATACGCCATGCCCCAGCCCTGTGTTACCACAAAATTCCCTGCAGAATTTGAA
Organism: Rhabdomys pumilio; assembly: GCA_030674055.1. Lineage (NCBI taxonomy): Eukaryota > Metazoa > Chordata > Mammalia > Rodentia > Muridae > Rhabdomys > Rhabdomys pumilio. Next base: position 6,616,928 of record JANHMN010000014.1, on the reverse strand, counting down.
AGAAATACCTGTCTCAAAGAAAACTGATAATTGGTCAGATGCCTTCTAGGCATCTGTATTTTAGGAATGTATTCTAGAAGACTTCAGTGTGCACATGCTGTTGAGAGATATTCAGGTGGTATAGTGTCCTGGCTTATTGTGACAGGGATTTACTTTTTATAGCAATCTTTCCACACACTTCTCCTTTCCTATTTTAGTAACTTTTATGCCCTATTTAATACAGAATATAATTTACTCTCCTTCAGTGTTCTTATTTATTCTTCTCAATTTTCTTTATATTGTTTTACATTTTCACATATGGACACTGGAATTTGCATTACAAGTGCCTCTAGGGCAAGCAGATTGACTTAAACTATGTATTATAGCCTCAGCTTGACCATAGTTTCAGATGAACACTTTAACTCAAATGAAGTAAAATTAATAAAAGCTAAATACATAAATACATACCAAGTCTACATTGCATAGTACTATGGAGAGCCCTAGAGTGACTGGAGCCCAGCTGCCAAGCAGATTGGTGGGTAATGCCAGGTGACGTAGTTGACCTAGCTGACTCCTGTAGCTCTGATATGCAGGAAGTGAGGAACAGCAAGCCTGCCTCATTACATTGCTGTAGAGATGAAATGAAATAAGGTTTGTGAGAAGCTCAAAAAAGCACTGGGTGCACATCAAGCTTCCAGCTTATAAATTCAATTATTTATTGCCGTGTGAGTATTTTGCACCTAACTCCTTTTTAAATCAACTCTTTCTTGAGAAAAAAAAAAAGGATCTACCTTTAAGTCTTTTCTTCAGAAATAAAGTGTTCCTTTATGCTTTGCTGCTATATCTAAAAATATTCCACTATAAAAAACTCTCTTTTATTAGTATATTAGAATATTCATTATATAGAATATTCCATGTAACCTCTATGCTTATGGATGTATCATTGCATTACATGAAGTTGCCTACAATTTACAGATTTTAATTTAGTTACTCAATAGTAGGAAATTCTGATTAAGAATTTGCCAGAGGGGAAGAAACCAAATTGCAGGGGAGTAAACTCTGTATCAAGCCCCATTTAGTTGAATTAAAGTAAGCTTCTACGGGATGGTTCCGGGAATGAGGAGACTTACATCTCCAGTTACGACAAACATTGAGCTGATTACCAACCAATCTCCAGCTCCACATTTTCAACTCACCACCCATGACTTCAGCACATTTCAGTAATGAAACTCTACAGGGAGAGAGCTTGCCTGGTGCTTTTCCTTCACCTTCTAAAATATCCTTCCACTATCCAGCATAAACTGATATTGCCCCCAAATGTCACCACTGAGAAATACAAAGCCAAGGATGCCTGGAGAGAAGGAAAGAGGAAGTAGGCGCAGTAGATAGGAGACTAAGGAAAGATCACAGATCAAAAGTCACATGACTATAAAAATCAATATAATCCATTGTAAGGTAATATAAAAAGATGGTCAGCTTCATTCACTTAATTCCAAACTCTACTTTTCACAGTGCTGTATTGCTTTGCTACTTACTTACTTTGCTAGGAGATTTCTACAACAGAAGGACTTCATTCTTTATTAAAGATCATTTTAAAATGTTCACTATGTAATTTATAAAATAATAGACATGGTTTCTGACTCATGCAATCTTTTCTTATGTGTTAAAGGCTCAATAAACCATTGTTGCTTCCTATTTCTGAGTCATTGCAACTGTGCAAACAAAACTCTAACAGCTTTCCATTGCCCATTGTTTTTCCTGTTCCTCCTAGCATTGTCTCTCTTCTCCTTTGAAAGCCGTTCCTCTTCCTCTCTTTGCCCAGTGCCTTTCCCTGCACTATGGGCCAGAACACAGTTCCCATTATGGACACCATGTGCTCAGGCTCAAGCAATGGTCTTCAATTTGAAGTGTACATGTTTGTGCTGTGGTTAGACATTAAAAAGGATAAAATATGTGTTGGTAGTTTGTATTTTCACAGTTAAATATTCCATGTTTGCTTAACAAATGAAACTTCAGATGCAAAGGCAGTCTAAAGTTCACAAGCTATGTTCACCCCATCAAAGCACACACTGAAACCCTGGGTTATAGCCTGTGGATAAATGTTTGTGATATCTTTAACTGCAACACTCTAACTTTTAAATATAGAAATTACAAATACTTCACTGGCCTACAACTCAGGAGGTTTCCTCAGGAATTTGAAGTATAAGTAGTGGTGCTTGCTGTTTCCGTACTGTATGCAGTAGAGGTGTCAGTGACGGGGGAAGACCGTCAGCTGCAGCCACAGCTGGGATCATGAGCACACTCCGGCATAAACACACGAGGACAAAGAGTGTGTGGACTGTTGAACGTGGGCCCTTGCAAGTGTTCTTTGTTGGTCTGACATAAGTGTCTTAAACATTATTTATACCTGGAAACTTATACCAGACATAGAGGCATTCACTTTTTGATTCCTCATCTTTCACATCCTATAAAACTGACACAGGAAGGGAAAGACCCTCTTGTTACTCAAACCCTGATTCCTCAGTAGACTGTCCCTCCAAGCCTTCCACCTGCAGTGCCATAGTCTGACCTCAGGACAGAATGTACACGTTGAGGTTGTTGAGGAAGCTTCTCACCACAAAGTGACCAGCTAAGTTTGTGCAGAGTCAACATTAGTGCTAACACAGCAACACCTACTGGTACACTTATGAAGTAAAGTTGGAACCAGTATGGCTGGAAATCGATTTCTCCATCTTTGCAAGTATAAGGACAACATGAGGTTTACCAGCATAAAAAATGACCACCGAAGAATTGGGTGGAAAAATGTCTATTTGGAAGAAAAGTGACTCTTAATGTTCAGAATGCCCCTAAGATGACTGTGACACTTCTAGCAAACTGAAATTTCCATTCAGTCTTCTCCTAAAAGTATCTCATAAGAGTTCATGAATGAACCCCCCCCCCCAACCCCCGCTATTATAGGAAACAATTCCAGAAAGCACTGAATGGATTGAAATAAGCTGAGAGGCATCGAGTTTATTTTTACCACAGATATGAAGTCTAGTCACCAAACAATGAATAATACAGCATATAATGTCATAGTCTGCCAGCTCCACTGTTGTCTAAACATCTTGAATTAAAGAGACATTTAGGAACAGTGAGCAGCATTAAAAGTTGAGGCGGGGCGTTGGGAGAGAAGGTGAGCCACAAAGAGTATTACCAGCAGAAGGACACTCAGATGGATACAATCCTGAACTTCACTGGGGTTTTAGAAAAGTGATAGTTCCTTGCTCGGTAAAACCCCTTTGTTCTACACCAATTCCTTTGGGGGCTTGGGACTGGGGACTAGCCCTTAGAATGTAAATAAGAAGCAATATGCAGCAAGCCAGCCAAGGTCTTAGCTGGGAGAATGATTGTCACTCCTCAAGTAAGTTGTCACAAGGTCATCAGCCATGCCAAGCAGCCACCTAAGGATCAAAGAATTCGGTCCCATCCATGGTAAGCCAAGACCTGAAGGCAGGCACAGAAGTCCCAGCTAAGACAAGCTTTGTTAGTCTCCAAAACCCTGGGATGAAGAGCTGCTGCTGCTTAGAGAGGGCAGTCATTTTTCCTGTAGTCGGAAAGGACTGGACTGGACATCTGCTCTTCTCTCTCTGCACTTAACCCTTTCAGTTCAACTGCTCCGTGCAATCATTTCATCTCTTCAGTCCCCAGTGGGGATACATGTGCATTCCCTACAGCAGGAATTTAAGGAACTTGATTTGAAGCAGCTGAGATTAATGAATTTCTGTGACTGCCAGGAAACTTTGCATTTCCTGATACAGAATTCTGTAGATTTTTGCACAGACCAGAAGTCAGTCTAATCTTTACTATCCACAGCCTCAATACCCAACCCTCCTCACTGGCTTTCTGATCTTAATTTTGCCTTCGTTTCTGAACATTGACTACATGTTTGTTGTCTGTTAAAAATGTATCTTTCAGAATCATGGTTCTCCTCGGAAACTTGAAATCTCCATTCGCTGGGTTAGTTACCTTGCCAAGAACTGCCAAACTTTGTAGCTTACTGTTTTATTTTCCAGAGAGAGACCCCCTCCATACCATATTTTCAACCGTGGTTCTCACAGTCACTAGTTTCTGAAAACACGCTGTCCCGTCTGCCACACTAATCAGTCAGGCAAATTCCCCTCAGCCTGTGAGGCGCACATTTGTCTGTATTGATACCATGGCCTAAGTAGTGCTTCCCTTCCTGTTTCTGTAATTTCTGCCTGCTCACCACTGCGCATGTGTGTCAGTACTTTCTACCCGCTCACCCACTGCGCATGTATCAGTGCTTTCCCCTCTATCAAAAATCTTCCACCATCATTTATGTAAATCTTTTTTTTTGTTTTTTGTTTGTTTGGTTTTGGTTTTATTTCTTGCTTTTTTTGTCTTTTATTCATTTATTTATTTATTTTACACTCCAGATTTTATTCCCTCCCGACCCGCCCATTCCCCCACCCTCCGACTGTTCCACATCCGATACGTCCTCCCCACCCCCTGTCTCCATGAGGATGTCCTCAACCCCCAACCCACACTCAACCAGACCTCTAAACTCCCTGAGACCTCCAGTCTGAGGGTTAGGTACATCTTCTGACTGAACCCAGACCCAGCAGTCCTCCGCTGTGTGTGTTGGGGACATCATATCAGCTGGTGTATGCTGCCTGGTTGGTGGTCCAGTGTTTGAGAGATCTCAGGGGTCCAGGTTAATTAAATGTAAATCTTAATAGCAATGCTAGCCACACATAGAAAATTATACATGGACTAATTACTACATTTTTACTATTTTGGACATGTACTATCTTGGAATTTGATTTTCTTCTATTTACATGCTTTTCTTCATAACATAGCAATGGGTATGTCTAATGGGCTCGTCCATGTTTGTTTAGCCTTTATAAGGGTTACATTTAAACTAAAAGCATGGCACATGATATCAGAATGAAAAATGGCTCACACTGTTAGGAACCTTCATATGCATTCTCTGGCTGGATAATGTTATTAAAATCTCAAGATAAAGCCATGACATTCAGGAAATGTATAGTTCCCACAAAAGAGAAAGGACAGAAAGGAAACAGACAGGGAATGTGGGAAGCTCTGACATCTTGCAGTGGCCCAGCATCCTTCATCCACCCACAAAGGAACCATGTGCTGACACTGGTAGCTTGTCTTACCTCAGATGCAATTTCTATGTGTTCTTCCTGTTAGTTCCTATATGCATGTATTTGTGTGCCTTTGTGTACGCGTACATGTGTGTGTACATGTGTACATGTGTACATGTGTTTTTGTGCATGAACATGCAATGTGTGTGTGTGTGTGTGTGTGTGTGTGTGTGTGTGTGTATCAAAGATATGTAAGAACTGTTGTGTGTTTTAAGAGTCATCACCTTGTAATTTAGACTTCCTAGTTTTTTTTCCCAGTGGATGTTCCTTTTTCAGTTTTTCAAATAATTCTTTGTTTGTAGTTTGGTTAATATTAGGAACACATTGAGGGACAAAATGTGAAGTCTTTTTATAACTGGTCTAGAAGTTCTGGAAATAATACATGGAAAATAGACTCTGGAACATAATTCTCTATTTAATTGCTTACTTTCATTATTGCTACATGAGTTTTGGGCTCACCTTAAGAAGTACATTTTTCTCATAATAAAATTCTCTTGACGCTTCAGTCATTGAACTGGCTCATAAGAACTCTTCCTTTTAAAATACTGAGTGTTGGGCTGGTGGGGTTTCCCAGTGATTATAGGCTCTTGCCACCGCTCCTATTGACCTAAATTTGATCCCCAGGTCCCGCATGGTGAAGGAGAGAACAAACTCTCTCACACTAAAAAATACTGATCCTCTTGAGCCTAAGTTTCTACTGTAACACCTCAAATTGTTGTTATAGTGAAGTAAAGCATTACAAATAAGTTGGGCTTCCATCGGACTTTCTCTTTGGATGTTCTTGTAATGTAATGTGTCCTTCCAGTCATCAGTTTAAACCTAGAATAGTCAGAGACTAACTGAGCAAGAATAATGAGTGATGCTGAGAGTACTGAGATCGAGCCCAGATGCCCTCTCACAAACATACACAGACTGGGCTTATGTCTGATGAGTGTTCACACCACTCACTGTCCACGTAAACTACCGCCAAAAAGTAAGTAATTCATCTACAAGCCAAACAAAGTCAATACAGGCTCTGTTTAGATACTTAGCATTGCAGAAGACAAAGCTCCATGGCTATTGATCTCAAGTCTGTCTGCCCTCCGGTGCTCACATGACACACTACACAATGGTATTTCCCTTCCTGATCCCAGTGTCTTGATGGGAAACCTAGCCAGTTATTTTTCACTGAGGGATAGAGAATAGTTCTGTTATCATCTGTGTTTTTCTTAGAGGTCCTTTTATTTTTAAATTCCTGTGAAACTGCCTTGACCTGCCTACCATGGAACTGGAGCAAATGCTGGGTACCCAGAGCCTAAAGCTCCCTTGTCTTTATTTGTAGTGTAGGATATTGATTTAGATTTTGGCCTATTCGCATTGCTTTCAGCTTTCAAACACTAGCTATAATAGCTCGAGGAGACACTTTGCTGAAGCTAAAATGATCACCCAAGAGAATATATTGGGGAAACACATAGGCCAGAATTAGCCCTTGGCTCTGAATGTATAGCTCCCGTTGAAACCAGAAGAAGCTGAGCTCATAGGATTTGAAGATGCAGGGGTTTTTTCCTTACATTGAATATAAAGGCTGTTTGAATGGGTTGTGCTTGTGTGAGTTTCTGTTAAACACGCTGAATTAGCTCTTTGTCATATTACAAAAAAAAAAAGAAAGGAAAAAGCTGCATTGCTTCTTCAATTTGTCTTCCAAAGCGTCTTTTGATATCAAACAAAACTGCAGAGACACCCTTTTTTGTTTCTGTACACTGATTGTTTAATATTACAAAGGATCCGGCACCGTACCAAGAGCTTTGAGTCACATACAGCCCTACAACATTTTACAATAACAGTTCCTAATCATTTGTAGCCAAAATAGTGATAAAGCAGAGTGACGCTGAGAACCAGTATATGGTGGGGAAAACTGCTACATATCTAAATATCTACCCCATGACGCTGTAATGACAGAAAACAAGCCTTTTGGGGTTCCAGGACATTCTTCCATTCTACAGTGCATAGCATCACTAAGAAAGGTCAAAATTACAAATACCTCACTGTGTATCTGAAGTTACTACTGAATGTTTAAGATGAATTAGCCAGCATATGCTTACTCTGAGAGTCTAGAGTCTATGTATTTTGAAACTTCTAAGCAGGATAAAAATGTCGGCCACAGACTATCTCTGTAGTGCACAAGAGTCTCTCCATAGCACACAAGGGTCCCTCCCAGAATGCACACTAGCAGAGCACATTACAGGACCCATCTTCCTGCTAACAACACTAATGACAGCTGTTATATCTCCATCAAATCCTTACCCTCAAGACTCAGGGAACGTTGCAGATGAGACTATAAGGACCAGAGGGATGAACGACACCAAGGAAATAAGGCCTTCTAAACACAGCAGGACTAATGAACTCACAGAGACTGAGGCAGCATGTACAGGACCTACATGGGTCTGCCCCAGATGGGGTCTGAGAGTGGAGAGAAGTCGACACACATAGCCATCTCAAACCAAGAAGCTATCTCCAAATGATAAGCCCTTACAATAAAAAGGTTTCCCCCCACCACAGGAGTTTCACTGGAGAAACAAAACACTCTAAAAGGTAGGCCATATGCCCAGCAGTAGAAGCCAACAGAAAGCAAAGTCAATGGTATCTTTGGAGGTTCCATGTCTCTGTGGAACAGAACCACAACCATCACATGATGTTGTGTCAGGGGTTTTGTTTGCTTGGTTTGGTGTGGTGTTTTGACTTAAAGTTCCTTTGTGTATATATTATAGCTTCCAGTTTTCTGTTTTTATGGGATTCCTTTGAGTGTAGGCATGTGTTTCTTATGTTTCCCCCCTTTGGCTCTTTTTCTTCTGTTTGTTTTTTCCTATTCTGATTGATTTATCTATTTATTTATTTTTGTTTCATGTTATTTTATCATTCCTTAGATGCATGTTTGTGTTCTCAGGAGAAACAGAAAGAGTTTGTATCGGGATGAGAGGCAAGGTGAGGAGAAACTGGGAGGATTTGGGAGAGGGGAAATTGTAATTAGAATATATTACATGAACAAGATCTATTTTCAATAAAAGGATAAAAAGAAACTTAATTTACTCGGTAGAACTGTGTGCCACTTTCCCATCTGGAAACATGTAACAATGCATGCTGTATAGCTTATCACAACAAAAACAAGCTCATGATTCACTTATGTATATAATCTATCTCTAACACCACGCAGAAGCAATTAACTAGTGCTTAATTTGAGTAAATGAAGAATAAATGATGTTGGATAGCATACCTTACAGATTCATTAAAAATAAATCCTGAGGGACTTTGAGATAATTCTATCTACCTCTCTACTTATGAAGAATAACATAATAAAGCCAAAGAAAAAATTAATAGACCAATTTAAGAAGAATAGGAAAGGGAAACAGGCCTAACCTAAGAGGATCTGAGAAGACCATTTCCTGGAACCATCAAGTGTTTTATTGAGTCTTCAAAGTTGTAAACAGTGTGTATGGCTGTGTAGAAGGACTCTAAGCAAAGACCATGCTAAAACTGAGGGACAAAGCATGAATGATGTCATGGAGACAGGCATCTGCACCATCTGTGAAACAAACCATGGAGAAGGATTAGACTGGAGAGACCAGAACATCAGGAAACATCCTAGTCAAAACATCGGGCAAGCCCAGCTTGTCCTGTAAGAACTAGTAAAGGTCCAGTTTGTCCTGTAATGAGTAAACTATTAAGGACTTCAGTTTAGAGATGATATGGTCAAGTGCATTTTATGTAAGTCACTCTTACTATCTTAAAGTTTCCATTGGTGTGATCAAACACCATGACCAAAAGCAACTTGGCAGGGGAATATTTATGTCAACTTCCATGTTTCTGACACAGTTCATCATAAAGAAGCAAAGACAGTTCAAGAGATAAACCTGGAGGCAGGAGCTGATGCACAGGCCATAGAGGAGACAGCTTCCTGGCTTGCTCCTCATGGCTAACTCAGCCTACTATCTAGCAATAGGACCACCAACCCAAAGGTGACCCCACCCACAGTGATCTTGGCTCTCAGTAGATCATTGTTAAATAATTTTTAACTGTTTTTCCTTTCCCAGCCCCATCATGTTTTTCATGATGTCTCTGAGACTAAGTAGCTATTATTAAATGCCTGGGCCATAAGCTTCGGCTCATTCCCTGACTGGCTCCTAACATATTCAACCATGTAAACTATTGTATGTCCACCACTTGGCTAGTTACTTCTCCTTCAGTCCCAGTCTGCTTCCATCCTTGGGTCTCCTCAGCATCCCACTCAGCATCTCTCTGAGCTCATCTACCTGCTGGTTTATGTCTGTCTCCTCATTTGTCTCTCATCTAGTCCCCCATGTCTCTCTTCTTATCTCTTATTATTTCCCAGAATCACCGCTCTTCTTGCAAATGTCCCATCTCCTCTTTCCTGCCTCAGTTCTTGGCCATCAGCCTTTTTTATTGACAGGTGGTGCTTATAAGAGATCCAAATATTTGTGTAAACATAAGTTTCTTTATGGCTGATGGGAATTCAATTATCAATAATTATATCACTGAGAATGGTTTATGTACCTGAAGTTTTTATAATACTGTTTTGATTAATAACCAAGTACTAGTCTGTTGTGCAAATGTAACGTGTTTGTTATGCATTCCTCAGCTGACAGATATCTAAGCTCATTCCACTTCTTGGTTATGAGGAACAGAACAGAATTAACATGAATGAGCATGTATCTCTCCAGAGTCCTTTTGGTAGAAGCCCAAGACTGACAGATCTGAGTCATGAAGTAGATCTACTTCTAGACTATTTTGTATTCAGCACATTTATTGTTGTTGTTGTTATTGTTATTATTATTATTATTATATTCATTTTATATTCCACTCACTGCTTGCCTTCTGACCACCCCAGCCCACAACTCATCTTCTCCTAGTGGGTGAGGGCCCCCTGGGTATTCCTCCAACTTGGCACATCAAGTCTCCCTGAGTCTAGGCGCTTTCTCTCTCACTGAGGCCAGACAAGGCAGCCCAGCTAGAAGAACATATCCCACATACAGGCAACAGCTTTTGGGATGGCTCTATGTTCCAGTTGTTCAGGACACACATGAAGGCCAAGCTGCACATCTGCTACATATGTTCAGGAGAGCCTGTGTCCAGCCTGTGTATGTTCCTTGGTTGGTGGGTCAGACTCTGAGAGCCCAAGAATCCAGATTAGATGACTATGTTGGTCTTCCTGTGGAGTTCCTATCCCCGTTAAAATCTACAATCCTTCCTCCTATTCTTTCATAGGAGTCCCTAAGCTCCACCCACTGTTTGATTGTGGGTGTCTGCTCTCTGCGTCAGCCTCTCAGAGGACAGTCATCCTAGACGCCTGTCTGCAAACATTACAGAGTATCATTAATAGTGTCAGGGATTGAGGAACCTTCACGCTAATTTCCACATCAGCTGAACCAGTTTGTGAAGTGAAAAGTGTTTCTCTTTCTCTGTATCTTTGTCAACATCTGTAAACTTTATTTTTAATCCTGGCCATTCTGATTAGAGTAAGTTGAAATCTAGTGTGGTTTAGTCTTTATTTTCCTTCTGACTGGTGATGCTGAACATTTAAAAAATGTTTCTCAGCCATTGATGTTTCTCTTTTGAGAACTTTATATGCCTCAATTTTAGTTGAGTGGTCTCTTTCTTTGAGGTTTCGGCTTTGTTAATTCATCATATACTCTAAACACTAACCCACTGTCAGGGAGATAGCTAATCAAGTTTTGGCACTTTCCCCAGTTCAGTAGGTGCATCTTCATCGCCACTTAAATGCTTAACCAATGATGTTCTTTGCTGTATAGAAGGTTTTGTTTTGTTTTGTGGTTTGGGGAGATTTTTCTTCTCTTTTCTTTTTTTATTTTGTTTGTTTTTGTTTGTTTTGTTGTTGCTGTTTTAGTTTTATGAGCTTTTTCTCTTCAAAAGAACTTCAAGGGCTGGAGATATGGTTCAGAGATAGAGCCATAAGAGGTCCTGAGTTCAATCCCCAGCAACCACATGGTGTCTCAAAACCATCTGTTATGGGATCTGATGTACTCTTCTGGTGTGTCTAAAGACATTAACTGAGTATTTATGTAAATAAAATAAATAAATCTTCAAAAATAAAAAATAAAAAACTGTGGGTCTTCCCACTTCAAATTAAGAACTTCAAAACTCTCTCTCAAAAATGCCTGAACCATTTTTACATTGTCACAAGCTGTATGCAAGCTGTATGCTGTATTTCCTGTGGTCGTTGTTTTTTCTACTTTTCTGATGAGTGTGTACTGACAGTTAGTTATGGTTATGGTTTTCATTTGTAATTTACTAATGGCTAGTAGTGTTAAATATTTTGTGTGTGTTATTAGAAATCTATCCTCCCTAGTGAAATATTTTGTGCTATTTGTATATTTTACAATGAAATTGTTAACATTTGCATTTTATTTTTTCTGGGAAATAGTTGTATAGATATTCAAAATTTTATTGAAAATAGACTTTAATATAATACTTTCTGATTATAGTTTCCCTTATGCCAACTCATTCCAGATCCTTGCTACTTCCCCACTAACAAAATGCCCATCCTTTCTCTCATCTTAAGGTACAAACAGGTATCTAAAAAAAGTAAAAATAGTTATAAACTAAAATTAGATAAATTAAAAACAAACCAGAACAGGACAAACCAAACAAACAAAAGAAAAGAAGGCAAAAAAAAAATAACTCAAGGAACATGTGTAAATGCAGAGACACACATCTGCACACACAGGGAGCTCGAAGAAAAAACACAACATCAGAAATCATAAATATGCAAATGACCTGCTAGGAAAAAACTCACTGATGAAGCATTTTGAGGGAAAGAACCTCCTAAAACAGCATTGAGTTTGTTTTGTGTTGCCCGTCTCCTGATGGGCATGAGACCTTCACCAGCATTGAGTTTGTTTTGTGTTGCTCGTCTCCTGAGGGGCATGAGACCTTCACTTAAGCGTGGTTTGTATACCCAGTGAGAGTGTTGGAAAAAGCTAACTTTTCACTGGTGAGAGATTATAAACTGGAGATAGTTTCTGGTTTAGGGATGGGGGCTTGTGTCTACTTCCCCTCTCGGCACTGGGACCTCATCAGGTCGAGACCCCCTCAGCCTGTGCATGCTGCATCAGTCTCCATAAGTTCACAGTGCATCTGTTCTGCTGTGAAGAGAAGGTCTGCTGTCTGTGCTGTTTTTCACCCCCTCTGGCTCTTACAATCTTTCTGTCTCCTCTTATGCAGGGTTCCCCAAGCCTTGACGTGAGAGATTTGATAGAGACATTGCATTTGGACTGGATATTCCGAAGTCTTTCACTCTTTGCCTACTGCTTAGCTGAGAGTTTCTGTATTTGTTGCCATCTATGTTGAGAGAAGTCCCTTTTATCCCTAATCTCTCCAGGGTTTTTATCATGAACAAGTGTTAAATTCTGGCACAGGCTTTTTCAGCATCTAACGAGTTGGTCATGTGATTTTTGTCTTTCAGTTTGTTTATATGGAGGATTACATTGATAGATTTTCATATATTAAATCATCTCTGCACCTCTAGGATGCAGCCTACTTGATCATGGTGGGTGATCATTTTGATGTGTTCCTGGATTCGGTTTGCAAGCATCTTTTGATTATTTTTGCATCTCTTTTCATAAGGGAAATTTGTCTATAATTTATTTTTCTTTGTTGAATCTTTATGTGATTTGGGTTATCAGGAAGAGTGGGACTTTTGTAAAATGAATTCTATATTGTGGAACAATTCAAGAAGTATTGGCATTAATTCTTTGAAAGTTTGGTAGAATTCTGTGCTAAAACTATTTTGCCCTAGATTTTGGGGTTGAAGGGGGAGTTGGGAAACGTTTAGGTACTGCTCCTATTTCGAGGGATTATAAGTCTGTTTAAATTGCTTATCTGATCTTGATTTAACTTTGGTAGATATTTTGTACCAAAAGAAAAAAGTATCCATTTATTTAGATTTTCAAATTTGGTGAGATTTTAAAATTATGTTCTTATAATTTTCTAGATTTCCTTGGTGTCTGTTGCTATGTTCCCCATTTCATTTCTAATTTTGTCAACTTGAATATTCTCTCTCTTCCTTTTAGTTAATTTTGGTTTGTCAATATTACTGACTTTCTCAAAGAACCACTCCCTCATTTCGTTGGTTCTTCATGCTGTTTTCTTCTCTCTGCTGTTTCCATTTTTATTGATGTCAGTCCTATTGTGATTATTTCTTGCAGTCTATTCCTTTTTAGTGTAATTTCTTCCTTTTGTTCTAGAGATTTCAAGTGTACTATTAAGTTACTAGTGTGAGCTCTCCCTAATTTTTGTATGTAGTCACCAGTCCTATATACTTGCTTCTTAGAACCATCTTATTGTGTCCATAAGTTTGGGTGTGTTGTGTTTTCATTTTCACTCAGTTCTCGAAAAATGTTTTTAATTTCGTTCTTAATTTCTCTCTCACCTCACTTCTCTTTCAGTAGTGAGTTATTCAGTTCATCTGAATTTGTAAGCTTAATAATACTTACATTTTTCTTGATATCTAACTTTAACCCATGGTGATCAGATAGGATGTGGGGAATTATTTAAATTCCCTTGTAACTGTTAAGACTATCTTTGTGTTTGGGTATGTGCTGGATTTTGAAGAAAGTTTCGTGAGATTCTAAGAAGAATATATATTCTTTTGTGTTTTGCTGAAATGTTCTGTAAATATCTGTTAGGTCCATTTGGTTTATGATATCATTTATCTCTAACCTTTCTCTGTTCACTTTTTGTCTGTATGACCTGTCTGTTTGCTAAAGTGAGGTATTGAAGTCACTTACTATCACTATGCGAGAGTCAATATGTGATTTTAGTTGTAATAATGCTTCTTTTATGAATGTGTTGGGGTTCTTTTGTTTTTAGCATTTAGATATTTAAAATTACAATAATACAATTTTTCCTTGGTGTGTATCAAATGTTCCTAATACTTTAAGATTAGTTTTGGTGTAAAATCTCTGATATTAAAAAGGCTTCCTTGGCTTTTTTTTATTTAGTCCATTTGCTTAAAATATCTTACTAAATCTTTTACCCTGAGGTCACAGCTATACTTGAAGTGAAGGTGTGTTTCATAGATGTACGAGAAGGATGGGTCCTATTTTTGCTTCTGTTCCGTGAGTCTGTATCTTTTGTTACTGAAATCAACGATGTGGAGAAACACCAGCGAGCAATGTTTTGTTGATTCTTGTTACTTGGTTATTACAGAACTGGATTATTTCCCCCTCTCTTTTGATTGGATCATTTGGGATTAATTTTTTCCTTGTGTTTTATTGGACATGGTTAACTGTGTCATGTTGAACCTATGTAGCCTTCCACAGAGCTGAAGTTGCAGGGAGATGCTGCTTACAATTGTTTTCTTTATTATAGAATATCTTTCTTTCTCCATCTATTGTTATTAAGAGTTCCCAGGTAAAACAATCCCTTAGAGTTTGTAGAACATCTATACAGGCTGTCTTGCCTGTTAGTCTCCCTGTGAGGTGTCACTTGTTATGCCTCATTTTAAGTCTACCTTAAGATGTTACTCCTTTTCCTTTGCAGTTTTTAATATTTGTATGCTTAGATTTTATTATGTGTAGTGGTAATTTCTTTTCTGATAGAGTCAATTTGGTGTTCTGTATGCTTCGTATACCTTGATAAGCACTGCCTGCTTAAAGTTAGCACATTTTTTTCTAATATTTTGTTGAAAATATTTCCTGTGATTTTGACCTGGGTTTCTTCTACTTCCTCTATTTCTATTAATCTTAGTTTGGGCCTTTTTACAGTGTCCTAGATTTCCTAGATAGTTTGTATCTGGATTTTTTTTTTTGATTTAACATTTTCTTTGACTGAAGTATCCACTTCTTCAATCTTGTCTTTAATATCTGAAATTCGACCTTCCATTTCTTTTGTTTTGTTTTGTTTTGTTTTTGTTTTTTCCTCTTTCCCCATTTTCCTCCCGAGAAACCCCCTATCCCATTCTCCCTCAATCCTGCTTCTATGAAGGTGTGCCCCCCGCCCATCTGCTCACCCCTACCCACCCACCCACACACATACCCTCCTACCCCTACCCATCTCCACCTCCCCTCCCACAAAATCCCTCACATTGGGGCATCCAGCCTTCACAAAATCAAGTACTTCCTCTCCCACCAGTGCCTGACAAGGCCATCCTCTACTATATATACACCTGGAATCATGTCTTCCTCCATGTGTATTCCCAGGCTGGTGGTTTAGACCCCAGGAGCTCTGGTTGGTTGGTATTGTTGCTCTCCCCATGGGGACACAACCCCTTCAGCTCCTTCAGTCTTCTCTCTAACTCCTCCATTGGGAACCAGTGATCAGTTTACTGGTTACCTGCAATCATCCTCCTCTCTACATGTCAGACTCTGGCAGAGCCTCTCAAGAGACAGCTATATCAGGCTCCTGTCAGCATGCACTTCCTGGCATCCACAACAGCATCTGATTTGGGTGACTGCACATGGGATGGATCCCCAGGTGGGGCAGTCTCCAGAAAGCCCCTCCGTCAGAATCTGCTCCACACTTTGTCTCCATCTTTGCTCCCTTCAATACTATGTTACTCTTTCTAAGAAGGACTAAAGCACCCACGCTTTGGTTTTTCTTCTTCATGAGCTTCATGTGGTCTGTGAGCTGTATCTTGGATATTGTGAGCTTTGGGGCTAATATCCACTTATCAGTGAGTGCATATTATATGTGTTCCTTTGTGATTAGGTTACCTTATTCAGGATGATATTTTCTAATTCCATCCATTTGCCTAAGAATTTCACAAAATCATTGTTTTTAATAGCTGAGTAATACTCCACTGTGTAAATGTATCACATTTTCTGTATCCATTCCTCTGTTGAAGGACATCTGGGTTCTTTCCAGCTTCTGGCTATTATAAATAAGGCTGCTATGAACATAGTGGAGCATATGTCCTTGTTATATGTTGGAGCATCTTCTGAGTATATGCCCAGGAGTGTTATAGCTGGGTTCTCAGGTAACACTATGTCCAGTTTTCTGAGTAACTACCAGACTGATTTCCAGAGTGATTGTACCAGCTTGCAATCCCACCAACAATGGAGGAGTGTTTCTCTTTCTCCACATCCTTGCCAGCATCTGCTGTTACCTATGCTTTTGATCTGAGTGGTATGAGGTGGAATCACAGGGTTGTTTTGATATGCATTTTCCTGATGACTAAGGATGTTGAACATTTCCTTAGGTGCTTCTCGGCCATTTGAGTTTCCTCAGTTGAGAATTCTTTGTTTGGCTCTGTACCACAATTTTAATAGGGTTATTTGATTGTCTAAAGTCTAATTTCTTGAGTTCTTTGTATATATTGAATATTAGCCCTCTAAGGATGTAGGATTGGTAAAGATCTTTTCCCAACCTGTTGGGTGCCATTTTGTCCTATTGACAGTCTCCTTTACTTTACAGAAGCTTTGCAATTTTATGAGTTCCTACTTGACAATTCTTGATCTTAGGGTATAAGTGATTGGAAATTCCTGTTCAGGAAATTTACCCTTGTGCCCAAGTATTCAAGGATCTTCCCCACATTCTCTTCCATTAGTTTCAGTGTATCTGGTTTTATTTAAAGGTCCTTAGTCCACTTGAACTTGATCTTTGTACAAGGAGTTAAGAAAGGATCGATTCGTATTCTACATGCTGTCTTTCTCCGTGCATGAACAAGCACCATTTGTTGAAAATGTTGTCTTTTCTCCACTGGATGGTTTTATTTCCTTTATAAAACAAATATCAAGTTACCATAAGAGTGTGGGTTCATTTCTGGGTCTTCAATTCTATTCCAGTAATCTTCCTGCCTGTCTCTGTATCAATACCATGCAATTTTTATCATTGTTTCTCTGTAGTAGAGTTTGAGGTCAGAGATGGTGATTCCTGAGAAATTATTTTCTTGTTCAGAATAGTTTTCCCTATTCTGGGTTTTTTGTTATTATAAATGAATTTGCAAATTGCTCTTTCTATCTCTATGAAGAATTCACTTGGAATTTTGATGGGGATTGCATTGAGTCTGTAGATTGCTTTCAGCAAGATGGCCATTTTTACATTATTAATCCTGCCAAACCATGAGCATGAGAGGTCTTTCTGTCTTTTGAGATCTTATTCAATTTCTTTCTTCACATACTTGAAGTTCTTGTCATACATATCTTCCACTTGCTTGGCTAGATTCACACCAAGGTACTTTATATTATTTGTGAATATTGTGAATGGTGTCATTTCCCTAATTTCTTTCACAGCCGGCTTTGAAAGTAGTAAAGGAAGGCTACTGCTTTGTTTGAGTTAATTTTATATCCAATCACTTTGCTGAAGTTGTTTATCAGGTTTAGGAGTTCTCTGGTGGACGTTTTGGGGTCACTTAAGTATACTATCATATTATCTGCAAATAGTGATATTTTGACTTCTTCCTTTGCTACTTATATCCCTTTGACTTCCTTTTGTTTTCTAATTGCTCTGAATAGGACTTCAAGTACTATATTGAATAGGTAAGGAGAAAGTGAGCAGCCTTGTTTAGTCTCTGATTTTAGTTGGATTGCTTCGAGTTTTTCTCCATTTAGTTTGATGTTGGCTACTGTTTTGCAGTATATTGCTTTTACTATTTTTTAGGTATGGGCCTTGAATTCCTGATCTTTCTATGACTTTTACCATGAAGGGATGTTGAATTTTGTCAAATTCTTTCTCAGCATCTAGTGATATGATTAACTGGGTTTTTTTGTTTGTTTGTTTGTTTGTTTATATAGTTTATATAGATTATGTTGATGGATTTCTATATATTGAATCATCCCTGCATTCCTGGGATAAAGCCCAGGAAAGTAGCAGGATGGTTTCCTGCTGCTACATTGTATGGGAGGAGCTGATGTGGAAAGAGCAAAGAAAGGAAGAAGAAGGAGGATGAGGAGAGAGGAGGAAAGAGGAAAGATGTAACAGCCATGGAGAACTATGCATGGGTACATAACAGTCCAGGGTAACAATTTATATCCTAATGTTAGGTATTGGGAAACAACTATAACTGTTTGGGCATTTTGTTAACTGAGCATTTCCAAATATGTAAATATTGGATAATATTTAAGCAATAAGAGTCTTCATTCTACTGGGTCCTGCAGGAATGGCAGGTTCTAGGGTTCAGAAAAGCTTTGTGGAGATAGCATGGTAGATTGGCAGAGCTATCTCTCATGCTGGCATCTTGTAGGTGCCAAGTCTGGTGTTTCTTTATTTTGTATTTGTGATTAGCACATGTATGTGGGGTGTAGGGATTGTTGGATGGATGTGTGTGTTGTATTGGTGTTTGAGAGTAGGAGTACAAGGCTTTCATGGAGCAACTGGAGGCCAACCTTCAGAGGTTAGTTCTCTCCTTCCACCCTGTGGGTCCCTCTAATTCTGTCTGCCATGTGTATAACCCTGGCCACTGGCCATCTCCCAGATGAATACTGGGTTTTCCAGTGCAGGATACAGCATCTGGCTGGGTTCTAAAGCTGAAACTCATCTTTAAACTTGCATACCAAGTGTTTTAACTCACTGAGCAATTCCACCTTCCCAAGCTGCTTGAGTTTTTTGAAATTATATTATGTAAAATTATATTTTGAAGTTATATTATGTATCACATAATATCCTTGAAGTCACTATATGCCCAGGCTAGCCTCAAGTGGGAAATGAGTCTCCTTACCTCATTTCAGGAGTACTGTAGTCACACCCATGCCCTGTCATGCCTGCCTTTGTGTTGATTTTATACCAATGACTAGGAAATGGAGCTCCTTTCCCTTCTCAGTAAGATGAAAGGGGGTGCTACATCCTCTCCTTATTTCAGGAAGCAGGAGTAATTTGAGATACAAATATTTTATGTTTCAAAGTATTCAGTTTGTCTTTTCTTTTGCTCTTTCTCACTTCCTCACCCCCTCTCCAACCCTCCATATCACTTCCCCCTTTGCTCTCTTCTTTCTCTTCTTTTTCCTCTCTTTCCATTCCACTCTTCTCCCAACTGAAAATTGCAGTCTCAATTCCTCTGTGATTTTATGTTTTAAGATGAAAAGAACAGTAAGGATTTCAGAAACTATCATAAGGAATCATACTATTATCTACCAAAAAAATACATATAAACCGTAAGCCTGTGTATGAGTATACATATATAGTTTTAAGTGAAATTTTCTCATTTGAGATGTCAGCGCTCCCTCTAGGAGCCATATACTACCTGTTTTAAGTTGTTAGTCAGAGATGCCCAAAAATACTCAAAACAATATAGAATATTCCAATTGCCCTTAGTTGCCAACCAGAGGTGAAAGGTTGGTCTCTATTGCTGAAGATACTACATACTTTGGACATAGGTCCCAGAGGCCCTGTGATTAATCTGACCTGAGAGCTTTCTCCATAAGGACCAGCTTTCATGGTACCTGAAGACATTGTGCAAGCTTCCAAATGAAGAAAGAAACCAAGAGTGCTACCCATTTTTGATATCTATGAACCACAATGGCCACCATGTCATCATAATGTTAAAGTTGCAAGAGTGCCATACATACATTAGTGGTAACCAGTGATTCTCTAATGGAGTTGAACTTAAGGCCCACTCAACAAGAGGGAAATTATGCCTGGCACTAGAACCCTAGCCACCTTCCCAGGGCTAGTAAAATCATGGCTCTTAGAGAAGAACCTACAACCTTTACTAAACAGCATAATTACTAACTACATTCTAAATATTTGTCCTTATATCCACAAATGTAGTCCTCACCCCTCGTGAAGGAAACATCTCTTTGCACCAGACAAAGACCATTATAGAATACCATATCACAACTAATCAAAATGCAGAGTGTGTCATTCAGTCACAGTGGATGCACCTTATAACACAACTTGTGAACTTAAGGCAAGGCATCATTATATCAAGGGGTCAGGAAGATTGTAAGAGCCAGAGAAACAAGGAGTTTGCTATGAGATTATATCTCCTAGAAATGTCAGAGGGTACACCCACAAAACCTCACTAATATGGCTACCTAACCATGACCTGAATAAGGAAGACATCAATAGACGTGCTAAGGTGGGTGAATAGAGGAGATCTCATGAAGCTTCAACCCTAGACAGAGAACTTCAGGCAACTACAGAATGCCTAAGTGAGAGAAATACCAGATCTTGTCTAGCAGATTTGTCTTGTAGCATTCAAGATACCCACCTAGTCAAAACAACTGATGGCTGTTTTCCCACAACTCCTTGCACAGAACCTTCTGGCACTAAGAAATGCGGCTAGATAAATGGAAGCTTTCAGTTCAGTTATAATTTGATGTCTCTATGTCCTGCAGCCAGAGTGTCTTCAACAGCAGAGCATTGCTATCTAGTGTTGGTGGGTGAACAAGAGTAAGGACAATAGTGATTATTATTTTCAGACCCTCTGGACTCTCCCAGACCAACAGCCTTAAGGAGGTACATCATTCATGCCACTGAGGTTATGTGTCATAGCCTACCACTGACTGACATCTGATTGGCAACACTATCTAAATACTCCGAGTACCACTATTCAAACTCTTCTTACCTTTAAAACTTCACTTATTTATCTTTACATGCATGGCTGTTAGCTTTTTTCATGCATTCTTAGTTTTGATTGACTGACCCTACCTGCAGTTTGCCCATCCTCCACTCCATTCCCATGTAAACCATTTCACACCTATTTTCTCACCCTCCTCTCACATGATGTGTGTTTTACTATCGTCAACTTAAGACCTCTCCATCCCCCAATCACCATGGCCCATAACTCCAATTTAAACACATAAATCAAAAATTCTATAGCTACAATCTACATATAAAAGAGAACATGTGGCCCTAGCTTACATCATCCAGTGGCATATTTTCCTATTTTGTAATTTTATGTTAAGTGCTAATTAAATTTGACAATACATATGTAGTACATTCTTTTGGGGGGTATGGTATTTTATTTACATTTCAGATGCCATTTCCTTTCCCCATTTCCCCTCCCTAGAAATCCCCTATCCCATGACCCCTTTTCCTTTTTGCTTTTATACAATTTTTTAAAAAGTTAGGTAATGCTCAATCAGAAGTGTAACCCAATACCAAACCTAGATATATCAACTATCTTTGACTGGTAGAGACACGTGAACATCTGCCTCCATGTCTCCCCCCCCCTCTTTCTCTCTTTTTCTCTCTCTCATCACCTAGCTTCTCCTCCCCTTCTTCTCCTCCTCTCCTTACTCCTTCTCTTCCTCTCTGTACTCCTCCCACCTTAGCTCCTCCTACATATCATCCCTCCTGTTAAAATAAAACTTTTCTCTCAAAATACAATTAGAGCATAATTATATCAATTTGTACCAGTGAGGTACAAGATAGTCCTAATACCCAGTCTATCATTTTGTTGACTAACCAGAACCTCTGTCATCTCTCCTAACTAAAACAGTTCTGAACCTGGCTTTTTTCTTGACTTAGAATGAATGTCAGCTGAAAACCATACACTCAAATCTTTTCTCTCAAAGTAAATAGCCAGAATAGGCTATGAGACTATAAGTTTTCAACCCCATCAAAAATCCAGAATGACTGAATTAACTGAAATTATGGGAAGCAATAAGCATCGCTTCTAAAACTTAGCCAATTTATACAGACAGCTGAACACCTAAACAGTTCCTATACTACAAAACATTGGAGCATCTGATCTTCAGCCTTCTGGCCCAGGATCATTGACAGACCTTAGTGATGCAGAATTATTAAGGGCTGATCACTCTGTCTAGGCAGATATAATCAGTCGACTATTCTGCAAATGTGTTCTTTTCTGGACAGTAATTTGTCTGTAGATGGAAAGGGGCAATTCTTGCCTAGTGGCTGTCTCATCACAACTGGAGTAACTCCAAAGATACTCAATTTCTTCTTAGAATCCAAGACAGGAAGCTGCCGGGAGCAGACAGGTCTCTAATCAAAAATGAACATTAATACAGAAATGTTTGTAACGTCAATTCTGTGGACTTCTGACGTTTTGAAAACTAACTATCCATGTAAGGTAATCTAGACTGTTATCTGTTAACTCCTCTCAGCTATTTCTAAATAAAATATAGAAAACACCCTAACAATAAACTCAAACCCATGAATTTGCTATAGTCCCTTAACTCATAGTCTAACCATCTCAAATCAGTTAAAAAAGTCAAAGAAGGACTGGGTCTAAGCATTGTATCCTAGATGTGTTATAGAGACACAATGCCTATGAGAATAACAATATTCATTTCACTTTTATATCAATAAGAAGCTCATACCAATGAAAACTTTAAATTTGAAATCATAGTAAATTGTGAACCATTTAAGAAATTATAACTTCATCTTGATAACAATTATGCAGATTTCTTCAAGTAGGTTATGGCTAAGAAATAAATCCTAGCTAATCCTCCCTGTTTCAACAAAACCACTACTATTCCCTAGAAAGACAGCCCAATATTAACCACCTTAGTGCCCCAAGCCCAGGGAATAGGGGCGCTGACTCTTCATTAACTTCTTCAAGCTGATTATGGGCTTTGAGATACTAGGAGATGGGCGGGAGGAAGAGTAAATTGATAAGCCTCTGACACTGTGTCTTCACTACATCCAGATGGAATTCCAGGATATCAGAGGTTTGAGCAGGTCTGCTCAGCTTGCCTGATGAGTAGATGTACCAAGGCTGTGTATTCTGCAATACAATTCTTAAAACAAATTTTAGTATCAAGATAATATTTATAAGAGGGCTGACATTTTATTAAAGATGTTGGGATTTTTTCCCTTTTTTATTGGATATTATATTTACATTTCAGATTTTATCCCCTTACCCCATTCCCCCCACAACCCAGGAACCCCTTATCCCATCCCCCTCCTCCTGCTTCTATGAGGGTGTGCCCCCACCTACCCCCTACTCCCACTTCCCCACCCTCAGATTCTCCCCCACTCAGTGTTCAGTCTTCATGGGACCAAAGATCTCCTCTCCCATCTATGCCCAACAAGGCTATCTTCCCCTACATATATAATTGGAGTTATGGATCCCTCCCTATGTGCTCCTAGGCTGGTGGTTTAGACACTGGGGAGCTCTGGTTGGTTGGTATTGTTGTTCTCCTCATGGGGTCACCAAGCCTTTCAGCTCCTTAAATCTTCTTTCTAACTTCTCCATTGGGAACCCTTGATCAGATCAATGGTTAGCTGTGAGTATCTGCCTCTGGGCATGTCAGACTCTGGGGGACCTCTAAGGAGACAGCCATATCAGGCTCCTGTCAGCACGCACTTCCTGTCATCCTTATCAGAGTCTATTTTTGGTGACAGCACATGGGATGAATACCCAGGTGGAATGGTCTCCAGACAACCTCTCCTTCAGTTTCTGTCCCACACTTTGACTCCCTATTTGCTCCCTTGGGTATTTTGTTACTCCTTCTAAGTAAGACCTAGACATACACATTTGTTCTTCCTTCTTCATAAGCTTCATGTGGTCTGTTAGTTGAATCTTTGTTGTTTGAAACTTTTGGGCTAATATCAACTTATTAGTGAGTAAATACCATGTGTGTTCTTTTGTGATTGGGTTACCTCACTCAGGATGATATTTTCTAGTTCCATCCATTTACCTAAGAATTTCTCGAATTCATTATTTTTAATATCTTAGTAATACTCCATTCTGTAGATGTACCACATTTTTTGTACCCGTTCCTCTGTTGAAGTACATCTGGGTTCTTTCCAGCTTCTGGCTATTATAAAAAAGGCTGCTATGAACATAGTGGAGTATATGTCCTTGTTATATGTTGGAGCATTTTCTACGTATATGCCCAGGTGTGTTATAGCTGGGTCCTTAGGTAGTGCTATGACCAATTTTCTGAGGAAAAGCCAGACTGATTTCCAGAGTGGTTGTACCAGCTTGCAATCCCACCAACAATGAAAGAGTGTTCCTCTTTCTCCACATCCTCGCCAGCATCTACTATCACCTGAGTTTTTGATCTTAGCCATTCTGACTGGTGTGAGGTGGTATCTCAGGGATGTTTTGATTTGCATTTCCCTGATGACTAAGGGTGTTGAGCATTTCTTAAGGTGCTTCTTGGCCATTCGAGTTTCCTCAATTGAGAATTCTTTGTTTAGCTCTGTACCCCATTTTAATGGGGTTATTTTGTTGTCTGCAGACTAATTTTTTAAGTTCTTTGTATATTTTCGATATTAACCCTCTATCAGATCTAGGATTGGTAAAGATCTTTTCCCAATCTGTTGGTTGCCATTTTGTCCTATTGACAGTGTCTTTTGCCTTACAGAAGCTTTGCAATTTGATGAGGTCCCATTTGTCAATTCTTGATCTTAGAGCATAAGCCATTGGTGTTCTGTTCAGGAACTTTTCCCCTGTGCCTAGGTATTCAAGGGTCTTTGCCAGTTTCTCTTCTATTAGTTTCAGTGTATCTGGTTTTATGTTAAGGTCCTTTATCCACTTGGACTTGAGCTTTGTACAAGGGGATAAG
The DNA here is from genome assembly GCA_030674055.1 of Rhabdomys pumilio. NCBI lineage: Eukaryota > Metazoa > Chordata > Mammalia > Rodentia > Muridae > Rhabdomys > Rhabdomys pumilio. The sequence goes on along the minus strand of JANHMN010000014.1, from coordinate 6,592,345 downwards.
AATGGATTAATTTGCATTCTTCTACATGCTGACCTCCAGTTGAGCCAGCACCATTTGCTGAAAATGCTGACCTTTTTCCACTGGATGGTTTTAGCTCCTTTGTAAAAGATCAAGTGTCCATAAGTGTGTGGGTTCATTTTTGTTTGTTTTGTTTTTTTGTTAGTTACTTAGTTTGTCTAAGGGTGAGGCCTCATGAACTCCCCCACATCCAGGTATGCATGTGTATTGGTGTTCTCCTTGTTGAGTCTTTGTGTTGGCGGCTTCATTGATGAGACTGCACTGTTGTAGCAAAAGGTGAATTTATTTTAGAAGGAACTGCTCTAATATAAGGTAGACATTTTCTTGTTGTTGTTGTTTTGTAAATGACTGATTCTTCATTCAAAAGCTTATTTTTAATAGAAAAGATTAGATTTTTATTTAATGCTTGTATTTATTTGTTTATTTGGGGCATAGATGTTCAGAATTGAGAGTTCATCTTGGTACATTTTTCCTTTGATGAGTATAAAGTGTTCTTCCTTATCTTTTTTGATTATGTTTGGTTGAAAATAAATTTTATTTGATATTAGAATTGCTACTCCATCTTGTTTCTTGGAACCATTTGCTTGGAAGATTGTTTTCCATCTTTTTACTCTGAGGTAGTGTCTATCTTTGTCACAGAGGTGTGTTTCCTGTATGCAGCAAAATTCTGGGTCTTGTTTATGTATCCAGTCTGCTAGACTATGTCTTTTTATTGGAGAATTGAGTCCATTGATATTAAGAGATATTAAGAAAAAATGATTGTTTCTTCCTGTCACTTTTGTTATTGGAGGTGGAATTATGTTTGTGTAACTATCTTCTTTTGGCGTTGTTGGGAGATTATTTTCTTGTTTTTTCTATGTTGTAATTTCCCTCCTTGTGTTGGAGTTTTCCATCCATTATCCTTTGAAGGGCTGGATTTGTGGAAAGATATTGTGAAAATTTGGTTTTGTCATGGAATATCTTTGTTTCTCCATCAATACTGATTGAGAGTTTTGCTGGGTATAGTATTCTGGGCTGGCATTTGTGTTCTCTTAGGGTCTGTATGATATCAGTCCAGGATCTTCTGGCTTTCATAGTCTCTGGTGAGAAGTCTGGTGTAATTCTTATAAGTCTGCCTTTATATGTTACTTTACCTTTTTCCCTTACTGCTTTTAGTATTTTTTCTTTGTTTTGTATATTTGATGTTTTGATTATTATGTGACAGGAGGTATTTCTTTTCTGATCTAGTCTATTTGGAATTCTGTAGGCTTCTTGTATATTTAAAAACATCTCTTTCTTTAGGTTAGGGAAGTTTTCCTCTATAATTTTGTTGAAGATAGTTACTGGCCCTTTAACTTGGGAGTCTTCCCCCTCATCTATACCTATTATCCTTAGGTTTGGCCTTCTCATTATGTCCTGGATTTCCTGGATGTTTTGGGTTAGGAGCTTTTTGCATTTCACATTTTCCTTGACAGTTGTGTCAATGTTTTTCATGGTATCTTCTGCACATGAGATTCTCTCTTTTATCTCTTGTATTCTGTTGGTGATGCTTGCATCTATGACTCCTGGTCTTTTTCTTAGGTTTTCTATCTTTAGGGTAGTCTCCCTTTGAGATTTCTTTATTGTTTCTACTTCCATTTTTAGATCCTGGACAGTTTTGTTTAATTCCTTCACCTGTTTGATTGTGTTTTCTTGCAATTCTTTAAGGGATTTTTGTGTTTCCTCTTTAAGTGTTTCTATTTGTTTACCTGTGTTCTCCTCAAATTCTTTGAGAGTGTTATTTATGACCTTCTTAAAGTCCTCTAACATCATCATGAGAAGTGATTTTAATTCTGTATCCTGCTTTTCCAGTATGATGTGGTGTTCAGGGCTTGCTATGGTGGAAGAACTGGGTTCTGGTGATGCCAAGTAACTTTGGTTTCTGTTGTTTATGTTCTAGCACTTGCCTTTTGTCATTTGGCTAACTCTAATGCTACCCTCACTCACTAGTTCTGACTGGAGACTGTCTTTCCAGTTCTCTTGCCTGTGTCAGAACTCCTCAGGGTCCCGATGTCTCTGTGATCCTGGTAGTCCTGAGCTTCAGCTGCTCTGAGTGCAGTGTCTCCTCTAGGATGTCTCAGGGTAAGGTGTCTTCGTGAGAGCAGACCAGCTAGGTGTTTGCTGCTCTGAGTGCAGTGGTTCCTCTAGAATGTCTCAGGATATGGTGTCTGCTGCTCTGGGTTCTGTGGCTCCTCTAGGATGTCTCTGGGTATGGTGTCCTCTGCTCTGAGGTCAGTGGCCTCTCTAGGATGTCTCAGAATATGGTTTCCACAAGGGTGCAGACCCACTGGGTGTTTATTCCAGCCCCTGATCCACAGAGGGGGCGGAAAGGGAGTGGTATTCCACAGGCGTGGGGTTTGGGTGCCTGAGGGTGGGGGGGGGGGTCCTGCTTGCTTCCTGCTCCTAGTTGTGGCTCTGGGGCATAAGGCGGTGCATGACTGACCCTACCTGCCTCTTTGAGGACACTGGCCTCTCTGGGATGTCTCAGGATGCGGTTTCCCCAAGGGTGCAAACCAGCTGGGTGTCTGCTCCCACCACTGGAATCCAGAGAGGGGCAGAAGGGGAGTGGAATTCCACAGGTGTGGGGTTTGGGTACCTGGGGGTGTCCTGCATGCTTCCTGCTCCCAGCTGTGCCTCTGGGGTGTAGGGCGGTATACGACTGACCTTACCTGCCTCTCTGTGAACACTGGCCTCTCTGGATGTCTCAGGATACAGTTTCCACAAGGGTGCAGACCTGCTGGGTGTCTGCTCCTGCCACCGGGATTCGGAGAGGGGCAGAAGGGGCATGTAGTACATTTTTATCAGTCATTCATCTCTTATTAGACATCTAGGCTGATTCCATTTCCTAGTTATTGTAAATAGAGCAGCAGTGAGCATGTATGGTCAGGAGCTGAGCCTCGGAGTCTAGAATCCTTTGGAAGTATATAAAACTACAAACAATATAGCTGAGTCATATTGTAGCTTTATTGTTGGTGTTTATAGAAACCTCCTCAGTGACTTCCATAGTGGCTGAACAAGGGTACTCTCCCACAAAGAGTCAGCAGGAGCCGCCCTTTCTCTACATCCATTCTGGCCCTCCTTGTCACATTTTCTTCTTGAGGAAAAACTGACTAAGACAAGATGAAATCTTAACACAGTTTTAATTTTATTTCCCTGATGGCTAATAATTTTAAACACTTAAAAATACTCTTTAGCTATTTGTATTTTTTCTGATGTAAGAAAGACCTGGTCTTCTGTGTCTCTCTCAGCTTCAAGAGATGGTTATAAGGCACTTTCCCATACTCAGTGAGGAGGAAGGGAAAAAGGGAGTCGGAACTCAGTTTACCCAAAGAAGGTTTACTCACCAAGTGCCTTCTAATTTTCAGTATTCCACCTTTTTATATTCTCAAAATAAATAGAGTTCATAAGTCATGAAGTTAGATCTCCATAGTTCTTTTGAAAGCATTCTTACTCATACAGTATGTAAAGCAATATTTCCAGTTAACATCTTGTTGCATAGTCATAATTCAGCTGAATGAATATTATGTAATTATACCATTGGCTTAACACTTTTCTCACTAGGGGCTCTGAGACGTTTCTTTCTTTCTGATCCACCCTAAGCTTTCTTTGCACAGGATACACACAATAGGCATTCATATCATGAGTTGTGAAACTGAATGACATATAAGGAGTTTTGTTCAGTTGAAATTCAAGCCATACATAATGAGTTGGCTAGGACCCAGTGATCATTGCTATAGATATTAGTAATAATTTACTTATTAGCTGTGGTACATGTCTAAAAAAGTATTTCTCATTCCACTAAAAATTTCATGTTCAGCATTTGCTTTTCTGTAAGATTGTCCCATCATTAATATACCTTTTCATCACAGGCAGAATTGAATATTCACGCCCTATTCAAATCACTATTATTGTGGCCTGGTGGTTTCAACTCCACCCATACTAGTTAACCTATCATTCATTTATTAAAAGTTTCCCACTTATATACTCCTTTTTGGTCAGTTCTTTAATATGAAGTGTAAAGTTGGTAAGAAATTGCATGATGTGGTTATGAAAGGCAGAGATATAGAACTTAGATTCATAAGCCAAAACTAAATGCTTATTCCACATACCAATAAAATTACTCATTCTATATTTGCTATCTTGAGTTCTTGTTTTAAGTGTCCATCTGATGTTTTTCTATTATATTTATGAAGGGCTTTAAAACAAATATAAATTTTCCAGGGTAAGAAATTTCTATGCATGTGTACAGTGTAGATTGCCATGATGTCATACAAAAAATATTTCTCCACCTGATAAATAAATTTGTACTTTAATCTTTTATTCAATTATTTTGTTGTAAATAAACTAGGACTTCTATTCTAGTATCTTTGGCAAAAGTAATGAAGTCTTTGCAATATGAGATTTTATGACAGTTCCCTATTAATAAATTTTACTGAGAACGAGAAAAGACTGCCGAGGTTAGCTTGAAAATTATTGGATCTGCAGATTTGTGAGATGAATAAGACGAGTTTTGCTATATCAAAAATATTTTCCATAATAATTTGTATGCTAAGTAGTTTATAATGATTTGGCCAGGAGCACAAGAAGCCACCATTAATTCATACTGATAACCCAGAGCTGGTGTGTTCCTTTACCAAGCAACTTATGAAAACAGGCCCGAATTACTGTCAGTGTTTAATTCTAATTAGGTCCCTGGCCCTGTGGCTTCCCCATGTAACTCTCTGATGGTAAATCAACCGTTAAATGACTACGTGTGGCCTGAAAGGATAAGTGCACCACCACCGAGCAGTGCAAACGGAGCTGGATTAACTGGATTCCATTAATGCCTGCCTGCTTCTGCTTGCTGCTTACTTTTTGACACCATCCACCCTGCATTCTAGCATCCATCAGTGACATGAAACATTTTAAAATAAGAACCTTCAAAGTGCCTCTCCTTACACCTTCATAGAAAGACAAATCTATATAATTCACTAGCAAAATAATATTGTATTGTGAAACCATTCTGCACAAATCCTCCAAGCATATATAGGCTCAAGTCCTACACTCTAACCCACGGTGTGCACTTTAAGCACTTCTATTTGCACTATTTCAGCTCTGCTCATTAGAATTCCTCCTCAGTGGCTGATGCCTGTTTCCTGCTTTCCAAGACCATTTCCCTAAAGGGGATGGTAAATCTTGGAGCCCCTGAAATCCTTTTATTTCTCTACAACATTTCAACTCCTACACTTCCTGGACCTTTCCTTCTTCTAACTTGGCTCTTTAAAAGTTCTAGTTGTGGGCATCACATGTGCTTGTGTGCATAAGTGTTCACATATGCTTGCACACATGCATGTGCATATATGTTCTTCTAGAGGAGGTGGTAGACAGTTGCTTTCTATGATTATCAATTGCAGTCAAACAGATACAGTTCAATGAGACTTTTAAACTACAGCATGGATCGTGTGAGCTATGGTGAAGACCTTTGTCTTTTCCTTCCCTTTGTGTTGCAGCATTCTTGGCCTCCAACTGTGTTCCTAGCTCAATCTGAAACTTGTGTCAGTAAAAGTAATGACTCAAACAAGAGACAGGAAGAAAGACTAGAAGAAATGTGTACTCTCAGCTTTAAAAAAAAGAGCACTTGAAGATTGGCTTTATTAATTTGGTTGTTCCAAAAAAGGATAAAATAATATCCAAATAGTCTTAGACTCTCTGTGGCTGAGAGAAGCTTTCCGGGGTAAAGGTAAGAAACTTGAGTGGTATCATCAGAGAGTGTGACTATTATTCACTACATGGTGAGCTGAGATAGGATAGCTCTGGAGTCTGAAACACAACAAAAAGCTTAACCAAGTAACTAAACAAACAGAAACCTTAGTGATCCTCTGGGACCTAGACTGTTAAAAGCAGATATTACTACCAATGATAGAAAAATGACCCAATATAAACTTCAGATTTACATCTCTAAGTTGGTAAAGTCTCCAGAAAATGTTAGCTGTAAAGTGATGGGTTAATAATCACACTTTCAGGGAGAAAAAAAAAAGCAAGAGGCCAAAATAACAGTGATTTGAGAGAGGCATGAATATTCAATTCTGCCTGTGATCAGAAGTTACATTAATGATGGGAGGATTTCACTGACAACTAAACGCTGAAATGAAATCCTTAATGGAAAGAGAAATATTTTTTCAGAAACCCATTGCAGATAATAAGTAAATTATTACCAACTTCAATAAAACATGATGATGAACATGCAAACCTTTAATGTCTAACATTAGGCATGAGTGAACAATGGCATTCTCAGGAAGATGAACACCATTTGCATTGCTGCTTTTATTTTTAAAGTATCCATCTCTCCTAGAGATTTCTTTCAACTACTGATAAAAGAAAAGCTGTTAGAGGGTTTTAAGGATAATCTTTATTACTAAAAGAATAAAGAAAAGTCAATACATCTTTTTTATCCTACTATCAAATATTATTTTTAAGCAGTCTTTAATTTTTTTAGACTTGACAATAATAAACGCATTTATAATTGCAGAAAATATTAATAAAATATTTAGACGTTTATCACATTAAGCATAGAGCAGTGTTTGTGTTATTTTATCTTAAATACAAAAGTTTCCAATTGTTAAATTTGGCCAGAGTGTGTTACTGTTTTGTTCTTGGAGATAAAAACTAAAGAGAAGTAAGCCTGTCAAGGACACATTGTTTGCAGTGTTATTTCATGATGCAAAATTTATTTGAGATCTACAGCGAGCTTCTGGATGAATATTCAAGCAGATGATTGGTTGGTCAGATGGCTACTTGTGTGAGTTTGGTAGAAACATAATGCCTTTTTCTTCCATTCAGAGTACGGGATTGGTCTCTATTGAGAATAGAAAAATGAATTCTCACTGAGTCCTACAATGAGTGAAGATGATTCTAGCCCCTCTGTGAAATGTCACTGTACAAGTAACATTCAAAAACATGGCCACAGCATCGGACACAGTAGCATTATGTTCTCATACGGGTGAAATTGTGAAATCAGTTTAAAATGTCTATATATCTGCATGTCCTTTTTAAATGAGTACTTTTGATATATTCAAGTATTGTGTCAGACATTTTTTATTAACTAAATACTGTCATGAGAAATAAATATGAGTTCACACAGACAAAATGTGACTTCTGCCCAGCTGCTACATTTCTGTTAACTCAGGATTTCCTCTGCCTTCCCATTCTATATTGCAATTCAAGTTGAATTTAGAATGGAAAGAGGGGTCTTATTAAACAACAACTAGAATAAATGAATCACATGATTGATTTCTTACTTTGTTATTTGGAGTTTATGCTGGTTTCATTTTATTTTATTGGTTGGTTTTTGTTTGAGTTAAAGTTGTCTTATATAGCCCAGGCTAACCAGAAATTCACTAAGTAGGCAACCCACACTGGTCTACAATTCTTGATCCTCCTATCCAGTTTACTGGGTGTTGGAAATAAAGCTATGTGCAGCAAGTCCAGCTGAATGGAATTATAAAGTAGATTATGTAGATTATACTAGATTATATATATTATAATATATAGATTATATAGATTATCCTGGGGCTCAGTGGTAAAGGTGCATATAAACCATTCATAAAGCCCTAGAATCAATCCCACGCACCATCAAAGAAACAAAACTTTCAAGAAGATGATATGTTTAAATTGGATGCACATAAGAAGAGGAACTAAACAGCAAAAATAATGTCCTATATTGGATCTCCAAGTCACCTAGCATAGAACTAATTTAAAAACTAAACTACTCACCAATTGCCTTCATCTCATAACCCAAACTCTTGTACTGACCAGGCTGATTTCTTACAGTTATTCACACAAGTAAGTGATAACAGTTCTTGTACAAAAGAAGCCAGAGTTTTGTGAATTAGGGATAAAATAAGGGAGAAAGGCAGGCACGGTAGAAACTCAAGTGATATGAACTCAGACCACCTTAATGCCAAGAGAACTGTCGTTTTAAGCAATGACTTTGTTTTACTTTATGTAAACTGGTATTTGATTATACAAAAATAGTTAAAGACTTGAAACTACAAACACATCTCTAAATTGTTTGATTTATGAACAGCATATGGATCTAGCTGACTTACTGTGTCTATCTTCCCATAGCATGTCCTATGGGGAATTTCACTAATGGATATCACAGACTTTCAAATTAAAGATGTTTGTACACTGGGGACTGGAATGGTGGTTCAGTAGTTAAGAGCACTAGCTTATCTTCCAGGGAATCTGAGTTCAATTCCCAGCACCCAAATGGAGGCTGACAATCACCTGTTACTCCAGTTACAGAGGATCTGATACACTCTTCTGGCCTCTGCAGGCATGATATGTATGTGCTGTACAGATATAAATGTAAGCAAAACCCCCATAAACCTAAAGTAAAGGTAAAAGGAAAGATGCTTATATTCTATAAGTAAATACTATACTACAAACAAGTGGGCATCCCATAATACTTTATAATACTCCTGTGCAGTAAGAAAATGAATGCATAAATTTTTTCTAATGAAAATTCTAGGAGTCCTTAATATGTAAATGAAAAACCAAGAAACTTACTTAATTACCAGAGTAGATTTTCTACTTTCATTCCAGTAAATGAGTCCTGTGCATTTTCCAGTGGTTGCTGTAGGGCTGGAAGAGAGGAGCACCATTCTAGAGGGAGGCACACCACACTGTGAGGAATACAGGATATTACAGAAGTCCAAAGCAGGGCAGGGGCTGATGGAAGTTCTCACGTTGCACTCATTAGGTAGTCATGCTGTGGCACAGGGGAATTTCTTCAACATTTGCTAACAGAACAAATACAATGTTGACATTTTGCCTGAACTTTTGAAATATTGTGAGGTCAGTAAAGTAGTGGAGAGTTAACGCTTGCACTTCTCACCTTGTAGGATGATTCTATTGTATATTTTTGTTACTTTATTTTATAAATATGAAGGTATGGTTAGTCCACCCAACCTCAATGACCTTATTCTGGTTAGTTTTGTCAACTTTATATTAGCAAGAGTCATCTCAAAAAAGGGAATCTCAATCAAGAAAGTGCCTCCATCATATTGGCCTGTAGGTAAGTCTGTGTATTATTATCCTGGTTCATGGTTGATGTGAAAGGTCACAGCCCTTTGTGAACAATGCCACCCCTGGGAGGCTGAGCAAACCACAGAGAACAAACCAGTAAGCAGCATTCCTCCATCCATGGTCTCTGCTTCAGTCCTTGCTTCCAGATACCTACCTTGAGTTCCTGCTCTGGCTTCCCTTTATGATGGACTATTGGCTGTAATGCAAAATAAACCCTTTCTTTCCCAAGCTGCTTTATGTCATTGCATCATCCCAGTTGGAGATAGAAAGTCAAGTAAGACTCTCCAGTCAGCTAAAACCCATGCCCACATTCCTTCTTCAAAACCAGCTATGCCTCTTTTAAGATTTGGGGTAACATGAACTTTTATTTTAATTTGACTTTCATGACTTTCTATGTATACAATGCTTCCTGCCAAGGAGCTGGACCATTAACTATAAACCCAGCCTGTAACACTGCGGGCTGCCCTTTAGTTGACCGTCTGCACCACTGAAAGGCACTGTTGTCAAGACATGCCCCCTTGCCCTGACTGCCATTTCAGGCCAGAAGATTTCCAAGGGTGAGCCTATTCTATCGGCACAGCCTTTGCATTCACCCATTTGAATCATATTTTGGCTCAGAGCCTAATGGAAGACACAGTCAATGTTGAATTCAGATGAATTTGCTCTTCAGCGTTTCTAAAGAACACTTTTATAACAAGGATCTACATGCAATAAGTATCAATGTAATTGACAGTTATAATATCAAGTATCAGAATGCATAGCATCTGGTTTACGTAATGTATTACATGACAAAAGCCCTACATAAAGCCAATTTCTTTTATCTTGCCACTGATCTTATTCCAAATTCCTATGTATTTTCCACTGGCAAAAATTTGACCACTGTACATAGAAGTACCTATAATTAGGGATGTGGTAACTCACATAAAACTCAAGTATTTAAAAGAAATATGATTTTTTTCTGATGAAACATTAACCAGGCCTTCAAAACCACTATAATAAAACAACCCAAAACACTTTAAACTAAAACTGAACAAAACTGTGGTACATCAGGAGACATCAAATGCACTGTGTGCCTCACACTTCCCCATTTCTAAGGAAAAGCTGCAATGCTCAGGTATTCCCCAAACCGGAGTGCTGCAACACCTGAGACAGCTACTTACATCTGCTTTATGTGAAGTTTAAACACAAACTTAAGAAATTGGTCTCTAAGCATTTGCTTTTCAGACTTTACACTGACAGCTGCTAACTTGCTGAGTTACCTTGGAATTCAGTTCAAACCTCTGGTCTGATTCTCATGTACATAACTAGTTCCTCTTAATGTTCTGTAGAGATGATTCAAAGAAATCAAGAAAGAAGTCCAATTTTGCTTCCATTATATCTATATTCGGGCTCCACAGTGGAACTCCATGGATAGATGGATTGACAAGCCTTTATAGTGGCTTCCAGGCATCAGAAATGGACAGAAAGCTGAATTCGAAATGGTGTGTCGACTACACAAACGCTCACTAAACTCAGGTCCTTTCATCACAATATAGTCCCCAGATACATCACTTCTGTTTGGAATTCTCACTGGATCAATCTATCATTTCCTTTTACAAAGTTTTTCTGTTTGCTTTGTGCTTGTTGGTGATGACGATGATTAGAGGTTAAATCTATCATCATCTTTTTCTATAAAAACACAAACATTCTCTTTTCTATGCCTGGACTTATTCACCTTGTCAAATTGCTGGGGTTATCAGCACAATACTGTGTATATCAGATAGGAAAGAGGGTGGCTTGTAGTGTTTTTCTGAGAATACCTTTGTTTGGCTGGCATCCATCCAAGAGCTCTGCAATTTTCAGGTGATGACACATGTTGGTTGGTTTGCCTTTGCAGCTCTGTCTTCTTCAAATGTCATCTCTGCCTCACCATATGTGTAAGCTGGAGTCTTTGCTTCATTTTTCATAATTAAATGATCGATACAAGCATGCCTTGTATATGTCATTTGCTTTCTATCTTCTACAACTTTATCTTCACATGCCTCCCTGCAGGGCTGATCTGGAAATTCTCAATCTTTCTTCCTTAATTACAAAGAACAATTTATTTTAATGTAAAACTTTGGCTATAGCTATCATTCAGATCTTGAGAGAGGAAGCTCGCTTTCTGATCTATGGATTGCCTGTGTGTGATTTCCAACAGCCACAGGAAACATCATTCTAGAAGCTTCTAGCAGTTTTGATTACCTGCCAGCATTTATTCCGTCCATCTCTTGTGTGGTCAGGCTGTTCGGATTTTGATAAACGTTCTTACCCAAGTGTGCTCCATGGGCCAGCAATTCTCAATATCACTTGGAACTCACTAGAAAAAATAAAAGTAAGTAACAAACAATCAGAAAAGTTACAGGGCCTCTGCCAACTGAACCAGCACTACAGATAACCCATATCCCTTGTCAAATAAACTTCAAGATTTCACACAACTTAGCGGTAATCCAGTCTCACCCACAATTTTCTACAAAGATGAGTTTCAGATGAGCAAAATCCTAAGATTGTTCAACCAGTGTTACTTGGAATTTGGACTTTATCAGCATTTCTCATAACATACGTCAAATAGAGATATGGAGTCAAAAAGCCTGGCTAACTCCTGAAGCTATCTTAAAAATGGCAAGAAATTAAGCCTGGGGATAAAGCCAACATGATCACTTTGGTTTGGTTTGGTTTGGTTTGGTTTGGTTTGGTTTGGTTTGGTTTGGTTTGGTTTGGTTTAGTTTGGTTTGGTTTAGTTTGATTTTCTAAGTACTATGAGGTTCACCTATATGAGGCCTCAGGGGTCTCAGAAGCATGAAAGCAGACCTTGTGACCCTCATTGCCCTCTGCAGGTCATCTTAACCTTTGAGAAAGCAAGTGAAATGTATTGTTTGTTGTAGCTGGGAAACTTTGGCCAGAAGAACAAATCTGGGCCATACCACTCTGAGTCAAGAAATGATTTATACATTTTGAAAGAGTAAAGGGAGCTTTCTTCTCTCCTCTTCTCTCTCTGTACACACATCCTTCTCTCTTTCTCTCCCCATCTTCACCCCATGGCAACTCTCCTGGGCTCTATCCTTGAGGCCAATGAACTTGCCCAAATGCAGCTTCCCAATAAACCTGCAATAACGCATAAGTAACACCTGAAACAATGACAACATAGAGCCAAGCAACCTAATTTAAAATGAGGGAGTGGGTTTCTAAGGATATAACTCAGTGAGATGATGCTTGCTTAGTGTGCACAAAGACCGAGGTTCAACTTAAGACAACAAGAAAACAATAAAGACATGAGACAAAACTTTAATGTGTATTTTCAAAGAAGATGTACATATGACCAATAAAAGTATTAAAACACTATCATAAGTAATAATTAGGAGTAAGCAGATCAAGACCACAATGGCAAACTGATTAAATACCATTTGCACAATGATTATCACAAAAGACTAAAAAGGATCAAGGGGGCAGTCACCAAGGGATGTCGGTGATGGGACAGAATTCCAACCCTTACATTGACTTAAAGGAAACTGTAAGGAGAATAGACACTATGAAAATAAAGTATAGCAGTTTCTCAAAAAAAAAATTAAAAACAAAAATACACAAAAAGCAATTCTATTTCTGAATATATAATGAAACTCTAAAAGCAGGACCTTGGTTTTGGTATTAGAGTCATTCTAGCTTTGTATGAGTTTGGAAATGCTCCTTCTGTTTTCTGTTTATTTCTTTAAGAAGTATTGGTTGTAGATTTGCTTTGAAAGCCTGGCACAATTCTGCTGTGATGATGACATCTGTGCTAAGGCTTTTTTATTAATTAAAAAAAACTCACTTCACTTTTTATATCTACTTCTTTGTTGTATTTGTTGTGGTGGTGTGAATATGCTTGGATCACGGAAGCGGCCCTATTAGTGTGGTGGTGTGAATATGCTTGGATCACGGAAGCGGCACTATTAGGAGGTATGGCCCTACTGGAGGTGGTATAGCCTTGCTAAAGGAAGTATATCACTGTACAAGTGGGTTTTAAGGTCCCCTCTAGGCTCAAGCTCTGCCTTCTTCAGGTTGCCTGCTGAGGACATCCCCCTTCTGTGGTGAATCAAGATGGAGAACTCTTGGCTCCTCCAGCACCAAGTCTGCCTGCATAGTACCATGCTTCCCACTGGGATGATAATGAACTGAACCTCTGAAACTATTTTCTTTTATAAGAGCTTGGTCATGGTGTCTCTTTTCAGCAATTAAACCCAAACTAAGACACTTGTGTATACATGGTCATAGCAGTAATGCCACAAGACTTCAATTTTGAAATCAAGCCATGTCCACTGACAGATGAACAGGTATACAAACTTTGGTATATACATTTAATGAAGATTACTTGGCCACAAAAGAAACGGACGTTCTGACAAATGTTGTGTGTAAGTCGAGAACTACTAAGGGAAGTTGGTCACAAAATGAAATCAAATGCTATGTGGAACCACTTATGTGAGGAGCTTAAAATAGTAAAAATCATAGAGACAGAAGGCAGGATGACATTTTTTAGGGGCTGAAGGTATTTGGGGAATGAAAAATGTTATTTAATGGGTACAGAGTTTCAGCTTGGGAAAATGAATAGTCATGAACACAGTGGTGATAATCTCACATTTTGTCTCAGACTTTTTGCTGAAAAGGACAGACACTCTTTCTAAGTAGCTCAGGCTGGCCTGGAGCTCATTATATAGCCCAGGCTGATCCCAGGTTTGTAATTTTCCTGTCTTAACCTTTCAAGTACAAGTATTACGCACATGAGCTATCATAACCAACACTGATTATAGTTTTTGAATACATTAATAGTATGGTAAATTCGGGGGTCTAGAAAGATAATACATCAATTAAGAGCATTGGCTGTTCTTCCAGGGGACATGAGTTCAATGTCCAACAGCCACATGTTGGCTCACAACAATCAGTTCCAGGGGGGCCAACCTCCTTCTGGCCATTATGGGAACTAAACGCATGAAGTGCACAGACCTTGCAAAACATCCGTGCTCATAATATAGGAAACAACAAGGTTTTTGTGGGATGTGATGTTTAACACATTAACAAAGGAAAAAGAGTGGAGATGAACGAAGAAAAGGAACAGGAGGCATCAGAAGAGGAAGGAGCACAAGCAGGAGGAGGATGAGAGAAACAAGAGGCCCATGAAGTATTTATTGCCTAGCCCTTCTTCTGTCCAAAGCTGATGAAAACAGACAAATAGATGTAGTGGATAAACAACCCTTTGCACATCTTTATACATGTAATTGTCCTCGCACCTCCAAGGCAATAAATAAAAGAATTTATTGCCACTCCTTTGCTAAATTTTTCCCTCTAAGATTGTATGATACTATAGATAAAACCCAATTCCAAACATGATAGCATTGTTTAAGATCATGTTTTCTTACCCAAATTTCTTACAGCAGAAGGTTTTATTATACTGTGCAATACATATGCACAATAATTCTAGTATATAGCTGCTTAGGATCTAATCCTGATATAGCATTCACTAAGGGTGAGTCTCTGGCCAAGGTAATTAACCTTCTGTGTTTCATTTCATATAATGAGTTGAAGATAATGTCATCAGTTTGTGCTGTATTGGGTTAAGACAGTGAGAGAGAAAGTGTTCCTAATAGCCCCTAATACTTGGTTAAAATAAATTAATAAAGGTTATCATTTTTCTATCTCCCCTTTAATTTTTTTCTAAAAAAGTTTAAAAATCAATCAAGATATATATATATATATATATATATATATATATATATATATATATATAATTGTTTTTAAAGTTTATACAACTGTGAGGAGTAAAATCATATTGTTCCCATTTACAAACTTCATAAAGTGTTTTAGTACTTTGCTCAGTACTTTGAGCACTTTTTTTTTTTTTTTTTTTTTTTTTCTTACTAAGGATTTGAGGTCACCAGTGAGTGTTAATATTTGGAAGGGAACAAGAAGAGAGACTGAAAAGGTAGCTGAAAGAAATCACTATTCTGTTTTTTCTTTGCTAGTTTCAGTGCTAATCAGCCATTTCTGAGGACAAGCAGCACCCCCAGGCACATTCCTTTGTACTTTTTAACTCCCCTTTCTTTCCTGCTAGCTTCATTTTTAGATGGGTATCAAACAGGAAATTCCAGTCCACTAAGAAATGGTGAACCTTTTCAGTAAAGATCAGAGGGAGTAGGCATTGGAAAATCAATAGTGCATCGAGCTAAGGAAGGACGACGGACAGGATCACCTTGTTTCCATCTTCCCTTCGAAAGATGAAACTAATAACTTTCACATGTACCTAAGGCACACACACACACAAACACACACACATATACATATATATATGCTAATTAAGTCACAATTTCAAATCAAAATACCAGCAAGGCCTATAGAGCACATATAGTCACAAAACTATTCTAATGCCTTAAAAGTGGATGGATGAGGGTGTGTAAGGCATGAAGGAACAGCGATGCTTTTACTGCTTAAAGCTGAGTGTTGCCAAATATGTTTTATGTACCTCATGTACTGGTAATACACTGCAAATTACCTTTCTTGTATTGTGGATAGGATCCTGTTTATATTATGCATTGATCGCTGCATATTCAAATCCCTCTCTTCTGCACTTGAAGGAATTGATTATAGGATGTACTTTATCACACTTTGTATCTTTGGGATTTGAGACTAAGATGTCAAAGCGTGAATGTTCTGTAGGTTATAAGCCTACAGGTACTTCCACTTCTGTTTTTAAACATTTGGAGTTGGATGCAGCTTACTGTACAGTGATACAAGTTCAAAAAAAAAATCTATTAAACCGAAAACCAAAACTGGCCCCAGACTAAGCAAAACCATAACCACTGTAAAAACAGTAGCCACAGACTCATGGAGTTTCATCATGTGATATTTCATCGTGGGACATTAACACAGAACTTGAGTTTGTGATGAGTTTAACTTAAATCTGGAACAACTACCAACAGTTTGTCAATTACTTTGAGGCTCTTGATGACAATATATATTAAGGTGACTTTCAGCCAGAGGATGAGTGAACTGTGAGCTTCATTTTATGATCAGTGGGGCACGCCTTTAATCCCAGCACTTGGGAGGCAGAGGCAGGCAGATTTCTGAGTTAGAGGTGAGCCTGGTCTACAGAGGGAGTTCCAGGACAGCCAGGGCTACACAGAGAAACCCTGTCTCGAAAAACCAAAAAAAAAAAAAAAAAAAAAAAAAGACTCTCTAGTCTCTATTCTTATATTCAGATGACCTGCAAATGGACTTTGTTGACACAAACCGCATACAAAACTGTGAAGAATTTATATTATCACTGACATACTCACATAGGAATAATAGGAATAGTCTACTAATCATGGGATATGCTTTATAAAAGTGAGTATCATGATGAAATGCTACAAAGGATCTATTTAAGTTTTACATATTTTTATTGAAGATCATCAAACAGTGTGCAATTTTAGTTCATCTTTATCCATTACATCTAAGTATGTTTCCCTAAGTAGTATTTATTCAGAGTAAAGAAAAAAAACCTTGATAGTACAAACAGATAAAAGCATCTAAATGTGATTCATCTGTACAACAGACGTCATCATGGAGGACGCTACTATCAATAGCAGCATCTACAAATTTTTCAATACAATGGAGGAAGTGCAAGCATGTGTGGGTGTGTATGATTGTGCATGTGTGTGTGCGTGTGTGTGTGCGTGTGCGTGCGTGTGTGTGTGTGTGTGTGTGTGTGTGTGTGTGTGTGTAAAATAAATGGGCAAATTTTATAGTTAACCATTGTCCTAGTACTTATCTATAAATCTCTGCCTGGTCATAGGGTCATCATAACCATACTAACTTCTCATTGCAATGACCACATCCTAAAAATCTGCATACCTTAACACAAGCGATTACATTTGGCCCCGTCTTTCTACTGTGCCTTCTACTCATGTCGATGTTTGTTAAGAAAAAGGAAACTTGTGAGAACATGTAAGAGACTTATGTGAGGTTCATTTAGTCATTTCTGCAGAATACTGCGTTTCACAAAATAGTGTAAGTAGAGCGTTTTCTTACAGGAGATCATCTCTTGGGGTTGGTATTCCAAATAACACACTTTGGGAATTGTTGAGCTGCAGAATGCAGTTTAATCATCCTAACAACCCTGTCAGAGAGGCTGTATTATGCTCATTTTACAAATTAAGGAAGCTAAGACACAGAAAGTTGAAGTGACTTTCCTAAAGTCACCAGCTGGTAAGTGACAGAATTGGCGTCAGTCCCCAATTCTCTCCCCTTCTCCCTGCACCACGCAGAGCTCATCATCCTTCAGCACCACTAACACTCACAATATTAAGAAAATGTTCCTGTCTTTAACTGAAGAGGCTGAGCTGTAAAATATTTTGACAGTGCAGTTCTGAATGTCAAAAGGGCCAAGAGCACGCTACATGGAAATGTGCAACAGGATTCCAGAGAAGGGAGAAAGGGTGGCCGTGGATGCACAGAAAAGCCTTCATGTATGTTACTCATGCACCTTTATGCTTAACTTCATGTCTTTCTGGTAGTGTTTCTGTGGACAGGAACAAAATGTCACCTGCACAAAGCATGACCTTTCAGTCAATATAGTTTCTTCTGGTCATCTCTAAATCTTCTTTCCAATTTCTTTCTCCCTTAGATGTTTCCATTACCTGGAAAAAAATTAACCTTTCTACAGAGTCTTCTCTTTCCCCAAGATTCTCTCCACTCTGCTGCCTCCTAGCATTGACAAATAAATAATCTTTTTGACAGTATCTCTAAAATTGAAAAACCCAGGAATAATTTTGAAGAATTACAAATTGAATTGAAATAGATATCAATCCTTTTTAGTTTTTTCCCCTAGAATCAAAAAAGAGAGATGATGAATTCAAACCACTCATAGATACATTACATTAACTGTTTGAGAATTTCATAGAATCAATTTAGAGCATATTTTAATAAATATGCCAAGCACCTGTGCTGATTTTTTTAATTTATTTTGCTTTGCCTGTTGTCCCAGCTACTGCAACAGCAACAAACTTTGTGAACGTTTCAACCATTACCAAACTAATGCAATCTGACAAGCTCTTGCTCTGAACTTCTCTTAAAGATTAGTGGAATGCATGTTCTCTCTCTCTCTCTCTCTCTCTCTCTCTCTCTCTCTCTCTCTCTGTGTGTGTGTGTGTGTGTGTGTGTGTGTGTGTGTGTGTTGCTTTTAATGCATTTCATA
>JANHMN010000014.1:6495596-6574010 GCA_030674055.1 Rhabdomys pumilio | reverse complement strand
TGTGTGTGTGTGTGTGTGTGTGTGTGTTGCTTTTAATGCATTTCATATAGCCCTAGAGAGGTCCTGAGGACTGAGAATGACCATCTCTGTGCCTCACCACTACACTGGTTCTGCTTTCTTGTGCTTTTCTGCTTTCTAAGATGACATTCTAGTACAAAGGGCTCGCAGGCAGGCTTCTGCCTTGGGCTCTGCTTTTGAAGGCAATCTGGAATATTGATCAGGAAACTGAAACCACACAAGTAATTTGAACACAAAAAAAGTAATATAAAGATTATTAACTTGTAAGGGAGAAAGATAAACTACAAAAGATAAGAGAAGCATAAAGGCTGTGGGGAACACGGATAAAGATGCAGTTTCCAGCTCTAATGTCTAGTAACCAAAATGGAATGGACATGGAAGACCACTTTCACCCATGGCTGAGAGTAGGTGTGTTACTGCAGCTGTCATCTGAAAACTGTCCTTTGGAATGTTCCAAAACTCACTGTGAGTTTGCCCTACAGATTATAATAAGGTATCTGAGAAAGCCCCCAGCAGGAATTTCAGCCGAACTTCCTAGAAATCACTTGTTAGCGTGCTGCTCAAGTATTCCAAGGCCTGCCTTAAAAACTAGTGAGAATCTCTGAGATGCGGCCACTGTGGAGAAAACTTGGCAGAAAGCTACTCTCTCTGAGAGAGCATTACAAACTGTGCTGGAATGTAGGCTCAGCTGGGTGCTGGCGAAGGCAGCATCGGAGTGGACAGTGGACGTTAGTGTGTGCTTGCTCCACATACTGCAGGAGTAGTAGGAAACACAGATGCCAGAAAGACCAAGGGAACTCCTTCATCCTGCAGTATTCTCTCAGCATTTCCTACTAATGAAGATGAACTTGCTGTCAGCTAGTTAACAAGAAAAGTTTCATCGTTCCTGTGGCAGTGATACAAAGCAAAGAGAGTAGATTAGGAATGGAGAAGCAATAAATTCAAAGCCAGCTCCCCAGGCTAATGGCATTCCATCAATACTGTGCAAAAGGCTTTCTTCCACCTGCCCATTTACCAAGACAAGCAGTGGTTTAGGAGGGAAATCTCAGCCATAATTAGTAGCAGCCATACTCCAGGAGCAGTCAAGCTGTGTCCTCCGTTGGTAACTCTTTCCTCTAGTCTACAGGTTTCGAAGCTCGAACACCACCCACACCCAACCTCATCCTCAGTCTGAGCTTTCCTGGCTCTCCTGATTTCACTCTCTATGCATCAGACCCTCAGATACATGACACACTCTTCGGGACTGGGACAATAGCTTGTTTCGTAGGAAGCTTGCTGTCCCATCTTGAGAACTTGAATTTGCTTACCCAGCTCTTGTCTAAAGGCCAGAAATGCAGTGAGTGTCTGTAACCCCAGTCCCCAGTTCTAGGAGGGTAAGAAAGGAGAGTCCCTGAGACCTGCTGATCAGGCAGTCTAGACAACTAGTTAGCTTCAGCTTCACTGAGATACCCTGTCTCAACAAATTAATGAAGAATGATTGAGAAAGACACTCACCATCAAGCTTTGCATACACATAATATGCATACAAATGCGTGTGTGCCTGCATACACACACACACACACACACACACATACAGCCAGAGAGTTTACTATATTTAAAGAAAAAGAAAGTTACTGTGTTTCCTCTATGACCTTGAAGACTCACAGAACCCGGAATGGCACCTGGTTTTTCCACCAGGAAGCCTAATTCAGCACTCTCTTCATCTCCTATCTTCATTAAGAAGTCACTGTGTACAAGGCACTAACCAGCCCATGGACCCAGAGAGACAACTGTAGCATATCAGCTTTTTTTCACTCATTAAAGTCATCATAACAGTTGAAAACTCTGGAATCTGAAATAATACTCTGTATTAATCAAAATACTACCTAAGTCCCTTTGTTATGAACATTCATTTTAGAACAGGACAATCAGTACACCAACTTTGGCTCGGCCACTTATTAATTGTGTATTGTTGATAAAAAATTAGATTTATTCAAACTTCTGTAAAATGGAGAACCAGGTTTGTTTTCAAAGGTGATGTGAGAACAACAACAAAGAAAACCAAGTACATTTGTTCATCAAATAATTTGCTAAGACCTAGATTGTGTCATAATTTTCTCTAAACATTAAGAAAAAGGGTAACATATATGAGACTATGATTCAATGGCAGGACTCTAGAACCTGGAGAATCTATGTCAATTTGAGGTCAGTCTGGTCTACATAGTAGGTTCTAAGTTTCAGGCCTGCCAGTGAGCATCTCTCTCTCTCTCTCTCTCTCTCTCTCTCTCTCTCTCTCTCTCTCTTTCTCCCTCCCTTGTTTCCTCTCTCTCTCTCTCTCTCTCTCTCTTACTGCCCCTTCATTCTACCCTTCCCCTCCCCCTTTTCCTTTTTCCTATTCCTCTATCTTTCGCCTCACCTACCACCTCCACTCCCAAGCCCCTCTCTCTCACACACACAAGGATCTTGCTCATGGTAGAAAGATAATATAAAATGGTTTTCTTTGTCTCCTTTGTTATGATTGTGCAAGACTTCATAGTAAATGAGTAACAAACTTATCTACCCTAATCCCTCTTCTGCATTTCTTGATGTCACTGAAAAATCCATTATGGGTTACATTCAAACACTAACATTAGTAAGGCTTGCTCCTATGAGGGTACTGAGGACAGTCATCTCATAAGGAAGTTTCAGCTTCTCAAGATTGATTTAAGAAAATTACCAGAGATGTCCTATGCAGTGGCTCATTATGGCTATTAGTAGCCAGATAAGCCCTGTGTTGCCTGTGATAAATGATACGGTGTCAAATGTCCTTGATATTTCAAAGATTTTTGTAAGCGTGAAACACTAATGTGTGTATAGGAGGTCAAATGATTTCCCTGAGGCCACTCAATGCCATGACTTCATCACACAGAGCCACTGGGTGCCTGGAGCCCTGGTCCTGCACTCTTCTCCCTGAGAAAGCACTGACACTGTGATGTGCATTTGCCTTTTTCTAGTATTTTAAGAACACACACTGGAAAAGAAGATATATTACTTGCATTTTCCTCCAAATCAAATTAATCAGAAAATAAAATTAAAGCACATTTATTTAGCAGAAAGCTCCTCTTCTCATTAATGAGAATTTTATTAAATATAATAAAATATTTGGGGCAATTCCTTTCTTCCTGGTGCTTTTTTCTCTCCCTCTTCCTTTCTCAGATTTATTGAAAAGCATTTTTATTAGTGCAATAATAGGCTCTAGGACATGCAATTATATTGAGATGCTGACACTTTCCTGTTAGTTGCAGCCTTTGGCCTGAGGCCAAACAGTGAACCCAAGCTTCTGAGTTCTCTCCAGCAGCCTGGCCTGCCACTCCTGCATGTCCTTACTGCAACCTCCAGTTTCTACTCACCGCAGAGAGAATTAACTAATTCTGCCTTCCCATTACCGCTGATCCACATATTCCCATCTCTCTTATGGAAAAAAAAAATAAAACAAAAAAATCTTAAGAGATTTTTGAGAAATTCAGAGCCAAGGACTGACTTGATTAGAAGCTTTGGTTTTAGTGTTACATGGTAAACAGCATTCCATGACATTGAGAGATATTTACAAGTACATAGTACAAGTGTGTGCCCTTGTCACCAATTTCCCTTATAGGTTTCCTCTCTATACATTTTTAATTGTGAATCTCCCTCTTTTTATGCCCCAAGCCAAGGCATTTTATGATAAAAATATAGATACTGAGTATAAGTAAAATATAGATTTAAGCCTCTAGAAATTTTTAAATTCTTGAAACAAAAGTTAACTGTCCTCCTGGGTTGAGGAGGGGAGGGGAAAAGTCACCTGGGAATGATTCTCTGTCCTCTCCTTACGTTTTTGCTTAGAGTCAAAGAGTTAAATCTTTCAACTTTATTAAGTTCTGTGCCAACAATTCACCTCTTGGCACCATTGTATGTTGTTGTTAATAAATTCACATGCAAACTTTAAAGCTCTGTAAGTTGGATAAATGCATACATACACATGTGCAAGGGTTCATATGAAGAGACTGTGCTTTATAAATTAACTCTGTCCTGAATATGTATGTAACAGTAAAGCTCATTGCTAGTCTGCAGCCCTGACCCAAAGAGCACAAGAAATTCAACTGCTGTGGGTGCTATGACTGCTTTTGCTTTAGGGAGCTTTTATGTGTCACTTTCCTAGGAGGGAAACAGAGCCTAGAAACAGTCATCCTCAGCCTGGGAGGTGGCTCAGAACACTGTCCATGTGAGTCTGGTGGTCCCAGTTAGACCCAATGAACAGCCTGGGAGGTGGCTCAGCACACTGTCCATGTGAGTCTGATGGTCCCAGTTAGACCCAGTGAACAGCCTGGGAGGTGGCTAAGAACACTGTTCATATGAGTCTGGTGGTCCCAGTTAGACCCAGTGAACAACCTGGGAGGTGGCTCAGAACACTGTGTGAGTCTGATGGTCTCACTCAGACTCAGCCTCTATAGAGCACAAGGAGAAAACCAGCTCTCCAGAGCTGTTGTCTGATATTCATGCGTGAGTGTGTGTGTGTGTGTGTGTGTGTGTGTGTGTGTGTGTGTGTGTGTACGTCATTTGAACACCATTTTTTAGTAGTAATCATTTTTTATCGGACATTTTATTTATGTACATTTCAGATTCCATCCCCTTTCCTTATCCTCCCCACCCATTAATCCCCTACCCCATCCCTCCTCCTCCTTTTTTGCCTTCATACTGTTTAAATTACATGTAAGTATTAAGGTTAGTTCTATGTTGTGGAACTAGCAATAGAATAGATGCAAATAATCCACTAACAAGGAAGACAATAAACCCAGATAATCAAAGAACTTGCACAACAATAAAGAGAGTCTCGTGATCACTTCTGTGATCACTATTTCTAAGGGCTTATCAGGATGATCAAAGTATCTGAGCCTACTTCCCTGTCCTAGCCCAAAGTCATTTTTATGCCTGAAGCCTATTTCTTTATTCTAGCTTAAGATTTAGATTTCTTCCTATAACTTCTTCCTTGTTCTGGCCTGAGATTTAGATTCCTGACTGAAATTTCTTCTTTGTTCTAGCCTAGGATTTAGATTTCTGCCTGAAATTACTTCTTTGTTCCAACCCAATGTCAGATTCCTGCCTGCAGTACATTTCCTTGTCCTTGGCCTGTCAGATTCCTGCCAGGCAGCTCCAAAAGCTCTCCATCTCTCCCCCTTCTTATTGCATAAACCAGACTGAGCCTGTCTTAGGTCATTGTGACAAGAAAACCTTCCTTACCTGAAATGAAATATGCATTATCATAAGCAATGCATTTATGTCTTAGGTTGGTAAGGCTCTGTAAAGAATCTCACCCGTCCTTGGCTTGCCAGCTTGTTAAAATAGTAACTCTGACTGGGAATCCATTATAAGTTTCAAGTGATGTACTTTGGCTGCCAACATATTGATGTAGTTAGGGAGAAGCTTTAACACAATGGGAAGTAATAAAAGTATTCCCAGGACAAGAAGGGCTAGCCTGGTCAAGCTATATATGCCATTCCTGAGGTTTGACCAAACTGGAAATACTGAGCTCAGGCTGTGGATAATTTTATCAGCATTATCTGCAGCATCAAAGCTCAACAGAGCAGCATTCTTTAGATTCTTAATCTCACTATGTAAAGTTAACACACTCAGAGAGATGTTAGGATTATGCCAAATATCATACAGGTGTCTTTAAACTTTTTTCTAATTATAATGACAATCATTGTGAATTTAAAAAGTAACACAACTCCAATGATATTTGTCATGACACTTGGGATGGCTCCTTACTCTTGAACCCTTTTGAATGGCTTATAGAGCATCATTCATTGTTCCGGATACCTATATAAATTCTTTTGTATACTCAATACATTAATAACATTTTTTGCTAGATGATTAACAAAAATAGTTGTCTTAACTCCTTGTGTCAATGCTATTGTATAAGCAGTGGTGCTAGCAATTAATAGAATTAAAGCTGTTATACCAGCAATAATCAAGCCTGCTACCCTCTTGCTTCTGCTTAAAGCCTAACCACTTTTTCCAGCACTTTCAAGCTTTTTTCAGAGAATCAAGGTTTTCTAATACTCATGGCAGTGAGACGAAATCTGGTTGATAGACCCCCATAACAGACATACCAGGTTTCAAAACACTAACATAATTGGAAATTATGCAGTCAATGCAACTTACAATAAATACTGTAGAAGAGACAAAACCAATTTTAGCTTAACAATTAAAAGGGCTGTAAAACATACACTAACCCTTGTTTGAAACCCAGATCCTGTCCCAACATTATCTTTTGCTATCCTAACATCATAGCAAGCTACAGCTAGCTTCCACATAAGTCTCTGACAAAGTCCAGATCCAGTCTTCCAAAAGTAGACTGTTATTTCTCATATTGGATTGATTTCTAGACAAGTACATGATTGAGTCCTAATAGTTGGGCACCTTTAAGAAGAATATAAGAGACATAATTTCTCTTTTTGATTCTCTATCCCACAAGGCCTAAAAACTTGAGGCAAGGCAGCTTGTCCCATCTGGGATATAGTCAAGCAAAGGTGGGTCAGGAACATATGTCCAATACAGCTCCTCAGTCACCCTTGTCAGGACATTCAGCAAGCTCACAGGTCAGCATCATTCTTTGTCTCTTCCAACAGTATGTCTCACCAATTTTTTTAACATTCCATGGGCCTCTTCCACAGTACTTTTCTTTGAGGATTATATAAAATCCCCATAACAAATTGTTGACAATTGCTCAACTACAATTGCCAGACACATTATCTGTTTTTTATTGGATATTTTATTTATTTACCTTTCAATGTTATCTCCTCTCTCATTCCTCCCCAAAACCCCTTATCCCATTCCCCCTCCTCCTATTTCTATTGGGATGTGGCATCACCATACACCCATTGCCAACTCCCTGCTCTCCAAGTCCCCAACACTAGGGAATCCAAACTTTCAGGGAACAAGGCCCTCTTCTTTCACTGATGCCTGACAAGGCCATCCTCAACTGCCTATACAGGTGGAGCCATGAGTCCCTCCCTTTGTGTTCTCAGGCTGGAGGTTTAGACCTCAGGAGCTCTGGTTGAGTATTTTGATACACCTTCTAAGAAGGACCAAGCACCCACACTTTGGTCTTCCTTCTTGAGCTTCATGTGGTCTATGCATTTTATCCTAGGTATTATGAGATTTTGGACTGATATCCACTTATTAGTGAGTGCATACCATGTGTGTTCTTTTGTGATTGGGTTACCTCACTCAGGATATTTTCCAGATCCATCCATTTGCCTAAGAATTTCATTAATTCATTGTTTTTAATAGCTGAGTAGTACTCCAATGTATAAATGTACCACATTTTCTGTATCCATTCTTCTGTTGAAGGACATCTGGGTTCTGTCCAGCTTCTGGCTGTTATAAATAAGGTTGCTATGAACATAGTGGAGCATGTGTCCTTTTTGTATGTTGGAACATCTTTGGGTATATGTCCAGGAGTGGTATAGCTCAATCCTCAGGTAGTGCTATGTCCAATTTTCTGAGGAACCGCCAAACTGATTTTCAGAGTGGTTGTACCAGTTTACAACCCTACCAGCAATGGAGGAATTTTCCTCTTTCTCCACATCCTTGCCAGTATCTGCTGTTACCTAACTTTTTGATCTAAGCCATTGTGAATGGTTTGAGGTGGTATCTCAGGGTTGTTTTGATTTGCATTTCCCAGATAACTAAGGATGTTGTACATTTCTTTAGGTTCTTCTTGGCCATTTGAGTTTCCTCAGTTGATAAATCTTTGTTTAGTCTGTACCCCATTTTAATGGGATTATTTGAATGTTTAGAGTCGAATTTTTTTCAATTCTTTGTATATATTAGATATTAGCCTTTTATTAGATATAGGATTGGTAAAGATGTTTTCCCAACCTGTTGGTTGCTGCTTTGTCTTATTGACGGTGTCCTTTGCTTTACAGAAACTTTGCAGTTTTATGAGGTCCCATTTGTCAATTGTTATCTTAGAGCATAAGCCATTGGTGTTCTGTTCAGGAACATTTGCCCTGTGTCCATATGTTCGAGACTTTTTCCATTTTCTCTTCTATTAGTTTCAGTGTTCTGTTTTATATGAAGGTCTTTTATCCACTTGGAATTGAGCTTTGTACAAGGAGATAAGTATGAATCAATTTGCATTCTTCTACATGCTGACCTCCAGTTGAACCAGCACCATTTGTTCAAAATGCTGTCTTTTTTCCACTGGATGGTTTTAGTTCCTTTGTCAAAGATTAAGTGATCATAGGTATCGGGTTCATTTCTGGATCTTCTATTCTATTCCATTAGTTCTTCTGCTTGTCACTGTACCAATACCATGCAGTTTTTATCACTATTGCTGTGTAGTACAGCTTGAAGTCAGGGATGGTGATTCACCCAGAAGTTCTTTTAATGTTGAGAATAGTTTTCTCTGGGTTTTTTGTTATTCCAAATGAATTTGAGAATTGATTTATCTCCGTGAAGAATTGCGTGGGAATTTTGATGGGGATTGCATTAAATCTGTAGATTGCTCAAGGCAAGATAGCCATTTTTACTATATTAATCCTTCCAATCCTCAAGCATGGGAGATTTTTCCATCTTCTGAGATCTTCAATTTCTTTCTTCAGAGACTTGAAGTTCTTGTCACACAGATCTTTCTCTTGCTTGGTTAGAGTCACTCTAAGATATTTTATATTATTTGTGACTATTGTGAAGGGTGTCATTTCCCTAATTTCATTCTCAGCCTGTTTATCTTTTGAGTAGAGGAGGACTACTGATTTGTTTGAGTTAATTTTATATCCAACAACTTTAATAAACTTGTTTATCGGGTTTGGGAGTTCTCTGGTGTAAATTTTTGGGTCACTTAAGTATACTATCATATCATTTGCAAATAGTGAAATTTTGACTTCTTCCTTTCCAATTTGTACCCCCTTTGACCTCCTTTTATTGCCTAACTGCTCTAGCTAGGACTTCCAGTACTATATCAAATAGGTAGGGAGAGAGTGGACAGCCTTGTCTAGTCCCTGATTTTAGTGGGATTGCTTCAACTTACTCTCTATTTAGTTTGATGTTGGCTACTGGTTTGCTGTATGTTGCTTTTACTATGCTTAGATATGGACCTTGAATTACTGATCTTTCCAAGACTTATCATGAAGGGGTGTTGAATTTTGTCAAATGCATTCTCAGCATCTAGTGAGATAATCATGTGATTTTCTTTCTTTGAGTTTGTTTATATAGTGGATTACATTGATATATTTCCGTATATTGAACCATCCCTGCATTCGTGGAGTAAAGCCTACTTCATCATCATGGATAATTGTTTTGATGTGTTCTTGGATTCTGTTAGTGAAAATTTTATTGAGTATTTTTGCATCAATATTCATAATGAAGATTGGTCTGAAGTTCTCTTTGTTGGGTCTTTGTGTGGTTTAGGTATGAGCATAATTGTGGCTTCATAGGATGAATTGAATAATATTCCTTCTGTTTCTATTTTGTGGAAGAGTTTATAGAGAATTGGTATTAAGTCTTCTTTGAAGGTCTGATAGATCTCTGTACTAAACCCATCTGGTCCCCGACTTTTTTGGTGGGGAGACTTTTAATGACTGCTTCTATTTCTTTCAGGGTTATGGGACTGTTTAGATGGTTCATTCGAGCCTGATTTAAGTTTGGTAACTGGTATTTGTCTAGAAAATTGTCCATTTCATCCAAATTTTGCAGTTTTGTTGAGTATAGGCTTTTGTAGTAGGATCTAACGATTTTTTTAATTTCCTCGGCTTCTGTTGTTATGTCACCCTTTTCAGTTCTGATTTTATTAATTTGAATACTGTCTCTCTACCCTCTGATTTATCTGGTTATATATCTTGTTGATTTTCTCGAAGAACAAGCTCCTGGTTTTACTGATTCTTTGTATATCTTTTTATTTCTACTTGGTTGATTTCAGCCCTGACTGATTATTTCCTGCCGTCTACTCCTCTTTAGTGTGTTTACTTCTTTTTGTTCTAGAGCTTTTAGGTGTGTTGTCAAGCTGCTAGTTTATGCTCTCTCCAGTTTCTTTTTGTAAACATTTCACTGTGTCCCATAAGTTTTGGTATGAGGTGTCTTCATTTTTATTAAATTCTAAAGTCTTTCATTTCTTCTTTGTTTCTTCTCTGACCACATTGACCACATTGTCATTAAATAGAGTGTTGTTCAGTTTTTTCATCAATGTGGGCTTTTCATTGTTTTCGTTGTTATTGAAGACCAGCCTTACTCCATGGTGATCTGATTGGATGCATGGGATTATGTCAATTTTCTTGTATCTGTTGAGGCCTGTTTTATGATCAATTATATGGTCTATTTTGGAGAAGATACCATGAGGTTCTGAGATATATTCTTTTGTTTTACGATGAAATGTTCTATAGATATCTGTTAAATCCATTTGGTTCATAACTTCTGTTAGTTTCACTGTATCTCTGTTTAGTTTCTGTTTCCATGTTCTGTTTGTTGCTGAGAGTGGAGTGTTGAAGTCTCCCACTATTATTGTGTGAGGAGCAATGTGTGCTTTGAGCTTTAAGAAGATTTCTTTTATGAAAGTGTGTGCTCTTGCATTTGGTGCATAGATGTTCAGAATTGAGAGTTTATGTTGGTTGACTTTTCCTTTGACAAGTATAAAATGTCCTTCCTTATCCTTTTTGATAGCTTTAAGTTGAAAGTCAATTTTATTTGGTATTAGAATGGCTATTCCAGCTTGTTTCTTAGGACCATTTGCTTGAAAAATTGTTTTCCAGCCTTTTACTCTAAGGTAATGTCTGTCTTTGTCACTCAAGTGGGTTTCCTGTATGCAGCAAAATGTGGGGTCCTGTTTATGTATCCAATACATTACTCTATGTCTTTTTATTGGGGAATTGAGTCCATTGATGTTAAGAGATATTAAGGAAGGAGATTGTTGCTTCCTGTTATTTTTGTTATTAGTAGTGGCATTGTTTGTGTGGCTATCTTCTTTTGGATTTGTTGGAAGAAGATTACTTTCTTGCTCTATCTAGGGTATAATTTCCCTCCTTGTATTGGAGCTTTCTCTCTATTATCCTTTGTAGTGTTGGGTTTGTGGAAAGATATTGTGTTAATTTAGTTTTGTCATGAACTATATTGGTTTCTCCATCAAGCAAATTGAGAATTTTGCTTGATATAGTAGCTTGGGCTGGCATTTGTGTTCTCTTAGAGTCTGTATGACATCTGTCTAGGATCTTCTGGCTTTTATAGTCTCTGGTGAGAAGTCTGGTGTAATTCTGATAAGTCTGGCTTTATATGTTACTTGACCTTTTTCCCTTACTGCTTTTAATATTCTTTCTTTGTTTTGTGCATTTGGTGTTTTGATTATCATGTGATGGGAGGTATTTCTTTTCTGGTCTAGTCTATTTGGCATTCTATAGGCTTCTTGTATGTTTATGGGCATCTCATTCTTTAGCTTAGAAAAGTTTTCTTCTATAATTTTGTTGAAAATATTTATTGGCCCTTTAATTTGGGAATTTTCATTCTCTTCTAGACCTATATCCTTAGGTTTGGTCTACCCATTGTGTCCTGAATTTCCTGGATGTTTTGTGTTAAGAACTTTTTGTATTTTACATTTTCCTTGACAGTTGTGTCAATATTCTTTATGGTATCTTCTGCACCTGAGATTCTCTCTTCTATCTCTTGTATTCTCTTTGTGATGCTTACATCTATGACTCCTGGTTTCTTTCCTAGGTTTTTTATCTCCAGGGTAGTCTCCCTTTGTGATTTCTTGATTGTTTTTACTTCCATTTTTATGTCCTGGATGATTTTGTTCAATTCCTTCACCTGTTTGGTTGTGTTTTTGTGTAATTCTTTAAGGGATTTTTTTTTGTGCCTCCTCTTTAAGGGCTTCTACCTGTTTACCTGTTTTCTCCTCAATTTCTTTAAGAGTTTTATTTATGTCCTTCTTAAAGTCCTCTATCATCATCATTAAAAGTGATTTTAAATCTGACTCCTGCTTTCCTAGTGATATGGGGAATTCAGGACTTTCTAATGTGAAAAAACTAGGTTCTAATAATGCCAAGTACCCTGGGTTCCTGATACTTATGTTCTTGCGCTTGCCTTTTGCCTTAATGCTACCTGCACTGTCTCTGACTGGAGCCTGTCTTTCCTATTATCTTGGTTGTGTCAGAACTGTTTGGGGTGGATGTTGCTGCTGGGGTTAGAGCTGAAGCCCAAGATCTGCTCAGTGCTTGGGTGCAGAGTTGAAGGAACCAGTGCCCCTGACTAGGAGTGACTTCCTGGGTCCCAGTGGGTCCCAGTTGCTCCCTGTTTGGGGTGGGTAAGAGCAATATTATTTTTAAAACAAAGGAATGGTATCCCTTCTGAGTTAGGACTGCAAGAGAGCTGTGCTATTAAAGTGCTTGCTAAGCAACCACAGGACCTATATAAAAATGTCAGCAGTAATCATGAGCAACTGCCGTTTCTTTGCTATGGAGGTGGCACAGAGTTATCTCTAGAGCTTACTGGCCAGCCAGGTTAGTTCAGTGAGTAAGCTCCAGGCTAGTCAGAGGCCCTTTCTCTGAAAACATTACAGATGGCTCCTGAGGTTGTCATCTGATCACTACATGTCACATATGTCCACAAACACACACCAGCACATATACAAGTTTATAGTGGGGCTGCATCAGGGGACATTTTAGTGATGAATAAATTAACTCTATTTTAACATTTAAAAAGAAAACAGTTTGGGAGACAAAATATGCTTCAGAGACAGGAATAGAGTTCTGGTAAATAGGTAAGTGGTGTTCTAAGTTCCTTTTTCTGTGTATAAAATAAGAGTCAAGTTACTACACCAGTAAAATAAAAGTATACTCTATATTTTTAATGCTGTCCATAGATTATGCTATTAATTACAATAATCACATCAAGAATATTAAAAACAACAAAACATGTACACACATTACATATTTATACAAATAATATATTAATAATATAATATATTAATAATATATACAATATGTTTACATATATAAATATATACATTGTGTTATTATTTTTAATATTCTTAAATACACACACAAACACACACACATATGGTACACATGCCTGAGGTGTACAACAGAATACATTGCAATTTTTCAGTGTCTTCAGTTAATTCTCATGGTCTTCATCTCTCAACAACATATCTTATTGTACTCTTGTGTTGTTGTTATTTTGTTTGTTTTTGAGACAGGGTCTCACTAGCCTGGAATCACTATCTAGAGACCAGGTCTAGAACTTATAAAGATTTCCCTGCCTTTGCCTCCAGAGTGTTGGGATTAACAGGATATACCACCACACCCAGCTTTCAGAAGAATTATGTATTTTGATTTCAGTTCTGTTTCTTCCCACACACCCAGGCTGATATTTCACTATTTTGTTTGTTCTGTTTCCTACTCTCTCTAACACACGCTAAGCAATGTATCTCTAACTTGACTTTCTGTTTCTCAAGCCAGTGTCTTAGCCTCTTTAGACACCAGTAGTTCTCCATTTTCTTTAAATATTCTACCAAGATAATTCTCACACAGTTATGTTTTCGTAAGTCTCATAATAAGTACACACACCTAATTTTCTTTCTCAAATTACTTGCATTTTTCCTCAAGGCACTAAAAATGACATGGACAAAGGCAAAGTACAAGAAAACACAACTAGGGCATCCCTTCCTGTATGTGATTTTTAAAAAGTATGTATACAGTATTTAGCTTTTATACTATAACAGTGTTGATTTTGAAGCTGTTGTCAAAGTATTGGAGGCAAACTGTGAACTATTACATTTAAAATACTCATTTTATGTAATCTAGTTACATAAAATGTTATAGACTTTTCACACATCTGCAATATATTGTTTCTATTGTTCTTTAATTTTGTGATGCTTAAGAACTATACACTGGCTGGGCGGTGGAGGCGCACGCTTTTAATCCCAGCACTTGGGAGGCAGAGGCAGGCGGATTTCTGAGTTTGAGGCCAGCCTGGTCTACAGAGTGAGTTCCAGGACAGCCAGGGCCACACAGAGAAACCCTGTCTCGAAAACAAAAAACAAAAAAAACAAAAAAAAAAAAGAAAGAACTATACACTGGTCATATTTTATATAAAGTATGAATGAAAACTTTGCCTACTTTAAAATTCACATAATTCACAAGTGACAAAGGGTAGGAGCAACACTCTTTTTATATAAAATGATATGCCCACAAGGAAAAAGGGATAATTACTTGTCTACTTGAGCCACCAGTTCACATTAATGACATGTTGACAGAATATTTACTTTTAATTCAAAATGAATCACTACTTTCTATTCTGAACATGAAGTAAGACTCCACTGATATTTGAGTAAGTGTTCTTTTCCCTACAATCCTCAAGTGAACAAGAAGAGCTCAAAGCTATGCAAATGGATCAGCTCAGTTCCCTCAAACCTTTAAAGGGACTTTTCAACCAGGTAGACAAACAAGTACCTTCACCTCAGAAATCAGTCTAGAGCACCCAGGCAACTGTAGCCCTCCTGTCCCTGGGTGTGCCTGCTTCATTAACTGTGGTTAGTAGGAAGGAAAGAGAGTTGTTGAGATCTTTGGCCTTGGGAGAAAGAGTTAATGGTGAGAAAGGTTATCATAACTCCAGTGGGAAAAGAAAAGGAGGCATTCCTTTCATGAGACCCTATGAGAAATCCGAGAGAATCATACATGAGCATCAAAGCTGACTGAAAAGGGATGCAAGCCACTTGTCCTCCCTGTACTGGTGGCCTCTAGTACTTTCACCTGTGTGCCTGTTTAACAAGAAACAGAACTGTCCTGAGATTCAAGGAAATTCTTAAGAAGACCAAGGTGGAGCTCTTAAGTCTTCAATGCAAGTTAGAGATAGACTGCTACCAAATCCAAACCTATAAGCAGCAAAGATTGAGAGGGGCAACAGTCTCTTCTGGAGCTATCTGAGTTCCCCTTGGTGCCCTGAGAAGACCCAGTGTTGCCAGAGTTTCAGTACAAAGGTTCCCCAAATGTAAGTCATTCCAGCAGTAAGCGCTAACTGCAAGGCACATCTGAGATCTGCTCCCCTTTCCTCAACTTTCCTCTAACCCCTCTCAAAGTGAGATGGGACCAACCCAGCATGAGAAGGATATAAATAAGACATCTTGGAAATACTGGCTGTCAGTGTGAGATCCTGCCCTCTTAAATGCTACTGGACAGACCTGGCTTTCTTCTTCTTTACTTATCAATCACTGTAGAAGGGTGGAACTATCCTGTAAGACATCCGAAATGTTTAACATCACACTGAACTGGACCAAATTAAACCCGTAGTTTCTGGAAGTTGCTATCTTAGGACACTACAGTGCAGACAGAAAGTCTTAACAATATGCTTAAGGGAATTTTTTTTAAATACTAATAATCTAACTGATTAAAATTCCACAATACAGCACAGATATCTTTTAAATACCCAACATGAATTTGCCTAGCTTAGATTTATATTCAATTCTCTCTAAGTATTTTACTTTATTATTATATATAATATATATGATGCTTTAAACTCTAAAGTTACCAATGTGTCTTGAGATATGATACTATATTCTAGGCCAGCGGTCTGCAGAGACATCTCTAGCTAAACCAGGGAATAGCTGTGCTCAGCCTGTACACAGCAAACTCAAGCCAGGCCTCACCACCTAAGAAGTCTCTAAAGAGAAATATAGACCAATGAAAGTTCCACTTAATATTCTGATAAAAATCTGTCTTTGCTACAAGCAAAAGGCACTAATCCAAGATTTTTCTCTTGTGAATTCTAGGTCAGTGCACCATTGATAATTCGATTGCAAGCTGACTTTGGAATAAAGAGAGCAACAAATATGATCACTGCCTAGCACAAACTTAAATACTTTGGATGTATCAATCTAATCCCTTAGATTCATGTCCAAATTGCTCAGCTTTGGAAAAAAAATGATATCTAAGCTTAATACCAACAAAAACAAGTGCTTCACTATGATTGATTCTTGTGCTTGTGAAAACTAAAAAGCCTGTTATTTGTACCAGGGCCCTTAATTTTCTATGGTGTTAACAGCAGACAGTAGTAATATGAATATAGGCCATGAAAGCATTCTGCTGCCAGAAGCCACATTAAAACAATAGTGAGCCAAGTAAAAAAAAAAATATTACAGACAGTGCATTTGTCCAGGATATCTTTCCTGGGCAGAAATCAGGAATGCATTTGTGAGGTAGCACTCATTACATCAGCCTTATGCAAAAAAGTGAAAATTGATATGCCAATCCATTTAACATAGAGCCTGTGTGATTGTATTAACATACGAACTCAAAACACAAACACTAGAATTTATGAGAGCAACCATGCCTGTGCATATGGTAATAAGTGTGTGACACTATAGAGAGTGGACTACAAAGGACTTGTAAGTATATTTACATATAATAGGAAAACTATATGTCAATGCCATTTATGTTATTCTAAAAGCACAGACATCATAAAATGACCGTGACTGCTTCTTGTTAAACTTCATTTAAATCATTTCTTTCTGCTACAAATTCATAATTTACTCATAGGAGTAACCTATATGCCTTAGTTTGAAATTCTTTGTCTTTATTTAGAGAAAATAAAAGCATTGGTGTAAACAAGTTCACCTGTTTTGTTTTTTTTCTCAAAATAGCAGGAAAGATAATTTTTACTTGTAAAATTCCAAGGGGAAATCTCTTTCTAATTGACTTATCCTAAAAATTGTTCCCCTCAACTTTCTGACGATGACAGCATGACTGTCAACATGTCCTAATGATTCATGATACGAGCCAAATTTACCTACACTTCAGTTTTCACTCTCCACGTTGCTTAATTTGAATTCATGAAAAAAAAAGTTGAAATCTGTTGTTCTGTCCTAAGCAGATACAACAAATTTACAAAGGTCAAATATCTAATTTAATGTGAAGTTTGTGTGCATTTAGTCTTTCTGTGCCTTCACCTTTATACTAGCAAACAAGATGGATTACAACGCACACAAATTGTTTCTGCCATTGCTTTGACAAACCTGAGAAATTTCAAAATTCTGTAAGAACACTCCAGTGTCATAAGGTTTGTAGCTTGATATCTAAGAAAAGTAAAGACTTCACATTCTTAACTGTTTGACTCAAAATCTTTTCCAAATCTAAGAACTGCTGAAATATCAATGAATCACCTAAACAAACTTCTCTCATAGGAGAGCTGATACACTCCTGCAGGGAGCCTATTATTAGGTATATAAGGCCACATGTACTGCACTAGTAGGTACAAATGGGACCAAGAACAAAAGACTTCTATGAGACGGTGCATGAGAGACTAATTCTCTCCAAAGGTGAACTACTTTCAGAAATGTGGGAATATAGTGAGTGCAAGAAAAAGTCTGAGGATGAAAACACCAAAAGGAAGAAGAAAAGCATGATGGGATTGCACACTAAAATCTACAACACATAAACATGTCCTCCTTTTAAATGACATTTGCTTAGAGACTAGAATGAATCTTAGAGGTGAAGAAGCCCATTTCACAGATATACAAACTTTCTACAATAACTGCTCACAGATAGAACAAGGGACAGAAACACATACTGTTTGTGACCTAACTTATCTCATGAACATTTGTATTCATGTCTTTTTCTTCTACTTGACTCTGACTTCCTTGGATGTGTCCCAACATCAGGGTCTAATATACTATCTTGTATATACCTGGGAGGCACAACATTTTGTGTGTGTGTGTGTGTGTGTGTGTGTGTGTGTGTGTGTGTGTTTGTAATTAATAAATATTTTTAGCAACAACCTCAGGCTTGCTATATTTTTATGCTGGCAACATGCATAATTCCAAACTCATGATAAAAAGGATATTTTCATTACTTCTATATACTTTTTCAATATCAAAGTACAATTTAATAGCATGAGAATGTATAATAGAGGAACCAACAGCACTTAAAGTAATTTTGTTCTAAAGTTGTTCTTTATTTAAATGGTTGTTTCAAATTGTAAATTTGAATATTTAATTTCAAAATTAAGAATTTATTTCTTTCAAAAACTCATTAAAGAAAATGAAAGGAAAAAAAGAAAGGAAAGTAAAAAAAGGAAAAGAAAGAAAAGGAAAGGAGAGGAGAGAGAGGAGGGGAGGGGAGGGGGGGAGGGGAGGGGAGGGGAGGGGAGAGGAGAGGAGAGGAGAGGAGAGGAGAGGAGAGGAGAGGAGAGGAGAGGAGAGGAGAGGAGAGGAGAGGAAGACTGGGTTGTCTGTGCCCGAGTTCCCAATATTTCTCAGAGCGTAAGCTAAACGTCTCAACTTTTCCACCACGCCCTTTAGAGAATGTGGTGGGAACAGAATGCAAAAGCAACTCAGCCAGAAAATATCTTAGATGAAATATTTTTGTCAAGTACTTTTCTCACGTGAATTTGACTCTAGTTTGCTGTATACCAGTCACCAGAGTATGGCATCCACAAAAAAAAAAAAAAAAAAAAAAAGAAAAAGAAAAAGAAACTACACATAGTTCAAAAAAACAAGAGCAAAAGCAAAACACCCACATTTAAGAGGAGCTGCGTCTGCCATAAGTTCGATAGATGAGGGTTGAGCTTTACCATCCTCTAAGTCCCTTTCCTTTGATAAACGACAGCAGGGAGAGGTGTTTAAGGCTCTCTTCCTAGATTTTTTCCCACAAAATAGTTACATTATTATACACATTGCTATCTTTTAAAGATACATATCACCTTTGATAGCTTTTTATTCAAAGTGAATCATAACAACTTAAATATAAAAGTTTGGTTGTCTCCAAATGTGGTGCCTCAATAGGAGTGTGTGTGTGTGTGTGTGTGTGTGTGTGTGTGTGTGTGTGTGTGTGTAAAATCTACTTATCAGACACTGCTTATCAGATCAGATTTCCATCTTAGAAAGTAGATGTCCTGAACTAAAAAGCCACTGAGCTAGGGGTATCATCTGATCAAAGATATAACAACGTATGTATACACATGAGAGAGAGAAAGGAAGGAAGGAAGGAAGGAAGGAAGGAAGGAAGGAAGGAAGAAAGGAAGGGGGAGGGAAGGAGAGAGGGAGGGAGAGAGAGGGGGCAAGCTAGGGGAGCCCTATGAAAATGTTGTGAGAGAACACAATCTTTCAGAAGTTAGTTACCTCCTCAAAGAACACCACTGTCCAGAGAGTGTAAAGAGTCGGAAAAGCATCCCAGAATCTCTCATTAGGAATTACATACAGCAAAAAGATTCTGCCACATAAATTGCAAAAGAGATTTTATAATTTGTATTGTCATTATATTTTGTTATACAACTGTGCTAGTTAGCTTTAACTATCAACTCAATGCAGCCTACAAGAATTTGAGAGAAAATTCTCAGCTGAGGAATTTTCTAGATTAACTGGCCTGTGAACATGTATGGAGGGAATTTTCTTGATTGTTCTTGATGGTTCTTTGATTGTTCTCACACCACTTTGGGCAGCACTATTCCTTGGGCGAGCAGTTTTGAACTGTATAAGAAAGCTAGCTGAGCATGAACTAGTTATCAAGCATGATAATTATGATAAATCATATATAGCATGTATGAGCATGCTATATATGCTACCTAGATTTTCCTTAATCATGGCCTATGGCTAGAAATTGTAAACCAATTAAACCCCTCCTTTCCTGAGTTGCTATTGGTCAGAATATTTTATCGCAGCAACAAAGGGGAAAGGAGAACAATGACCCTTGGAAACTGATGTCAAATTACAACCAAATTTGTAATATATTTTTATATAACAAAATTATATTTTAACAAATTCGTTTTGAAGCCAAAGACTCTCATGGATTTCATGTTTAATTGGCCCATCTTGAGTGGATATTGAAGAAAGAAATTAGGAAGAGAATAGGTCATGGGTGTGGCTGTTATCATTTGCAGCATTCGGCAAATTCTTACGAGTTCTCTTGCATCTCTCCCAGGAGAAAGCTGAGAACTGAGTATGAAGAGTTTGTCACCTAGGTTTTATATGACTTCTCATTTATTTTTCTCTTAGCAAATACATAACAAAATGGAGTG
This sequence comes from Rhabdomys pumilio, assembly GCA_030674055.1. NCBI lineage: Eukaryota > Metazoa > Chordata > Mammalia > Rodentia > Muridae > Rhabdomys > Rhabdomys pumilio. The sequence continues at coordinate 6,553,997 of JANHMN010000014.1, read as the reverse complement.
GGCACAGAAAGGTGTCACTCACCAAAGAAAGATGAAAGAAATATTGAGTAGCAAGATCACTCACCTATCCTGAGGCTTGTGACAAAGCATATACCTGTTGCTGCATTTATCTGAAGAAAACTATGAAGTTTAGGGATTGGCTGACTTTAGGAAATGGGAGTATGTATGTACTGAGTTTCGGTGAGTACTTTAATGACTGTCTGATTTTCAGAAACTCAATTGCTATGACATGATTACTGTCAATGATTTGTAAAGAGTTTATAACTTATGATCATTTGTGTATGATTTTGAAATAGGACCAAAAAGTAGTTATTTTGTATTTTTTTGCCATTAACTTAAAGAATATCAACAATTTAATGGGGGCAGGGAATGAAGAATAGTGATTTCTGTGTTTAAGTAAATTTTTTGAAAATTATGTTTTACTTACACTTTATAAGAAAATATATGTGTTGGCTTAATAAATTAAATATTTATTTCCTTAATAAACACTAAACTTCACTTGCAAAATTGCCAATAATGCATTATACTTTAGAACTAATCATCAAAGAGTTAATTATTACACTATAAGTGATTAAGTCTGATTTTAACAGTGAGAGAATATGTCTGGATTATTATTCACAGACTATTGCATGTGATTCTTTAAAAATATGATGTCCCATTTTCATCTTCAAATATTTAAACTTAGGGATCAGCTATGTGTGTGTTTAAAATACAATTCTGTGTGATTATAAAAAATAGCTGTATTTTCTTAATTAATAAGGATAAAAATAAATTTCAATATCCTAAAAACAATATATAAGAAATTTTATATTCATATATAATATATTAATAAATTTGTAAGCTGAAATGGACATAAGATTGCTAAATTATTATCTTCCATCTCAAAGTTCATTGTTAAATAATAATGAGGGTTATTAAATTATACAAATCTTATATTATATCTTATAATTTATAAGCAGTTTTTATGTATTTTTTTCATAATTACATCCCAGGTCAAGACAGAAATCTTGCCACTTTTAGGACACTTAATGATTTCCATCTTTCCATTAATTATGCCAACTTTATGAAACCTACATTTATTAAGACTAATAATGTCATTCTTGTGTTTTCTATTTTTATCACACAGAAGAAACTGTAATAGAACACTCAATGTAGTGATCACTAACAACAAATTGTTGGCCAAGAGGCAGTACTGCCAAAGAAACACAGCATATCCAATCTCAATCCGAGAGTGGACACTGAAATTTGTTGTGGAAGAGGTGTACACTAACAGAAACCATTAGCCTCCTGGGAGTCTATAAATGCAAACTGGAAATAATTGAAACTCCTTAAAAATTTTAAACCAGTTTCTTGGAATCATTAGCCACACTGCAGCTGTGCATGGCTAATGTACGCAACACTGGACCCTAAAAACAATGTCCCCATCACAAAAATTCCCATAAGCAGAACTGGTTTGTGGGCAACTCCATGCAGTGTTTGAAGTGTAAACCTTTACTTTTACCATTATTTGCATATAATAGTTTGCAAAGTCACAGCTTTCATTGTTGGTCACTTTTACCCCTTCACTTTCTGTCATCCTCCCCTCCCAACACCCCTGACCTCCTCCATTCAAATAGTTTCCAGCATACATTCATGTCTTTTTAAAAACTAGGCCCTGAATATGAGAGAATGCATGGTATACTTATTGCTGTAGTTCTGGTGCTGTTTCCTGTTAAGTGGTTTGGTTTGGGTCTGCAGGAAGAAGAGAGTCTTGTGTAGCTAAATCTAAACCAAAACTCCCTGTATAACTAGGCTGGCTTGAACTCCCTATCACCCTGTGTCAGTCCAATCTCCCAGCCTCAGTAGTTTAATATTTGTCTCTCTGAGTCCTACTTGTCTCTCAGTGTAATCATTCTCTTCTCTACAATTTAATTCAAATGCCATAATTTTGGCCTCCTCTGGTATCAACCCTTTGTCCACTTTCCCCACACTTACCCTTTTAGGTCAGGATCCTCCAGTCTGGGAATCCTAGTGATATGTAAATACTTTTACACATTCTAGCCTCTCCATTCAACTAATGCACCTACAACCTAAACTTGGTTAATTTTCTTCAAGCAACTCTTTTTTACCACCCAAAACTATGAGGGTCTTTTCCTAATAATCGATTCATGCTGAAGAGAGAATACTCCCTAAGGATCAGCCACTAATTGGCCTCCTTCCTGCAACTGGACCCCCACACTCCGAATGTCCCTGCTTTCTCACAAGCACAATCCATTGATGTTTATGTCTCTGCTTTCTCACAAGTACAATCCATTGATGTTTATGTCTCTGCTTTCTCACAAGTACAATCCATTGATGTTTATCTTCAGCTTTTGCCCACATTCACTCAAACTATTTTTATATCTAATTATTTGAACATACTGAGATGTTATGCTGTAATCCCAGAGTCAAGTCCAGGTGTAACCCTAAGGCATCCAGCTGCACTTAGCCACCTCATACAACTGTGTCCGAACGCTCACAGCACTTCTTTGAAACTCTAAAAGTTCCCGTTTGTTATCATGTTTTCTGCCGTTCTTCATGGTGTCCTTGTTCCTTGTATCTGAGGGATGCATCATTTCCTTCCAGGGAGTATTACATAAGCATGAACAGTACCGAGGCTATGCGACAGTTGGATTGCTGTGTCCACATCGTTTGTCCCTCTGCACCTCACATTACTTACTGTACTTTCCACAATGTGGAAATGGTTTGCATTTTTGTCTACAGAATGGCATGAAAGTGTGAAAAATATATACTTTTAGTATAACAACAAATTGGATCTTCACAAGCACTCAAGTCTGATATTGCTCATTTCATTTTAAAGATTAGGGTCAGCAAATTTCAGTTGTTCTAGGTGCTAGAAAAAATGCCAAGATTTTAAAACAATTGTGAAGTATGTACCACTTGCGTGTGTGTGTGTGTGTGTGTGTGTGTGTGTGTGTGTGTACTTACTCAAGAGCAAGACCTTTTCAGAAAGAATATATCATCTTCTTTCCCAGCCACAGCTGCAGCTTGGAGTTTATTCCAGCTTAGGGGCCATCTTCAATGTCCTCTGCTAAGACATAAAGGTCTGCTTGGTCTCCCAGTGGTTCTAATGAAGTCACCAATGCCAGCTCTGTCAGTATGTTCACAGATTGAAAGTTAATCAAAGCTAGGTGGTCATCAGCAAGCTCATGGCTGTCCAACTCCTGGTTCAATATCCAGAAAGCACTTAGGTCATTTGGAAGAATGGGTGTAGTTTGCTGTTGTGGAATGCTGTCGTTGGAGTGTAGGTTGCTCATTGCTGCCTTGGAAGCAGAGTAGCTGTCATTACGCACACAAGGCAGCATAAATGGAACCTGTAACATCCCCTTGTCGAGAGAATCTGATGCTCCTAATCCACATGGTGAGATCCAGGAGGAGACTCACAGAGGTATAGGCTCTGCCGCTCCCATATAATATGTAAGAAGTTAAAATTGATGAAAGGAGAGACGTTTTATGGGGGTTTAGCTGCCAGCACATTGCCTATGCTCCTCTAGATAATAAATAAACTCAGTTGTTCTCCAAGGTAGACTTGGGTGAAATGTTTATTTGATCCATCAATGCCGTCTCTGAGGTGAAAAGACTTTTGTTCATTTCTCCCTAAGAAAAATTAACACAACAGGGACTGGGTGAAGGAAACACTGGAACACAGGAAAAGGCAACATGGATGTGAATGTATGTGCAGATGTGCAAGTACACATACATAAAGAAAGGAGGAAAAGTGATGTAAACTTTAAAAAAGGAAGAGAACCCGCCTCAGTCTGTACATAGTGTCCTCGATGAGTCCATCCGCCAGCCATTCACGTAAAGTAAAGCTTTAATTCTTCTCAGGCCTTCTCCTCTGAAGCCTGTGCTTTGGAATAATACTCATCCTGTTTCATGATTTCTGTCTGTCTTTTAAACATGACCACAGGGGAACATTTATCATGTCAGTGGGTTAACAGTGAGACAGGCCCTGTGGTTTCAGGACAGCTTTCTTATTTCTAATGGGTCGTGTTAACATATCACTCAAAAACTGTAACACGTAACCATATTAATTAACATTTCAGGTTTCATTCACAAGCAAGTCTCCCCACAGTAACCCAGCTAAGCCTAGCAGCACACAGACCACCTTCCTTTCTTGAAATCTCTCACTTTGCTTTCCTCTCCCCCACACTCAATAAACACTTACTGTGTGATGTAACGACAAGAAGACAGAGAGATAGGCCAGTTCTTACCTAATCATAGAAAGGCCCTATGTTCTCAGGCCTTACTTACAAACAGATTCATCTATTGCAGGTATTTTTGGAGATTCTGTGGAAACTTTCTTGCTGGGACCCTGCAACAACACTTGCCTTGACCAGGGCAGCACAGTACTTCCCCTAGGACTGATTCATTCAACTCCTTCTGCTGCTTCTGCATTACAACCTGTGGCCACTTATTCCAGGGTGCCCTGGTAAGAAGTATCATCCTTGTTTTATAGAGTCCCACATTTAAATGGCTCCAAAGATTTTTGCTGCATTTTCTCCATGGCTTTAGCTTGCGGACCTTTGTTCTCCACAGAGTTGCAGGTAGAAACACTTCATGTGTGTGTGGTCCTGCCCTGTAAAAGCTATTCTCTGACTGCAAGCAGAGTATCTCCAGCTGTCCGCTGAATTTCTGAATCTCTGCTGTAGGACTGAGGGAAATATCTCTCCCCAAGACACTTCTGCACTAGCCATAAGGATGATTAACCACGAGGGTCAAAGTACTCTCACAAATCTAGTCACAGATTCTGTTCTTTCCCAATTTTCTTCATGTTCAATAAAAGGTTCCAAGTTGTGTTCTGGGTCCTTGTATGAGTGATCAACCTCATAATTCATTATTGCATGGAGCTCCAAGCATCTTCATTTCTCATCCAAAACCGAGAGGAGTCCTGCTTGCTAGGAAAGTGTAATTTCTGGCTGGGAGCATCTTTGTCATTGTGTAGGCAGTGTTAATTAAAATGTGTAACTCCTCTAAAACACCGGGTTTCTACATGACAACCCATTCTGCATGCTTCATTTCCCCATCACCTTCTCTCAGGGTGACAGAATGTCCTCATTGCTGGGATCACTAAAATCAGATATCAAGTCTTTCAAGTACTTAATTATGTTTTGTTTTACATCTATCTCAGGCATCCATCCCCTCCTGGCTTTCTTATTCTCTCCATCCTTTCCTTTTTACCAGAATGACACCATTTGGTAAAATTCCTCACCTGTGCCCAACCAGAGGCAGCACAAATAAAGTACCATTTTCTGTCTGCCTCTAATTTCAGATACATTTGTAGTCTCGTGGCATAGTAATCTCCACTCATCCAGTTGTCTTTCACAAATAGAGCAAAGCAGAATCTGCTTCTAAGTTAAACAAAAAACAGAAATCAGAATGTCAAATTATAATTGGCATATCCCAGACGTAATCAATATTGCCTTTTGCAAGTTCCTCCCACAGCTAAAGCAAACCCTGGTTAATGCTGGCCAAATCTTGACTAATTTGGCTTCAAGTTATTACCATACTTAATATCTCTGAATCAACATTGATGACTAAGATGAAGTGAACTACAAAAATGATCAGTCCTCAATGCAAAAAGTTTTCACTTTGTGCCAATGATTGCTGGCGCACCTGTTTTATGTTCAGAGTGGGAAAAGTATCAAAAAAAGATGTGGCCAATTTTTAAAGAGACGGAATGTTTTCAGTATCTCAAAATAGCTCAAATATATAGCATTGCTTCTACTACTTATTCAAACTACAAGGCTGATTAGGCATATGTATAATGTTGAAATAGAAATTAAAAATTACCTGCTCACAGTGCACCTCACCGTCCCAGGTTCCAGATTGATGCATAAGAATTGGTATTGCATCAAGCAAAAATGAAGAAAAAGACTACTGTTTGTGGGGTGTACAAGAGGAAGCGACTCTAAAGGACTTTTAAAATTGCTGATAGCACAGTGGCAAGAACCTCTAGAATGACTTATTCTAGTCCCTGCTTGCAAGTGAAGACTTATTCTGTTAATCCAAACAGCCACACTGTACTGTAGAACTGCTCTGATCCAAACACTGCAAACCTGAGCTGACATGCACTTCACCGTACTCATTGGCAGCAGAGTATTCTAAATCACAGTCTGAGATCCACTAGAGGCCCAGCAGTCAGTGATAAAAAGCTTGCTATCCAGGTGACTAACATGAGTATCCAAGTACTGCCTGAAGAGTTCATGCTGCAACACTGGAAACATAGAGTCATGCTGTAGATTCATTGGATTCATGTCCTAAAGGAGTCTAGCTTCCAGTCCTCCTCAGAGTCAGAACAACAGGGTCTTCAGTGCTACTTTAAGGGTGTAACTTACATCCATGCAAACCAGAGAAAAACTGTAGTTGGTCAAGAGAGGGCAATGGAAACTCTTAAAGGATGGACATATGGCAGGCATCTGAGGAGCAGCCAAACCTTACAACAAATCCTTAGGAGATTTAGTAAAAGTAACTGAAACCTCAACTAGTTTGAAGATCTTAAGAATGTCCTCAGCACACATCGGGAAGAATGTGAGTAAGGAGTAGTCATGTGAGAGTACACCCTCAAAGACAACTCAACATCAACTTTCAGAGCAGTGAATTGTAGGAAAAAAATGGCTGTGGAACCGCAGGGTCTCTCATGCCGCGCTGTGTGTCGTTGGCTGAGAACACCCTGGGTTCCTCCAGCTGGCAGTTAGGCCCAGCTGTTCACTAAAGGCCTCTCCACAGTTCCTCACGGTGTGACCCCAATACTCGTGGAAGTCCTTGGGTTTCCAAAACCAGTTTATTGGCATGGCAGATGATGGATGAATCTGGATGTGCATCCCCAAAAACCCAGGGCAGACCTGAGTTAAATACGGAGGAGAGGAGCAGGGGCTGGGGAGGAATGCTTAATCGGCTCCACCCTCTGGCCTTCAGGTACCTCATTAGTATGTAAATCTCTCTAGGGCCTGGGGCCTGTTTATCACACCCACCTGTGTACCTGACTGAAGGGTGAAGGTGGAATGGAGATTAGACCTCATGTCAGGCCCAACAGTGAATGAGATTGGGAAAGAAATTTAAGACAATTGTCCACTAATCAAACTTTTCATTTTGTTTAATATGCAAGCCAATGATTTTCTTTAACTGATATAATGTCATTTCAAATAATATACAAGTATATTTTAAAATTATTGTGTCTCATTTTTTAATTATTATATCAATGTTTTGGGCAACCTATTTTTAATTTCCAGTTATCTCAAAATATTTTTCAATTATTTAGAACAAGGTTATGGGGCATAATTTTGAACAAAACACAAGAATCATCATAATAAAATTTGTGGTGGAGAAAATACCCCTTGAGCAATTCTAAATGTGTGTTAAAGAGCTTTCTACAAATGGGACTCAGCCTAATATGCAGTCAGGAAAACTCTCCCTGCTTTAAAGAGTAAATAGAAGTTACTCCATTGAAATTCTGAAAACAGAGTGGGTGGGCACATGTCGGCGAGTCTGGCTGGCTTCCCCAAGACACATTGCCCAAATAACAGAACACAGTAAGGAGTCACCGTGTGGTAGTTTGGTTGAGCGGCATCCCATTGACTTTTGGAGAGTTTCATCTGCAGCTTTCCTGGGCTGTGGTAAGGTACTGACAAGCTGAAAGCATCACCGTATCCACCTGTGCGTTACTGACACTGGGGCCTGCTGCTTTAGTTTTATGTTTCTATGAAATAAAATTATAACCACTTAAAACTGAGGTGAACAATTATTATGGAACATGACAGGAGGCGGCATTTTCTTTTGTTTAGATGTTTAACAGTCGTTACTCTGTAGTCAGAGCACCCATACCACAGACAGCAGTAGCTTCCCTCCTGGTGACCAGGGTCTGGTCTAACAAGCACCTGTGGTAATTAGCATTCAATCTATCAAATCAGCAAGAAATCCACAAACAGGGACTCACATTTCATTGCAGCTTTCTCTATTGTTTTGCCAGAACATGAACATATGGAAATTTTCCTTTTCTTTTAATATATAATGTGTTCAATTTTATATCATCTAAGGAGTTCACTTCATTAAAGCATAGTTTCCACTATAGATTGAGAGAAAAACGTTGAGTCTGAGATCCTTAGCTTGTACACTGATAATAACAGTATCCACAAAAGCCCATGAAATTCCTAGGAGCACGTTTAAATGTTGGTATTTTAAAGAATACAATTGACTGTTTCTCTATTCCTGGATAATCCTCTATATATTGATGTGTGTGTGTGTGTGATATACGATGTATTAAGTTACATGCATTAAAGCTTGTGATGTTGGTAGCTAGGGTTAACACATGAAACCCACACGGATGCCATCCATACGTCAGACCCACAAAATAAACCCCTCACTAAAAGGCCAGAACTACTTATTTGGGGCACTTTAAATCATTAGGCTAGTCCAATCTTTTCCAATCATAGTTCAATAATTTCTTCTATAGAACATTAAAACTGTCCTTCTAGCTCTCTATAGTTAACATGTGCCTATGATCCCAGCCCTCAGGAGGTAGAAGTAGAGGATTCTCAGTTTTAATACAGGCTGCGCTGAAGAGTAAGGCCTCATAATTTAAAAGAAAGAGAGAGAGAGAGAGAGAGAGAGAGAGAGAGAGAGAGAGAGAGAGAGGAAGGAAGGAAGGAAGGAAGGAAGGAAGGAAGGAAGGAAGGAAAAAACAGGACAAATCAGAGAAAACAGACCCAAAAATGCACTGCTGCTCTTGAACAACACAATCCTGCATACACAACAGAGCCACACTCCAACAGCACATGTCTGAGTAAAATTCCCTCTTTTCCTCATTAGTTTCCATCTCTCCTCCCTGCTCAGCCTATTGATAATTGCTTATGATGTCAATAGAGCTAGTCTTTCTTGAAATTTCTCATATTTCCCTTTTAATACTGCCCTAAACATGCCACAGCACTCTTTAGACTTACCCTCTTGCTCAGTAAATCTCAACTTGGAGGACCTTTAAAGAGTGCATGCCTCTCCTGATATATTTGTCTCTTTCCACACAAACACCTACCATCAGTCCACATATGGTTGTGCTTTGAAAAGGTGAGTTGTGGTACATACAGGATAACTCGCCAGTGGAAGCAGAGCTTCTGGTAGCATACAATTCTGAGACCTCCAGTTCAAGCATACAAGCATAGAAACTGTACAATAGCACTGAACAATAATTGTATCACAGCAAAAGTGAACATTTAAGTGCCTTCCTTGGAGGAAAAGCAACTAGTAAAATGTATCTTCTTCCTAGGGACTGATTTAATTGCACGTTCCAGTATACTTCCTAGTCCATAGCTTCCCAAGGAAACCATGCATGACAGCACTGAACACAGCATCCCATTTTATAATGCTAAGCAGCAAAGAACATTTAATATTCTGCATCCACAGGGGCACTATTACATGGCTCAAGGGTACACCATACATAGGAAAAGTTATAATGGACCCCTGGAGTCACACCACATAGAGGTATCTCTCCTCAAAATATTCTACCCAGCTGTCATATAATCTTGTGGAGAGTGTGGCATTTACAGACAAATGAGATTTTTGTCAAATCTATATTAACTGCTCATTGTTAGACCAACTTCTGTCTCTCAGCTCAATCACTAACACATATCTCTTTCTTCTCCATGCCCACCTTCTATTTAGGTACCACCCACTGTCTGCCAGGCCAGTGGGCGTGTGCTTCCATTCTGTTCTCTACAGCATCACTTTCTCCATAAATAACAATGGCATTTTTAAAGCAAAAATCTTAGTTATTTTAGAAAAAAACTAAATTCTTAGTTCATTCTTTCTTCCTAACCATGGACAGGAAAGCCTCTGTATAGCCTTCTCTTTTACTCTCCAGTCAAAACAAAATATCTTTCTTTCTCTCTCTCTCTGTTTCTCTCTCTCTCTCTCTCTCTCTCTCTCTCTCTCTCTCTCTCTCTCATACACACACACGCACAGACACATACCTTCTTTCAAGTTCTTTAGATTGCCAAGCTTTTTCCTGTGTCAAGACAGTTGAAATGCTGTACATTTAGACATTTAGTTTTGTTCTTTATTGACTTTATCCACCCAGATTGATTGTAATGCTGCTGATACAGGGACTATGTCTTTTCTACTAACAAGTAGAAAATCTTTCATTAACATGACACCTAAAAGTCATGTAAAAAACAAGTAATAAGTTCAGAGGGAACTATGCTAGAGACAGCTCCCTAGAAGTTTTTAACATATACTAGATGAAACCAAGCCTGTAAAGCATTTCTAGAAAGAAAAATGTCCATAAACAATTCCAGAAAAAAAAAACTCTCTACATGTAAGCAGGCTGTTCTCCAGCAAGCCAACACCTTACTAGCAAAAAACATTTGAGCATGTGATTATAACAATGTTGGTGGGGGACCCACAAGGACCCAGGAAGTCATTCCCGGCCCAGAGCACTGGTTTTTTTTCCAGTCTGGGCCAGAGCACTGAGCAGATCTTCAGCAGCAGCTCTGCCATCAATCTCTAAGAACCCAGAGGAAGCGGGACTCCCAGATACTCTAACCTGGGCAGTATCCAGTCTGTACCTGAGCACTGAGCAGATTTTGGACCCAGCTCTTACCCCAGTAGTTACACCCACTTCACACAGTTCTGATACAACCAAGATAATAGGAAAGACAGGCTCCAGTCAGAGACAGGGCAGGTAGCACTAAAGAAATACAGATGGCAAAAGACAAGTGCAAGAACATAAGCATCAGCAACCCTTAGAACCTAGTTCTCCCACACAAGAAAGTTCTGAATTCCTCGTATTACTAGGAAAGCAAGATTGAGATTTAAAATCCCTTCTAATGATGATGATAGAGGACTTTAAGAAGGACGTAAATAAAACTCTCAAAGAATTTGAAAAGAACACAGGTAAACAGGTAGAAGCCCTTAAAGTGGAAACATAAAAAACCCTTATAGAATTACAAGAGAACCAGGCAGTGGTGGTGCCTGCCTTTAAACCCAGCACTTGGGAGGCAGAGGCAGGCTGATTTCTGAGTTAGAGGCCAGCATGGTCTACAGAGTGAGTTCCAGGACAGCCTGGGCTACACAGAGAAACCCTGTCTCGAAAAAAAACCAAAAAATAAAAAAATAAAAAAATAATTACAAGAGAACACAAACAAACAGGTGAAGAAATCGAACAAAACCATCCAGGACATAAAAACAGAAGTAAAAACAATCAAGAAATCACAAAGGGAGACTACTCTGAAGGAAAAAAAAAAAAAAAAAAACCTAAGAAAGAAATCAGGAGTCATAGACATAGACACAAGCATCATCAACAAAACACAAGAGATAGAAGAGAGAATCTCAGGTGCAGAAGACACCATAGAAAACATTGCCAAAGCTGTCAAAGAAAATGCAAAATGCACAAAGTTCTTAGCATAAAATATCCAAGAAATCCAGGACACAGTGAGGAGACCAAACCTAAGGATAATAGGTATAGATGAGAGTGAAGATTCCCAACTTAAAGAACCAATAAATATCTTCAACAAAATTATAGAAGAAAATTTCCCTAATCTAAAGAACGAGATGCCCATAAACATACAAGAAGCCTATAGAACGCCAAATAGACTAGACCAGAAAAGAAATACCTCCCATCACATAATAATCAAAACACCAAGTGAACAAAACAAAGAAAGAATATTAAATGCAGTAAGGGGAAAAGACCAAGTAACATATAAAGCAGACCTATCAGAACTACACCAGACTTCTCACCAGATACTATAAAAACTAGAAGATGCTGGACAGATGTCATACAAACCCTAAGAGAACACAAATGGCAGCCCAGGCTACTATAACCAGCAAAATTCTCAATTACCATAGATGGAGAAACCAAGATATCACGACAAAACCAAATTTACACAATATCTTTCCACAAACCCAGCATTACATAGGACAATAGCAGGAAAGCTCTAATACAAAGAAGGAAATTATACCCTAGAAAGAGCAAGAAAGTAACCCTCTTCCAACAAATCCAAAAGAAGATAGCCACACAAAGATAACTTCACCTCTAATTACAAAAATAACAGGAAGCAACAATCACTGTTCCTTAATATCTCTTAACATCAATGGACTCAATTCCCCAATTAAAAGACATATGCTAATGGACTGGATACATAACAGGACCCAGTATTTTGCTGCATACAGGAAACCTACTTCAGTGCAAAGACAGACTCTACCTTAGAGTAAAAGACTGGAAAACAATTTTTCAAGCAAACGATCCTAAGAAACAAGCTGGAGTAGCCATTCTAAAATCTCCAACCCGAGAACACAAAGAGAGGGACTCATGGCTCCACCTGTATAGGTAGTTGAGGGTGGCTTTGCCAGGCATCAGTGGAAGTGGACAACCCTGGTACCTGAAAGTTTGGATTCCCTAGTGTTGGGAAATTTCAAGAGCAGAAAGGCGGGAATGAGAGGATGTTGGCAGCACACCCTCATAGTAATTGGAGGAGGGGGATGGGGGTAAGGGGTTAGGCATCAGTGGAAGTGGAGGGCCTTGGTGTCTGAAAGTTTGGATTCCCTAATGTTGGGGAATTTGACAGCAGGAAGGTGAAAATGGGAGGATGGTGGCAGCATATTCTCATAGAAACTCCCAAAACTATATGAATTAGACATGACAGAGGCAGACCACCAGAAGACTAGATTCCAGAATTCAAACACACAATTATCTTGATACTAAAATTTGTTTTGAGAATTGTATATTGCAGAATACATAGCTTTGATGTATCTACTCATCAGGCAAGCTGAGCAGACATGCTCGAACCTCTGATGTCCTGGAATTCCAGCTGGATGCAGTGAAGACACAGCATCAAGGGTTCATCAATTTACTCTTCCCCTCCACCCCTTTTCTAATATCTCAACACCCATAATCAGCTTGAAGAAGTTAATGAAGAGTCGGTGCTCCTATTGCCTGGGCTTGGGGACTGAGGTGGTTAATATTGGGCTGTCTTTCTAGGGGAAAGTAGTGGTTTTGTTGGAACAGGGAGAATTAGCTAGAATTTATTGCATAGCCATAACCTACTGGTAGAACTATGCATAATTGTTATTAAGATGAAGTTATAATTTCTTAAATGGTTCAAAATTTACTTTGATTTCAAATTTAAGGTTTTCATTGGTACGAGCTTCTTATTAATATAAAAGTGAGATGAATATTGTTACTGTCATAGGCATTGTGCCTGTAAAACACATTTAGGAACACAAGGCTTAGACCCAGATCTTCTTTAACTTTTTTAACTTATTTGAGATGGTTAGACTGTGAGTTAAGGGCCTATAACAAATTCATGGCTTTTAGTTTATTTTAGGGTGTTTTCTATATTTTCTTTAGAAATAGCTGAGAGGAGTTAACAGACAACAGTCCAGATTGCCTTACATGGATAGTTGGATTTCAAAACATCAAAAATCCAAACAATTGACATTACAAACATTTCTGTATTAATGTTCATTTTGATTAGAGACCTGTCTGCTCCTGACAGCTTCCTTTCTTGGATTCTAAGAAGAAATTGAGCATCTTTGGAGTTATTCCAATTGTGGTGAGATAGCCACTAGGCAAGAATTGCCTCTTTCCATCTACAGACAAATCACTGTCCAGAAAAGGACACACTTGCAGAATAGTCGACTGATTATATCTGCCAAAACACAGTAATCAGCCCTTAATAATTCTGCATCATTAGATCTGTCAGATGATCCTGGGTCAGAAGGCTGAAGATCAAATGCTCCAACATTCTATAGTATAGGGACTGTCCAGGTGTTCAGTGGTATCTATAAATTGGCTACGTTTTAGAAGCTATGCTTTGTGCTTCCCATAATTTCAGTTAACTCAGTCATTCTGGATTTTTGATGGGGTTGAAGACTTATAGTCTCATAGCCAATCTCAGCCACTTAGTTTGAGAGAAAAGATTTGAGAAGATGGTTTTCAGGTGACATTCATTCTAAAGTCAAGAAAAAAAGCCAGGTTCAGAACTAAGTCTTTTGTTTAGGAGAGATGACAGAGGTTGTGCTTAATCAACAAAATGATGAACTGGGTATTAGGTCTATCTTGCACTTTACTGACATAAATTGGTATAGTTATGCTCTAACTGTATTTTGAGAGAAAAGTTTTAGTTTAACAGGAAGGGTGATATGTAGGAGGATCTAAGGTGGGAGGAGTACAGACAGGAAGAGGAGGAGTAAGGAGAGAAGGAGGAGAAAGAGAGGAGGAGCTAGGTGATGAGAGAGAAAGGGGGGAGCAGACATGGAGGCAGATGTCCACATGTCTCCGCCAGTCAAAGATAGTTGATATATCTAGATTGGGTATTGGGTTACACTTCTGATTGATATTGAGCATTACCAAACTTATAAAGCCTTTGGTTAACATTAAAAAATTGTATAAAAGCAAAAAGGAGAAGGGGGCATGGGATAGGGGTTTTCTAGGGAGTGGATATGGGGGAAGGGGATGGCATCTGAAATGTAAATAAAATATCCAATAAAAAATAAATTAAAAAAAGAAACTAGTTTGTTTGAAAAAATGTTGATGGAAGAAACTTTGAAGGTAACAGTAACATTGGCAACAGTGATAAAGAGAAATTCTAATTTATTCCCCATCCACTATATGATTTAAATAACTTCTTGTGCATTCAAATTGTATCACAGCTGTGATTTGCTGCTCCAGCAGAGAAACTATGTAGAACATAGCTTCCTCTTTTTTGAAACTATAGGTGGCTTTGACAATATATTTGAATTCATTAACCTCTTAGCTCTGGTACAAGTCCATATTCACAAGTATGACAATGATTAAGTTAATGAGTTAATCATTCCTTTCTAGTTACAGCAGTTATTAATTAGTTGATTTAGCTTGGGAGTGGGAGGAGGAAAGAGAAGAAATTTCTGTAGGGACAATATTCATAGTGCAGGATATGATTTCTGAAGACTTGAAATTTTTTCAGTTGTATGTTGATAAATCTATATTTTCAATATTGTATATAATGTTTAATCTATCAAGTTCCCCTCAGCTAATTGTGCTATTTTAGCAAAATAAAGCACTTGGCAAACACTATGTATCATTTCTATTGACACTGTACCTTATTGACACTGGAGTCAATCTAACAACTGTTTGAACAAGATAATAAACAACTTCTGTAAATTTAGAAAGTACAAAATAAACATACCAAAATCAGAATCATTTCTATGTGTTAATAGTGAAATTTGAAGAAAATCAAGGAAAAATTTTATTTATAATATCTACAAAAATAAATACTTATAAATGTAACCAAGGGAGTCAAACTTTGAAGCAATGATCAAAGAAATTAAACAGAATGCAGATGAACAGACATACATCCATCGTTTGGGGATATTTTTTAAGGGTTTAAACATGTATGTTAGTGAAACTACCCTGTAGCTTCAATGAAATGTTAGTCCAACTCCTTATATTCTATACTTAAATGAATAACAATGTTAAGCAGAAAGAAAAAGCTGGAGGCATCTGACTCTGGCTTCAAAATGCATTACAAAGCTTTAACAGCCAGAATTGTACTGTGCTTCATAAAAACCGACATGCAGACCACCAGAGTACACAAAGAGCTCAGGAAGAAAATATCTAGACATTGACAGGTTTTTTTTTTATAAAAACAAATAAAAGCTAAAAATGCTCAATAAGAATGGTCTATTTACTAGTGTTTTGAGCTAGACAGCTACATACAGAGACTGAAGGTAAGCCTGGGTGAGGTAGCTCAAGCCTGCTGGGCCCAAACCAGGGAGGCTGAGGGAGAGAGATCTCTGGGAGTTCTGAGCAACCTGGGTATGGGCAGAGACTGAAAAAATGAGGAAGGAGGGAGAAGAGGACCTCACCAGTACTGTGAAGAGGCTCACCACAGACAAAAAAAAAAAAAAAACACAAAACAAATTAAAGTCTTAAATGTAAGATTCAAGCTATACAAAGTTTTATACATAGACATCTATGTATACATGTACATGTGTGTGTGGTGTGTGTGTGTGTTGGCTAAAACTTTCACCACATTGGTGGATTGGTGGTCAGGGCAATAATTTTGGGGGCATGACCATTAAGATAAAGGTAACAAAACCAAAAGACATAAAACGTATAAGTATATCAAAGTAAAAAACTTTTGTACAACTGCTAAAAAAAATCTACAAAAAAAAAGCAGTAACCTACAGTATGGGATGAAGTCAAAATTTCTATTGTCTTTGGAAACTCCGTTGTGTCATGTGATGTTTTTCTGGAAACTGTCTTATGAGAAGATGATTTACTGAAGCAGGTGTGTGGGGGGGGATGTTTTGCTGAGAACAGATACATGGAGTTTTACTGGAAGCTGCCTGGAAAAAGGACATGTGAAGTTTTCCTAGAGCTGATTCTTAAGAGAACCTGTGATGTTTGGAACAGATAGAAATACAACCCAACAGAGAGGTGATGACGCTGTGTGGTATTGGTTCACCTTGGCACTTGATGGCGCTGTGTGGCATTGGTTCACCTTGGCACTTGATGGCGCTGTGTGGTATTGGTTCCCCTTGGCACTTGATGATGCTGTGTGGTATTGGTTCCCCTTGGCACTTGATGATGCTGTGTTGTATTGGTTCACCTTGGCACTTGATGACACTGTGTGGTATTGGTTCCCCTTGGCACTTGATGATGCTGTGTGGTATTGGTTCACCTTGGCGCTTTTTGTTGATCATCATTTGTCATGACTTCATAGAAAGAAACACACAAAGAACTTCCAGTGGTGGTCAGAGGAGCTTCTTGCTGCTTCTGCAGACTTGAGCCATTTGGCAGACTCTGGAAGTTTCCTCTGGATCAGACTGCCATTTCTGATTCCTGAATGGTGTTTGTGAGTGGATCAAGCTACCACCGCTGATTCATGTGAACTGAACTGCTGATATCCTGACAATGCAGACTGGTTTCTCCCCAAAGAACTATTTCAAACAGATCCACATCCTCCTTTGCCATATTAACCTTTCCTTCCCTCTACCTCTGGTGTGTGATGGACTAAAAGGAGGTTAAAGGACTCATGTACACTTATTAAAGTATGTTTTGAAAAAATATAAGCCTACAATGGGAGAAGAGTTTTGTCGGCTGTTCATCTGATAAGAGCTGAGTATTCAAAGTGTATAATGAACTTGGTTTAACAGCAAGAAAAGAAGGAACAAAATAAAAATGGAAAGAGTTCCAGTCTAGGTATGTCTCAAAAGAAGACAGAAACAGCCAGCAAGTGCTTTGTAAATGTTCAAAGTCTCTAAGTCATCAAAAAGATACAAATGAAAACCACAATGAGCAATACCACAGTTTTATTACAATTATTACGGTCAAAAAGACAAAAGTAGATAAAGGTTGAGGATGTAGCTAAGAGGAGGACTGTTGCCTAGCATGTGAGAGGTTATCTTCCATTCCTGGCACTAATGAAAAAATAAAACAAGAAAAGAGACAAAATGGTATATATTAATGTAAATGTGAAATACTACAGATATTATGGAAACCATATAAAGGATCTTCAAAACCCTCAAACAGCTACTGTCAAATGACCTAGCAAGAACCCTGAGCTTGCAGCCATAAGGCATATAGGAAAGGGATATTGCATTTCCTTGATCCATGCAGCAATGTTGACAACAGCACCAATGTAGAGCCTAAAGTCCAGTGTGAACAGCCTACAGAATGAAACACTATTTCATCATAAATGTAAAAAAATTTGTAATGTTTACCATATGGATAAATATGGAGCACATTCGGTAAAATAACACAGGCATAGAAAGAGAAATGCCAAATGATTTTGTTCCTATGTGGTCTCTGAAAGCCTTGATCTCACAGATACAGAGCAAGAACATGAGTGAAGGGTGGGTTGACAGTGGGCACTGTAGCTGCTGACTAGGTCAAAGAATAGAAATGTAGCTCAGATTAGAGGAATAAACTCTAGGGATCTGCTAGTGACATGGCGGCTCTTATGAGGAAAGGTGTGCTGTCCTAACAAATGCATCATGGATGATAAGCATGGTCATCACATGATCGTTATGTGTTGTATTCATAAACTGGATTCAACCATTTCAGAATATATACACATATATAATGTTTGTATCATCAATGTATAAAATCTTACCTATTAACTCAGACTATCAAAAATAAGTAAAAGCTGTAAACTTTTTCATGTGACATAAAGTTGTAGATTGTAATCCTAATCTCATTTTCACTATTTTTTATTGTGAGGACTCTTACAAGTGTCAGCACTTTAAAGTATCACTGCTTTTATTTTTATACAAATCTGCAACTATGACAATGTGCACTATTTCTGTACCTTTGAAGGTTAAGAGACTTAAGATTTGCATTGCCATATCTTCATCAGAGAAGTAAGTTATTCGATCTCAAATAAATAACTAAGAAGTTGAAAAATAATAGCAGAAGTTCACTTCAGTGACTCTCAAGAGTTAACAGCAGACTTGCTTCCTGTTTCCCCTTTCATACACTCTCTAACACATCTCTCCATAGATTGATAGATGACAGAAGAAAGATAGATGGACAGATAGATGAAAGAAGGCAAGTAAATGATAGACAGACAGATGTACATCCTTCCCTGCCCTATTTCTTCAAGTCCTAAAGTAAAAACCATTTGAACTTTCACTATTTATTTGTTGAGAATTATATACTTGTGTACAATGTGTTCTGCCTTAATCCATGCCTCATTTCAGTTTCACCAATCTATCCTTATGCATCTGTGACCATTTTCTTTCCCAACTTCACTGACTCTCCCTTTTCATGAAGCCATTTCTTGCCAAGAGCTCTTCAATTAGGGTTGCGGGGAGGTCTTCATAACCCTCCTTCATTCATGCTGGCATTTCAGCTGCCTTGATCTTGTACAAGTTTTGAACATGCAGTCACAGTCACTGTGAGTTCATAGACGTGACGGAGCTGCCATGTCCAGCAAATACTGCTTTACTGCAGACATCTACTGTTCCATCTCTGACAATTTTTCTGCCCTGCTTTCTATGATGGTTCTTGGGTCTTAATGTAAATGGTTGTTACAAAGATGTCCACTTAGAGCTGAACACTCCACAGACTCTTCTTGCCTGAAGGTTGAGCAGTTGTATTGAAAACTATGTACTGAAAAACAGCAGCTTTTCTGATAAGGGTTGAGAGTTGTGCTAACTTCTCATATAAAGATAGACTTAGAGAGCAGTTTATAGCTATGCCCATCTAGCAGAATAACAGCATTAAATTTTTCTGTAGGGCCTATGATTCACTCTGACACAGGTTTGAAGATTTTTTTGTTGTTGTTGCTGTTTATTTATCTTGGGTTGGAGAGATTGCTAGTTTTGTTTTGTTGATAAAGGGACATGGAATCAAAATGGCCTGTGCATTCTTATTTCTATCCCAAATGTTACTGCATTTCTTAAACCTCATCAAAGGAGGGTTTTTTATGCAATAGATGGAGATTAATGCAGAAGCTAACAGCTAGTCAAAGTACAGAGAATGAGTGACTGTGTAATGGTCAGACACTAGGGAGCCACACCCTTCCCAGAGCTCAGCTTATCCACTAGTGGGTCACACCCTTCCCAGAGCTCAGCTCAGCCACTAATGAGTCATGCCCTCCCCAGGGCTCAGGGACTGTCATAGAAAATGTACCAGAAACATTTTAAGGGTCAGAAGTTCAGAGGACTAGATTGATTAAAACAGTGTCTTCTGGACATGACACATAACATCTGTTATTATCTGCACAAGATCAAGCTAGACAACATTCTACCCTGGAGTAGAAGTGTGATGAGCTCCCACTGGTAACTGAGCAGCCATGGAAAACTGACAGATTTGGGAGAGAAACAGGCAGTTTTCCTTAAGGGTGTGGCTCCTGGTATGCCAACCACTACACTGCACTAGATGGCATCACACCCAGAAATATAGGAAGAACAAAAATCAGAGTTGATGGACTCTTGCATCTTTAAAAAGAAGACATAAAATCAGAAAAAGTTGGAGGCATTCTGGATTTGGGCAGAGTTAAGAAAAGGAGTTGAAGTAAATATTATCAAAATATATTCCAAAACTCAACAAATTAGTAGAAATATTTATTTAGAAACTAATACTCTTTTTCTGCCATTTGGAAAAGTAAAAAAATAATAAATTCTATTTTAAAAGAGGTCTTAAATAATATCTAATTGTTTACAGATTTATCTTCACTTTGCAAATAAAAGTATTTTCTTTCTTTGAAAATTAATCACCAAATGGGACATGGCGGAGGGACACGGCGGAGGGACATGGCAGAGGGACACGGCGGGGCCCAGCTTTAATGTCAGCACTTAGAGAGCAGAGGCAAGCGGGCCTTGGGAGCTCAAGGGCAGCCTGCTGTATATATAGAACTTCTGTGCTATAGTGAGACCTGTCAAGAAGAAAGAAAGAAAGAAAGAAAGAAAGAAAGAAAGAAAGAAAGAAAGAAAGGAAGGAAGAAAGGAAGGGAGGGAGGGAGAGAAAAAGGGAAAGAAGGAAGGAAGAAAAAGAGAGAGAATAGTCATAATTCTATTTACAAAGCATAAGCCTATTGTAATAAAGGAAGGGAACTTTGCAATGGAAGGAACTTACGGAAAGCGAAATCCTCCCTGAAAAGGCCAGTGTCTGCAATCTGCATCTGCATCTGCAGAGCAATGATATGGTTTGGCTTCTGTTTGGTCTAACAGTGGCCATGGCAATGGCTGAAGCTGAGATTTCACCATAACTCCTTGGACTCCTATAGGCCAAACTCGAGAAAAGATGTGGAATAAAGAAGCTAAGCACCAATCTTACCAGACAGTTCTGTCATTTATTTCTTCTTTGCATTTTTCCATGTTCTAAAAAAAAAAAAAAAACAAGAAAGTAAGAATTATATTTAAGAATTCAAGAACACCCTATGAAAAGTGAGCGCCATGTTTTCTCCCATGCAGAAGAATGATTATACTATTTGAAGTTGTCTATTTCTGATTACACTGTTGTTCATGGTACTCAAATCCTGTTTTTATACTCAATTACAAGTATCTTGAAGGCAAGGGCCTAAGCACAAAACTCATGCACATGCTATAGGAATCAAAATACACCAAGGATATATGGGCTGGCATGCTGGGATGAAGCAGAGACAGGGAGCACTGTGACCTGTCCTGAAGGAGGGAGTT
Source organism: Rhabdomys pumilio (assembly GCA_030674055.1). NCBI lineage: Eukaryota > Metazoa > Chordata > Mammalia > Rodentia > Muridae > Rhabdomys > Rhabdomys pumilio. The sequence goes on along the minus strand of JANHMN010000014.1, from coordinate 6,532,844 downwards.
AGGTATTCAGAAAAGAATAAATGTACCTACATCTCAGTAAATAACTTGAAAAGCTGTTGAAATTTTTTTGATAACATCACACTACTCTCTCTTGTTATCTTGCAACTTCAAAAACTAATAATAGCAGTCTGATAGTTGTAGTCTAATTTTGTGTGTATATACACATAGTTATTCATATATCTGCATATGTAAACATATGTGCATATATATGCACAAATTCATAAATATACATCCACTTACATATGCATGCATATATGTAAGATAGCATACAAAACTGGAGAATGTGTCCATGTCCTCCTGTGTGTATATGTACATTTGTCTGTCTGTCTGTCTGTTTGTCTGTCTGTCTGTAGGAATAAAGGGAAAGAAGGGCTTCAGACTGTCTGAGCAGACATGTTCTTAAAGATGACTACTTCAGACATGAGTTTCTTTTCTGGAGGCCAAATATCTAATCAGACCCTGAGCTAACACTTAAGAAGTCAACTTCAACTGTCTGTAGCCTCGTAGCTATTGGTCAGTACAGTGGTTGGGAAGCAGGACTGAGGGTAGACAGGGTCCTTACTGGTCCTTGCATGGAAGGGTGGACCTACTTAAAAACAGGTCACCACTAGACTTGAAACACACAAAAAATTTAATTCTTAGAGATTGCAAATAGTACTGCAATGCATCTGGCAAAGAAAAAAAATGACAATAGGAAACTCACAAAAGCGCTCTGATGGAGCACAGGATGGAGAGTGATGTCTCGCTGCCAGAAGTCTATCAGATATGCATCAGAAATCAAAATGTAGACGGAGATGGGTATTTTCACACTGTTTTGTGTGGTTTCACAAATTTCCCCATTTGAACCAGGATGATCTTATTTTAAGCAGGATAATCAATTTCAATTTCTGCAGTTTTCTCAAATGGATAGAGTCCATTAACACAATATTAAAAATCACCTGCACATAGACATTTCAGAGATGTCTGATTAAAATAGAATTTTTATTAAAAGAAAAAATGATTAAAATTGTGTAGGTGGTTAGAGGGAGTATATGTGATTTAAATACTAAATATGATCTTTATGATAAACATGTATCAGTTTCCTTGAAACCTTCTCTGCAGTCCTTCCATGGAAGCGTTAGTAGCAGGCTATCTGGCACGTTAAATACATCCAGGCTAGGAAAGGGACTTGTGGCCGCAGCCTCCTCATTTCCAGGAAGAGGGGCCACATTGGAAGTGGATTGACAGTTTCGACTGAAAACAGCTTTCTAAGAGACTAATCATTTAAAGTATTGCAAATGAATAAGGACAACGGGGGAGGTGTTCACCTGCCAGTCTCCACGGTGCAAGATGAGAGCCTGTCTGTACTCACACATGCGCTGACTTAAAAAAAAAATTCACATAAAAAACAACATCTTTGCTACAGAGACGTTTTTAACAAGTATTACAGAAAGAGCACCAGCTACCAAAAAGAGTTGCCAGGGCCAGAAGGAGCCATCAATCGAAACAGTTTACATTTCAAAGTTTTTCCAAGAAGAGTGAAAAACGTCTCCCTTCCTTGATGGGAAACAGGAGGAGCTGAAGTGAAGAATCTATTAGCTGCCTTCTTACTCCCGCTCCGCTCTCCAGAGCGGCCCTTTAACCCTTAGCGCCCTGCCAACAGGTTAGAGAGAGGGAAGGCAACACTTGCCTCCCTGGGGTCCGTGCCCTCCACCGCTTGCAATGCTGAAGGGTTAGAATTAAATTCCTCATCTTCAAGAGCGCTTCATTGTTCAGGAAGGAGCCTTTTCATTCCGGGGACTCTGCAAGATCCTCGGGTCACTTTCAGTTCCGCTGTGCTCCTCAATGTCACTTAAGGAGCTATCCTCCCCATCATCCAGAGGATGCTTTTTCTATTTGAGATAATCCAAGAATTCACTCTTACTTGTCTCCACTTCATTTTCGACCTCGGACTGAATGCTAACAATAGTATATTTTAATCAAATCTCATGTGAGTGCTTTGTTATAATATAGTAGGAAAAGTTTGCATATTTGTCTCTGTTGGGGTGGAGAGAACCACACATCGTACAATAAAAACACAATTTTCAAAAGGTGCAAAATTAACACACACACTTTTCTTTGGGCCTCTCGATTTTTTATTCACTTTTTCATGTTATTTGTAAGCATAAAATCTGATTTTTCTGAATACACTAGAGTAACTGCCCAGTTTTGTTTTCAGTAGCTAGAAGTGTGGCAAATACGAGTACTAAATCAAGAGGAAAATTAACTTCACAGTTAAGTCTTGGGGCAAAGGATGAAAACACTTAAAACCTTTTGTCACTAACTGATGTTCCGTTTTGTAAGGCTTGTAATTTGTTCATTTTCCTTCCTACAACATGCCCAAGATGCCAGCAATCCTACCATTACACTCAAATGTGTCACTACGTACCCATGATGACAAACAGGAAACGTGTACAGGCATAATGAAGACACAGATGCCCTGATAACCCAGAAGCAATACTAGGGCCTTTGTCTTAGATACGGTAACAAAATAGGAAAACAAGAGGCAGGAGCTTCTAATTTTTGTAAATACAAACAAACGCTGTTCATCATGTCTGAAAAAAGTACAATTTTCTTAGATTGACTTATTGATATAAATTACACAATATCTCTGGAAAACGTCAACAGTTTCTATATCAACATCGCTAGCAAATACCATTGGTTCTCAGTGAACTCCTTCTGACCTCCTGGTCCGAGGCTGTCACTATGTGATGTACATAATTCTCTCAACACTGATCCATTACCTCTACCCAGTGTTGGGGGTCAGGCCAATAGTGTAAAGTCAAAGATAATTAGCAGCCCTATCAATAACCAGCTACAGGATTGCTACCTAAGTGACAGGACAGAAAAGCCAAGAGAGGACATCGCGTTATAAAGTGGAAGAGAAGTGCCGACATCTTCTCTGGTTCGAGCGGCTGCTATGGACTATCAGCATCACCAGGAGACCTCATTGCATTAGCATAAATTCAAATGACAAATGCACAGTGCTATTCAGAGACTCATTAATTTGCAGTGGGTGCCGTGCTCATGACATATTAGTGCAAAATTCAAATGTCTTTGTAGCAATGCGAATTTAGTTGTGAGACCAAAGTCGCTAAAATGAAAATGTGTGGGTTTTTTTAGCAGTTTATTAAATTATGAACTGTGATGACTATATCTGTGCATCTTTTTAAGCAGATGAGGTCCAGCGTGCTCCAGCGGCAAAACGCATGGTTTGTGTTGATATTTTCCCCTCAGACAATTTCCTCGCACCAGATATCAGACTGTCTGCTCCGAGTTCTTGCTGCATACGGACTGAGAGCGCCCCCTTCTGGACAAATGACAATGCCACTTGAAAAAAAGAAGACCAGACCATTTATTGTTTTCCTTTCCTATTTTTAACAGGTTTTGATATGAAAAATTTCAGGGCCCACCTCAAACCCAAAGGAACCAACTTGGAATCGTTTGATGTAAGTAAGAGAGTATGACAACTTTCTATGAAATGCCAAAGCGTCAACCACTATTGAAAGTGATCTCCAGTTATTTTATGTGGCACTTCTTTCTCCAACGTCTTACAAAATTGTTTTTAAAAATAATGTCCTGGTTTATATACGCTAAGAAAATAAGCAACGAAATACTGTTAGCCATTGTATTCTTGTTGTTCCACATTATCACAGAAAAGGATTACAATTAGTAGGAGTTTGTTTTATCGGTTTAAAAAAAAAGCAAACATATTCGCAGAGCCTTTTCAACAAAGCAACCACGTATGAATTATACGCATCTCAGATAATGAGACAATGGACAGACAGGGCAAAGATTGAGTCACACCTGGTCCAGATGTGAATGGTAGGCTTTTCCTGTTTCACATATGGTGACATCTGCCCATTTACTCCATTACTCAAAGCAGACTTATCAATAGTGTGTTTCAAATACTAGCATACCCCACAATATTAAAAGAAAAACTACTCTAATTAGTAAAATAACATCATAAAGAGAGTCAGTCTTCTTTGCAGGGATAACATTGTAAAAATAAACAATATCAAGTTCTGTGTTTCTCAGGGATCGGAGTTCTAATGTTGTCCCAGCAGAGTTACACCCCAGGCTTATGAAGTAAACACTCATGTTAATGTTTAATAGTAATTAATGCATTTATATGTAGCAGTCCTCAGTGGAAGTGCCAACCTGCCAAATAGTAACACACTTCTGAATAAATTGAAAATCACATTACTATTTGAAAATTGTTTTTAGAATGATAAAAATTCCAGAGATGAGAAATACACCTTTCAGCCATATAAACTAACTAACCTCCAATGGTGTGTTAAGAGTCTACACTATCAGACACTTAGGTTTATTTTTATCACATTTTAAGCTTTAAATAAATTGTATAAAGTAAGGAAAGAGTCATGGCAAACTGTTAATGATTACTGGACTAGTAACTTACCTTCTAGGCATTTATGATAACTGAGGAAAAGAAGCCTTCCAAAAAAAAGATATATAGTTTTAAATTCCACTTAATAACATCATTAAAGCTGTGCATCATTTTCAACAATTAAAAGTAAGATCCTTGTAGTGCATTCTACTTACTTATTGGCCTTGAGTTATTTAGCAGGCTACTTTTATTTTATAGTAGCTGCTACAAGGAAGATCTGGTGCTGATGAGGATGGAGAGGGATAACATGCATTCAACTCGTGGATGTGGTGTGTGACTAAACAGTATTAGATGACCACTGCAGCCAGATGTCTAGGCATCGCTGTTCCCTAGTGAATTCTCTTTTCCTGAGTAACTACAGTACTAGACTCTGGGAATGTCAGGGCTGAGAGGCCCATGGGTGAGCACTCCTCACTTTAGCGATGTAGAATCGGAAACATGGAGCTGATTAACAAGTTTACCAGAAGAAGCAAGAACCCTTTTCTTTAGAATCTCTTCTCAAACTGGAACCAAGAACAAAAATCACCCAGAGAGCTGTGGGAGGATGCTAGGTCCATCTCCAAAGCCCTTGATTCGTTTTGTCTGAGATAGAACTAAGGAATTTGTGTTTCTAACAAATTTCAGGCAATGATTTCCAGGTGATGATGTTCTTGATGGCACTAAGACCATATCAAGATGAAAGCATTTTTCTGATAACATTTGTCATATGAACAAAGCAATCTCAATCCCAGAGTGACCGCATTCCTTTAGAATCTTCTCATCAGTTCTCTGAAATGGCTAGGGTGGCATCCATGGCATGAAAGTTGGGAAGGTTACAGAGCAGCAGAATAGAAACAAAAGCAGTGGGCACTCAGGTACAGTTCTGAGGAGACACAGTCATCCCAAACATCAGCGTCTCATAGCACAACCCAGCTAAATGCCACTTACAAGGATGTCAGCCTTGCCCTCAGCTGGCCTCCCTGTGAGATATCATTACTTACATCAGTACAGGAGTCTGAGTCCTTTCCCAGTCTCTGAAGTGACATAGCACTTGATAGTCCTAAAGAGCCACAGTACAAGTCATCATTAGTTACATCATCTTAGCAAGTACGTCTTAAGAACAGGAGACGACTGTCTGTGTAAATGAACTTGAACTCACCTGTGACTGAGGCTCTGGCTCATAACAGAAGTCTATAAGAGATGTATTTAACCGGGGCACACACCAGTTTAAATCTACAAGGTAGAGTTCAGGAAACCTTTCAATACCACAGTCATATGTGTGAAATCTAATTTCTCATGAAATCTGATCTCTCCCTTTCTTTCTTTCTTTCTTTCTTTCTTTCTTTCTTTCTTTCTTTTTCTTCTGGCTTGGAAAATGACTGGTGAAGACAACATATAAACATACAAATGTATATGAATATATCATATATATGAATATCACATATATATGACATATATCTTATATACATATATAGAGATATCATGTATATGTTTCTATCAGTCTAGAAAATAAGTGACTCACATTGAAATGAATTTAATTATCTATGTCAAATCTGATGTCTTTGTATTTCTTCACCTATTTCTACAGAGACATAATTATTTTCATAAATTCTCTTATATCACTTTCCACAGTAGATTTGATTTCACACAATGGGCCTGATCTCAATTCATACCATGAACAAAATGTCATCCTTCTGAACATTAAGATTTCCTCCCTAAAATACAATTCCTATTTGGAGAGTTCTTTGGTAAGCTGCTACATTAAAAATGTTATTTGTTATGTTCATTATTTCCACAGAAGACAGCTTTTTTATATAAAGCAATGTGCAAGTAATACTGAGTCCTAAGCAGTTTTGAGCTATTCCTTTTATTTGATTTTGTACAGTCATCCTAATGTTTAGATCAGCCAGTCAAGTCAGAGAAAGGACTAACACAATGTTTATCACTGCTGGGGTGCGTATGGGATGCCTCTGAGCTCAGTAGACGGATACTTATGTACTATATTTAACCTCATCAGAGCCTTCATCCCTGCTTTTGATTATTCAATTTCCAAATAAAAGACACGTGCAACCCTTAATTTATAATAAACCTTTATGAGCACTAAAGCTGGGCAGCTATCTACCCTCTATTCTGTTAGGATCTACTTTCCTATCAATAACCCTGAATTATCACATATTATGTACCAGTTAGGCTGCTCTTAACTCCAGTTGGCCAACACTCATGGCTGTGATTTTAAGATTCTTATGCCATGGAGTCTTTCCCTCCCTCCCCACTTCTTTCTCCTTGTGGTCTTCCCAGACCCCAAGTTTTGGAACCCCAAGCCCCACCTATGTCTTTTTTGCACAGCTATTAGCTATCAGCACCTTTATTTAAGGAGCAAGGTCACATTGTACCTGCAGATTCTCTCATTCCTGGGACCAAGCAGGCTTTGGGGGCCAGTATTTATCATCATCACATCACATTACATATCATTACGATTACAATACATATCGAAAACTCAAACCTCAGCAGATACTGAAGTAAACACTTCAGTGTTCACCGTCTCTCCTCCAGCATCTCCCATCCATTACCACCTGATACTAACATCTCTCTTAGCTTTGGGTACATGCTCTTTCATTTTTTTCCTTCCATTCTGGGTAAAATAGTCCTTTTCTGTGCCATAGGACCTGAACTGCTTGATACCTCTGAATTGTAAGCAAGAGCCTTGGTTTTCTCTGTGCTAATAAAGCTGCAGTTATCACTATAGAAAGAACTAGGAGTGGCAGACACACAAGTGTCTCATACAGAATCAAACCCTAGAAGGAGACTTCTTTCCAGGCGACAGAATATCTTGTCCTTTTAAAGCAATTAAGCTCCATCAAAATTGTAGCAGGTTATTTGACATAATGCACATTGGAATCGATGGACAGCTAGCCTTCTGTGAATACTGAGGCAGGAAAACAGTAGCCGATGAATGCAAGTTGCCTACTCTACAACTGCATTTTTGGTTTATACCTTTTCATTTCAAAAGATATGCTTATACACTATTTTTAGTCCTGGGTAAAAATAGAGTGAAGTGTTTGGCGGTTTATTAAGTAAGTCTATTTGACCTCTTTCTAAAACCTTCTCTCTGATAGTTCTAAAACAGTTATCTTAGACTTGGGCCCTAAAAAAAAAATAAAATAAAATAAGAGAAAGCATTTTTGTCTTAAAACGTGGTTATTAATTAATTAACATGTGGGCATCATCTGTGAAATTTCACATTCTGTATCCACTCATAGAATTGTACAGACAGCTGCACTTTGTGTGTGAGTCAATTGGTAATTCTGATTTTAGAAAGACTTAATAAAATACTTATAAATGATTTTTTGGGTTCCTAGCTGCTATTTGTAGCACTGGCTTAGATTTCCAGGCTTCTCAGAAGCAGCCACGGAAGCAGGTGCCATGCTACTACAGGAGTTTTCTCATCTGCTTTGGTTCATCCAGTCCTCCAAGAAGTGGACAACTTCAGGAAAATTCCTGCTCTTAGGAGGAGGAATCCCACAGAATCTGACCACCTGAACTGAGTTTATAAAGGGCGAAGGCCCTGAGAAATTATGGGATGGAGCATTCTGTATCCATCTGTACCACGAGAAGCACAAAAACTGCTTAGTGAAATTGCTCAGTGTTTCAAATTTTAATAAATACAAGTTATACAGGGGTGGGGTGGGGTGGGGTGGGTGGGGGCGGGGATTCTAACTGTTCTTCTCTCCGACGGAACGCTGAACGTCTAAAACATGTTCAATCCTGTTAATACTTGTCAAATATTTCACAGTTCAGCTTTGTTCGGGTTTTTTTTTCTCCTGAGTATGAAAAATCAATTTGGTGGGATTCAGCTTCAGAGCTGGAAGCAGTGGAGGAGACCTTAAATAACCCCACTGCACCAAGTCTGTAAGTGAACGGCAGAGCCCCCAGGACTCTGAGCGAGAGGACCTGGCCAGGGGTTTGTAGCAAGTCCCGCTTGGAACCAACCCTGTGCTGTCTCTTCCCACTGCTCATTCCATTTTTTTCTTTCATAATTAAGCAACTGAGAAGCACTATACAACGTGATTTTATAATTAAGATAAAGCACCGTGGTCTGGGTTATGGGGAGCGTCAGCGGAGCGGTCTTTCATTGGTATTTAGTCTTTACACTCAAATCAGTGTCGTTATCTTTCAATTACAAAGATCAATTTTAGTTCATTAGCAAAATAAAATGCTTGCAGAAAGTCCACACAAACTATTCAAAGCCGCAATCTTCTAAATGTCGGAACTGAGCCACATCTCATAAAAAAAAAAAAAAAACCAAAATGTGACAAAAGTTCTCGAGGTTAAACCACAGCTGCGCAAGACTCACTGGCCTGCGTGACCAGGATCTGCTAAAAAGGCATAATTCAAAGTTCTGTAAAGAAAATCTGTGCTGTTGCCAACTAATAATTGCCATTTATCATTTCACGAGTTTTGTAGCTTTTCCAAGAGAGAGTTGGGTCTTAGAATATTGTGGCACAAATAACACGGTCTGCGAGTATATACTCATGCTTAGATGGGGTTGTTGCTCAGAAAAGAAAGAGTACGTTAAGGTTTAGCCTCACAGAGGATTACCATCGATGGGCAAAAACAAGCAGTCAAACAATACAGTTAAGAGAGGTGGAGCCAGAGTTCTCTGGCCCTCCAGACAGAGTACAGCTAAATGAAGCTACAAAGGGGTTGCCATCTTTTTAAGCCTCGGATGATGCTAACATTCTCTTAATGAAACTCTGTTGATACATCTTGTTATTATAAGGAAGTTATTGGCCCTTAACACATTTAACTATTGTGACGTTAACATTTACAGTTTCTAAAATTACACAAATACGTCAATGAAAACTTTTAGAGTTTATAAGCTAACAATATGGCCTAAAGCTTTTCAACATATTCTTACAGACATCTAAATTATTTACTATCATTAATTCAGAGAACCTCAATGAAGCCTAGTTTTATTGTAATTGTACTTTTCCTAAAGAGAACAGAGGCGGTCTTTTTTACAGGATATGACCATACTGATGCCACAACCTGTGGTGCTCAGGTATAAATTAGGTTTGGAAAAGGTAAGGCTTTACTGATATGCTTAATTAAATATGTGAACTAGAACAGATGGATAGCATTAAGTTGTGATTGTATATATAAACTCTTCTCAGTATAATAATTTAAATATATAATCAATCTTCTTTGTGACTATGTTTCCTCTAGGGCACAATTCTTGGAGTTATCAATTGCTAAAAATTCAGAAAATAGTTTGCTGCTACAAACGAGAAAGGCTAGATCTGCAGAGTGTTAGATGAAGGGTGTTTGTAGTCAGAAAACCTGGACAAGACATAAAGCACAGAGCAGGCTGTGGAGTAAATAGGAACTGTGAATGGAGTTAACCTCCAGGAAGTCTAGGGAAGAAGCCAAAGAACAGACGCTGAGGCATGTGATAAACAAAAGATCCTGAAGACATTAATGTAAATCCTGTCCCAGAGAGCAAACTCCTAACATAGAAGAGGGCGGCCCTGTTGGAAGAGAAGAGGGGGCTGACAGGTAATTTTGGGATCGCCACTAAGAAGACACTGAGGAGGCTTCAAGAGAACAGTGGGTGTCATTTAAAAGACAAGGCACTGGAGAGTAGCAGGAGCTAGCCCTGCCTCTGACTGACAAGGCATCCCATCCTTTGGGAGACTGAATGAGCAAGGCCACTGTTGTCTGGGCTGACCAGTAGGGCCACTGCCCAATAGCAAAGGAACTAACTAGTGAGAAGCAAGCTAACAACAGCAAGGGCTGAAAATGACAGACAACGTCTTGTGGGGAGGGAGAGCTGGAGAAGAGCTTCCCTTAGTCTGCAGAACCTTCTCCAATTCCTGGGCAATCTCAGAAGCTGCCCAGCAACCCGGTAGGTGACACTGTCCTTCTTATCAAGCTGGTACATGGTATCTTGAGCCAGTTCTAATTTAACCCAGTAAGAAAATAACTAGTGACAACCTTGCAGGCAGAGCCAAGAGACTGGTTATCCCAGCTACATAAATACGGTATTGCTTTGATTGTGCTTCTGCTTAAAAAAATACTGGGAAAGAAGGTGACTGCTACAGCTCTCGATCCATTTTATGTCTCTTACTTGAAGACTTTGTAAGGTGGATTGTGGTGTTTACCACTGAAGGCCTTATACCTCAGAAAGGTAGTATTGTTCATACTTGTGATCCAACGCTTGATTCCATAAATGAATCCACATTATGAGAGATGTTGATGGTCAGACAATCCTGAAAACTGCTATTACAGTTGAACGTCTTCTTACTTGATAATGTTCCCAGCACTGCCTAGCATCCTTCCCTTATATTCATCTCAAAAGAAAGCAAAAAGGAGGAAAATTTTAGAGATACCTATGCTCTCTCCATTTAGCTTAAAGATATAGAAAAATTACAGCCTTCAGTTTAAAAAAAAAAAAAAGCACTAGAGTGACTAAGAATAAAGTTTTCCATCAATAAAATCTTTGAGAGGAAAAATAACAGGGCATCCAGAATAACATCAACATTCTGTTTAAGGACAAGGGGCCAGGAAAGGTAACTTCTTTTTCAAGTTAGTCTAGTTTCCAATCTCTCACATGCCACATGTATGCATTTACATTAAATGGCAAACATTAAAAATAACTCATCTCAGTTGATCATCACCCAATCCAAACCCGAATCTACTCCCAGCAGAAAAGTGCCGTTGCCAGTTATAGTTCAGTTTTCTAAACTAGTCTTCCTTATCTACGAAGATACATGGAAGGGCATATATATAATTAGTGCATCAGAATACCAGAACATAGTATAATTATAATTTGTTTGCTTTTCCATGAAAAAAAATAAAGTATATCTTTTAATTCTAGGATGGCATAATTTAATTATTCTGAGCAAAAGAAAACATTGTTCGGAATTATTGGCCCTTAGCTCTAGCACTGAATTTTGGTTTTGAAACAGCATGTTATCAGAAGCCTCTCTTGCCCGAGGAGTAAAGCCTGCTTTAACAGTCTTCTCATGTCCCACCAACAGACAGAACACATCTGGCTTCAGGCTAATCTGAATGAAAACCCACAACATAGTCACACTCAGACTCCATTATAAATGTGTAGCTGATGAACCTCAAAGCAAGTGGAGTGCAAACACACCACTGCAAAGGTTGAATCCTATACTATTTTTGCAGGGGCTTATGGGAAGAGAATGTCAATATTTAACATTTGCTATTCGCTGTATTTTTGTAAGTGAATTTGTGTTGTAGTTATCTAGGTTGGTTGATGGAGGTTTAATCCATGGAAACTTCAGATAAATGGTCACTCTGGGGACCCACAATCTACCTTTATTCAACCCCAAGTATTTGGGGACTGCTCAATATGATGGTTTTATTTGAAGTGAAAAGGTTTAAAGAAATGGTTGGAAAGGCTATGGATGGCAGTGTGTAGCAATCTTGTTTTCTTTACATAATGTAACACACTAATAGACGACATTTTTCTTTGCTTTCTGCTGTTAACTTTGAAAATAAGCAAGTTACTGTCCAAATCAGAGCCAAAAACACCACAGGATTTCTGGCTGTGAAGGGACACTTCATGCACAAATGTGGGAAAGGAAAAAGCTGATAAACAGCCAGTTGGGAAGTGTGAAGAGATTATTTTTATTTCATGGTGTTTTCAGTGTATAGTAGCTCAGATGTTCAAAAATGCATCACTGTGCCTGCAAGTTTACAATTCCTGTAGTAGATACAATCCAATGTAGTAGAACATAAAATGCTTGCAATGGCGATACCCGCTCTCTCTCACCCCCTTGTTCATGGTTCTTTGATCCTAATCTAATTGGGTTAAAATACAGTTTCACTGAAGTCCAGCTTAGATACGTTGGGTCTTAATGAAGGAGGCTGTGACATGTGGTCCCTAAAAAAGTAAAACAGATGCTGAGCCTCTGCTGCTGGTCTCTCTTCCTGGTTATTTTTATTTCTTCCCCAGTCAAAAGAGACTGGCCAGGTTATGTTTCCCTTGCTAACCATTCTCAGTCCCACAATGAACACCAAAGTATCATGTTCAGACCTCGAGCTTTACAAAGATAGTGTTTGCACAAGACTAAGAGGAAAAACTAAACAAATTACAATCTGCATTCCAGTGATGATTCAGTTATTTAAAAAGAAATGCTGAAATAAATGCACTCACACATTCTAACATATATATCAGACTAGATGTCTAAGACAATAAAATGTGAATATCTGCAAACTTTTGAGCTGTAACCTTCTCACAAGGATCCCCCTGAATGATACACAGCATAAGTGCACAAATGCTACAGGACCCTGACCTCACCTGTGCTTCTTATTCAGTCTTCTTCTCTTTGTCATTGCATTTAATTATTTTATTAACTAGCATACTGGTATTATTATTAGTTGTTTTCTGCGATGGTTTCGAAATACAGAAAGCCTTAAAGGTTGATGAAGAAAAATTATAGTAGTCTTGACTTAAAAGGTATGCTACTTGTGAACCTCATAGGGATGTATATATTCTTACAAAATAAATGTCATAATGGTGAAAAGATATTAAAAATACTCAAAATTCTCTTTGTGAAGAACAGTAAGAGCTAAACAAAGAACAAAGAATTCTCAACTGAGGAATATCCAGTGGCCAAGAAGCACCTAGAGAAATGTTCAACATTCTTAGTCATCAGGGAAATGCAAATCAAAACAACCCTGAGATTCCACCTCACACCAGTCAGAATGGCTAAGATCAAAAACTTAGGTGACAGCAGGTGCTGGCAAGGATGCAGAGAAAGAGGAACACTCTTCCATTGTTGGTAGGATTGCAAGCTGGTACAACCAATGTGGAAACATAGTATTACCTGAGGATCCAGTTATACTACTCCTGAGCATATACCCAGAAGATGTTCCAACATTTAACAAGGACACAGTCTTTTTTTACAATAGCCAGAAGCTAGAAAGAACCCAGATGTTCTTCAGCAGAGGAATAAATAGAGAAAATGTGGTGCATTTACACAGTAGAGTACTACTCAGATATTAAAAACAATGACTTCATGAAATTCTTAAGCAAATGAATGGAACTAGAAAATATCATCCTGAGTGGGGTAACCCAGTCACAAAAGAATACACATGGTATTCGCTCTCTGATAAGTGGATATTAGCCCAAAAGCTCTCAATACCCAAGATACAACTCACAGACCACATGAAGCTCAAGAAGGAAGACCAAAGTGTGGGTGCTTCAGTCCTTCTTAGAAGGAGTAACAAAATACTCACAGGAGCGAATACGGAGACAAAGTGTGGAGCAGAGACTGAAGGAATGGCTGTCCAGAGACTGCTCCACCTGGGGATCAGTCCCATGTGCAGTCACCAAACCCAGACACTACTGTGGATGCCCAGAAGTGCATGCTGACAGGAGCCTGATATTCCTGTCTCCTGAGAAGCTCTGCCAGAGCCTGACAAACACAGAGGCAGATGCTCCCAGCCAACCATTGGGCTGAGTATGAGGTCCCCAATGGAGGAGTTAGAGAGAAGACTGAAGGAGATGAAGGGATTTGTGGCTCCATGGGGAGAGCAACTATACCAACCAACCAGAGCTCTCAGGGTCTGAACCACCAGCCTGGGAGCACACAGGGAGGGCCCCATGGCTCCAGCTGTATATGTAGGGGAGGATGGCCTTGTTGGGCATAGGTGGGAGAGGAGGTCCTTGGTCCTGTGAAAGCTGGATGCCCCAGTGTGGGGGAATTCAAAGGTGGGGAGGTGGAAGTGGGTGGGTGAGTGGGGGCACATTCTCATAGAAACAGGAGTAGGGAGATTAGATAAGGGGTTTCTTGTGGGGGAATAGGGAAAGGAGATAACATCTGAAATGTAAATGAATAAAATATTTAATAAAAATATTAAAAATTAAAAACAAACAAGTAAATAAATAAATAACTGTGCAGAGGCTTCAGTGATTGTTCCCTCAGAAGAACTGGGTTTGATTCCTAACATCCATATAGCAGCTTCCAATACAAATACAGATGCTTGCAGCCAACCATCTGACTGAGCACCAATGGAGGAGTTAGTCAAAGGACTGAAGGATCTTATGAGGCTTCCATTTGCAACCATATAGGAAGAACAACAATATCAACCAACCAGACTCCCCAAACTCCCAGGGACTAAATCAGTAACCAAAGAGTACACATGGAAGAACCCATGGCTCCAGCCTCATATGTAGCAGAGGATTGCCTTGTCAGGCATCAATGGAAGAAGAGGCCCTTGGTCCTGTGAAGGCTTGACGCCCCAGTGTAGGGAAATGTAAGGGTGGGGAGGCAGGAGTGGTTGGGTGGGTGGGGGAACACTCTCACATAAGCAGGGACAGGAGGGATGGGTAGGGGGCTTCTGGAGGGGGACTGGGAAGGGGGTAACATTTGAAATGTAAATAAAGAAAATATCCAATAAAAAAAATAAAGAAAAAGAAGAAGAAAAACAGTGAGTTTCTTCTGATGTCCTAGAATGAAGGAGTACAGAAATAAAACCAAATGAGCTTTGTATAATCATGATCACAGACTGTGCTTCTTATTCCAATAGTTCTTTATGTCCAGCACTACTAACTCCCCCATAAAACCATTTTAAGTTCATCAAAGAAAGATTCAGGGGTGATGTCAAAGCATTTAGATCTATAGAATGTGAACATACTTCGGAAAGTCACAGAGACATTTTGTAATGCTGGAAAACAATTTTAAACATCTTCTAAACATGGGTAACAATTGCTCAGATAACTCATACAGGTATTCCATGTTTGTTCATTGGTTGACAAAGCAAGAAAACTGGTCTTGTTTCTTGGACCCTCTTCTAAAAAGAAACCAAACAAATTACAGAATTTCCCATTTAAATTTAGATATTACTAAACCCTCCAAGTAATTTGGTAAAACAGGGGAATCACGAAGTTCTGTCTCTTTGCTTTCCAAGGATGTGGGGCTCTTCTGTTTCTAGATAAATTATTTCATGGAAAAAATAAAACTATTTAATAAAAATAGGAATAGTGAGCAAGGCAGTGGTGCCACATGCCTTTAATTCCAGCACTCAGGAAGCAGAGGCAGGTAGATCTCTGAGTTTGAGACCAATTTGACTTACAGAACAAATTCCAGGATATCCAAGATTACACAGAGAATCCCTGTCTTGGAAAAAAATAGAAACAGTTTGTAAGGAATTATACCAAAATCATACTTTCATTTAATGTAGCTTAATTAAAACAAAATATTATCATTTCTCTCTTACTTTTCTCCTCCCAACCCTTTCTACTTCCTCCCAACTCTCTCTCTCAAATTAATGGCATTTTCTTCTTTATTATTGCTATTATTTGAGTCAACAGATCTATTGATGAGGTGCAGGGCTGGACATCAGACTGTGCTCCGGGATCCATTTAATTTAGAGACAATGATGCTGCTGCTTCGTGGAAGTCATCCACCACCTCTGCCTCCTAAAGTCTTTCCAGTTCCACCTCCTCTTCCACATAGATCCAAATATCCTACTTAGGGTTGAGTGCTCCAAAGTCTCTCACTCTCTGAACATTGTCCAGCAGTGGGTTTCTGTGTTAATTCCCACCTATTGGGAAAAGTCTCTCTGATAAAGTTAAGTTAGGTATTATTCTGTGGGTGTATCAGTATGTCATTAGAAATCATTTTATTAATTTCATGTATATGAATGTTTTGCTTGTGTCTGTGCAACATATATGTGTCTGGTGCCTTTAGAGGTCAGAGGGGACAACAAATTCCCCAGGGCTGGAGCTATGGAGTCCTGTGAACCACCATGTGAGTGTTGGAAATCAAAGCAGCATCTTCTGAAACAGCAACTGGCCCTTCTCTCCTCCCATTGGACCAACAATTTTACCTCTAGATATATGGCTCCCCAAACTAAAAACCTACCCAAATCACTCACACACAAACACTCATAACCACCATACTTGAACGTGCCAAAAGATAGAAACAATAAAGAAGTTCATCAGCAGATTCACCAGCAACATGTGAACAGGGAAGATGTAACGGCGTATTATTCATCCATGAAACACAGAGGAGTGTGATGCGAATGCATCCTGATCGGCTGTGCACAGTACCCGCATAGTATGTGTCATGTACCTGTGTGGAGCTGACGGTTTCTCAGTGTTATGGAGTCACTAAAAACCACTGGGTATGATTTAAATGGTGAGAATTTTACCTCATTAACAACAAAACAAAGAAAAATAAAAAGAAAGAAAGAAATGAAGGAAAACAACGGAAAGGAAAGGAGAAGAAAAGAAAAAAGAAAAGAAAGGAAAGGAAAAAGAAATACTCATTCTAACCTGAAATCTAATCTGGCCCAGAAAGACTGGTTGCAGGGGGATTTAGACACAGTGTAAGGTATGTTTTGCAAACCCCAAGGGGCATCCTTCCAGTGAAGTCCTTCCAGAGGGACCACTGTGTTTAGCTCTTTAGTCAGTTTTTAAAGTGCACTTCACAGAGCAAATGCAGAATGGCTTCCTTATAAGGTAATAAACGCATGCAGTTTCCTACAGACTTCTGGTTTGCATCCATCAACCTCATATTGTTATCAGTCCTTCCCTTGTCACTCTCAGAAGTGTCCCAACATGAACCACAAAGGGGCCCATCCCTAGGTCAAGGTGACATTGTCATTCTCCCTTCCTCAGCTATATGACAGCATCTTGTCTGTGTGGGCTGCAGCCTCACTTCCCAGCGTGTTTCATTATATGTGTCTTTCTGTGCACACTCTGTCTAGGCACCTGCAGAACCCATCTGCAGTCTCTCTGTGATCTTTGCTCTTAGTGAGTCTCATCCCAAGGTAGAGCTAATCACCTGTAAGAAGCAAACTCTTAGAAATAGGGGACATATTGGATGGTATAGAAAAAGCAGGCTTTTCTACAGAATATAAATTTAACCTACTTTGATCCAAAAGTTATCTCCAGTTTTCTTAAGGTAAATTGTGGCATTTCAACACTAGTTAATTTGTGAAGCCAATCAAAGTGAAAACTTCATTCACATCTAGCAGCAGTGAGTGCTGATAGAGAATTCCATAGCCGGCGCCTGTATACAGGAACTTCATTCTGGGGAAACAGCAGTCATCCTAACTTTTTACACTATGTGCAGTCTCAGACCTCTAAGGAATGGATGAAAGAAAAAGCTAAGAAAGCTGAAATGAGCTGAGAGTTTCCCACACTAGATTGCCACTGAACACACACAAAATCAGCACATTCCTCATCGACAGGAATGCACTGCCTGCTTCTTCTGACTTTTTCCTCCAGCCATATCTCTTAAGTGTTTAGAACTGTGACAATGACAAGTGCCTATATTTGACTATCAAATAATCCTAAGCAAAACCTAACAGTCAATGTTTGATCTGCGTGCCTTGGTTCCAGCTGATGTTTACACAGATTGCTTTACAGAAGAATTTGCAGTGAGCTTACCATCACCCACCGGCTCCCTCCCTCTGTCAACCT
Source organism: Rhabdomys pumilio (assembly GCA_030674055.1). Lineage (NCBI taxonomy): Eukaryota > Metazoa > Chordata > Mammalia > Rodentia > Muridae > Rhabdomys > Rhabdomys pumilio. The sequence continues at coordinate 6,514,974 of JANHMN010000014.1, read as the reverse complement.
TCCCTGAGGTAGGTGCTCTTAATCTCTGGCCTCTTGAGCTTACTTAAAATGTAAGATGCTTCCAGCTTCAGCTTCCTCGTGGCTCACCCTGGTGCCTGTGTTAGTCCACCATCTCCTCGTATAACATGTTTACTGTTTCCATGATAATCTATAATGGACCAGGTTGTGATTCACTCTTTTCTGGTGGAGGTAGGAGGAGTTCCAAAAGAATTTCTCTGTGTAGCCCTGGCTACCCTGAAACTCATTTTGTAGACCAAACTGGCCTAGAACTCTGAGATCCACCTGCCTCTGCCTCCTGAGTACTGGGACTTTCGGGTATTTGTGATTTTTTATTTTTTTTAGTTTTTCAAGACAGAGTTTCTCTGTGTAGCCCTGGCTGTCCTGGACCTCACTCTGTAGACCAGGCTGGCCTCGAACCCAGAAATCCGCCTACCTCTGCCTCCCAAGTGCTGGGATTAAAGGCATATGCCACCACTGCCCAGTGTGACATCTCTTGTTAATTGACAACTTTATGCTATCCTCAACAGGTTATGTTTAGATAGAAACCAAGTGGGGATCTGCCTGACCTCCAGAAACAGCTGTGCCTTACACAAAGTCTCCCAAACTTGAGCGCATCCTAATTCAAGATACTAGACCAGAGCGTGATTGTCATGTTTCCAGTCAACTGAATACTCAAACAAAAGGCATTTTATATTTATGTTTCCATAACAAGAAGTCATTTTAAAAATCTAATGTTCTGATATTTGAAGGTATTTGGTTTGGACTTTACTTTATGCTTGTTTGTTTATTTGTCTTTATGGGGTTGTGTGATTTTTTTTTTTTAATTATGAACAGGAAGGTAATTTTGTAGTTCTCTCTGTAAAAACAAAGACCAGCTAGCAGAGGTCAAAGCTTATAACAGATCTGCCATCCGTGTGTCTCAGCCAGCAGGACTTCACAAAACTAAATACTAACTTCCTAACTATCATAGGATAGTACTGATGGATAAGGTTTCTTTAATTAAAACCTATCATCCTATTGCCCTCAGAGAGCCTATATCCAGTTGCTAGGTTTCACATTCTTGTTCAGCTTCTAGAGTTTTCAAGTGAATAACTCATTTGGAGACTGACAAAAAAAAATCAGCACATGAGCGGCCTAGAATGCTGCTCTAGGCAGAAAAAATAATCCTATGAAACAACATTTCTAAAAATTCTGTTTCTTATCTGTCTGTTTCCCCAGCAAGCCTGTTGAACTCTCTGCCTTGTCTGTGTGAGGACTGTGCCAGTGGCCAAGCTTCAGGAACGTGGAGGGAGCCTAGGGTCTCTTCTCACACAGTAGAGAAAATAAATGCACATCTATCAATAGAGTCACATGTCTTAGGTTTTCTGTTTTCCTCGTCTGTTATAAGTAAACATTGTTTTGGAAGCTGAAGGTCTAGAAACAAGAGGGGGTGACAGATACCAAAGGAAGGGGAAGGGAGCCAACACACAGCCTAGCACCCCAGAACGCAAGGCTTGCCCTTTTCTGAAATGCGAGGAAATGTCACACTTTCAAACTTACTAGCACACATTATTAACTTATTAGCACCTGAAAACAATAATATAAACTCTAGATAATTCTGTGTGGAAGACAGTGTTCAGGAACAGGCTATTCACAGGACCCACATTTATACTGAGTTAAATGCTTGAAAATGCAGTTCAAGTGATAAGATTGAACTTGGATTTTTTATAAAGGGACCATGATGGAAGTAGGCAGTGTGTTCTCTACTAGCTGAAAGTATGCATTGTGGAGTCAAAGCAGAACAGTCTACTTACCCCTACACACACACACACACACACACACACACACACACACACGCACGCACGCACGCACGCACGCACGCACACACACACACGCACACACACGCACACACACACGCACACACACACGCACACACACGCGCACACACACACACACGCACGCACACGCACACACACACACACGCACGCACACACACACGCACGCGCGCGCGCGCACACACACACACACACACACACACACACAATCTGCTTTACATTCTCACAGACAGCAGACTTCTAAAGTAGATTGGATCTCACCGACATCAAGGACAAATGCCAGCTCTAGATGTTCCAGTCACGTAATGTCACATACATTGTCCTCACACAGTTTTGTCTCTAGAAAAAAAAAATGGAGTAATGACACTTTTCCTCTCAAATATTCTAAGAATGAAGATAGATGATCTATGTAAAGCACCCAGGAATGGGGGGTCAAAGTAGACATGTGTAGGGCAGTGGGCTGTGAGAAGCAGCTGGGTGTTTGGTTGAGCATGAGTTTCGAACCCTGGAACCTTTATCGAATGGCAGGAATTCAGCTCTGTTCCCAGGCCCTGGTTCTTTTCACTTAGCTTCAGTCTTTCAACAACCCCTCCCACAGAGAGGTTTATGACCATCAGTCACAAGGAACGGTCCCTCAGGCTCTCCCACATGCAGATGAGGTATCTCCAAGCTCTCAGGTCAAGCCAATGGACATTATCTGCTGTCAGAACCTAACCCACCCCAAAACTGTATATAAGGGCTCTATTTAGGGGAAGTAAAGGAGTGGGCTCAAGAATCATTCTGGTGTCTGAAAGTTTTTGTCTCAAGAGCTGTAACACTTGGGGAGAGCTCTGCTCTCCCGGAACCTGCCTGGGACATCAAACTGCCTCCTTGCCAGCTAGCCGGCTCAGCACTGAGAGACAGGTGCAGCACCTGGGAGAGATGGATCAGCGACAGCGGTGAGCAAGCAGAGGCAATGGCAGGGGCAGGCAATTTCCCCTCCTGCTCACACTCTGTTCCTTTGCCCTCCACCTCCCGCATCAGGCCGAGCCAGAGATCTACAGACAGTGGAGACAGTAGCGAGCCCTCCCTGCTCTCACCCTGTCCCCAACTAGGAGATCATCGTGGGACACCCTCCAGAACAAGGGACCCACAGACATGTGCACTCAGCAAGTGCTTGTGGTTCTGTCATGTGAGAACACTAAAGACCAGGCTTTCACCTCGTGGTCACTAGTCAGAGACACTGAGTCATTACTGCACTCCACCTCTCCCAGACTAAAGCATCATCCAGTGCCACTCCCGTGCCCCTCCTGCCATCTTGTTGGCACTGCCATGTCTCTCCATGGCTCAAATCTATCCTCTGATACCCTGTTGCAGTTGCCAATTAATTCTGTTCAAACTAACTAGTAAGTTGTAGTGCATTCCTTGCTACCTGCCCCAATGTTTTGAGTTCCCAAATGAAAGACACAACCGTATATTTTAATATGCCTTAAACAGCTCAACAGTTAGGCCACTCCAAAACCTCCACATAATTAACACCACCCCTCCAGCTATAACACCTGAGTTATAGCTTACTAAAATCTATATTCCGTCTTTGCTTCCTAGACCCAACTGGGTACAGCCCTGCAGCCACTCTTACCAGCTCTTATGTGATTAGATGCTCTCCCTTCTGCACCTCTCAGGCCTGCTCCTTATTCCTTGCCATGCATGGCAATTCTACCTTCTTCTTCCTTCCTAAGTCCCCTTGCCCCAATCCTAAAGTCACACCTCTGTGGGACTTTACCCAGCCATTACCCACAGGCGACATTATTTACCAAAGAAAACAAACTGTGCAGGGACCCTCAGCATCTTACATGTGGATTCTTGTGCAATTTGGGAGATTAATTAAAATAGTGTAAGCATTAGACTAAAACCACAACATTTTGCCCTTTTTGTCCATTATTATACTATTCTATTGCCCAAACTTAAGAGTTTACAACTCTGTACCTGAATTATATTTTGATTTTAACTTGCATTATCATATGCAAACCATCCTTTCAAATCTAGATCATTTTCCTTAGTGCTAAACAACTTAAGATTGATTATGAGACAATAACTAGTCTTCAACCCTGTCAGAGAACCAAGGAATTAAATATTACCTGAATGTATATGAAGCACAAAATTATAGCTTCCAAACTTACATAATTTTGAGTCAGAGACAACTGATTACCTGGACAGTCCCTTGTGCCTCGAAATGTTGGAGAAGCATCTATCTGTCTTCAGCATTCTGGTCCAGAACCATCTGACAGACCTTAAGTGAAGCAGGAATTATGAAGGACTAGCTTACCCTGTATTGGCAGAGCTAAGCTGTTGACTGTCCCTCATCTTGTGTCCTTTCCTGAATAGTAGTTTTTTTGGTTGATTGGTTGTTTTGTTGGTTGGTTGGTTGGTTGGTTGGTTGGTTGGTTGGTTGGTTGGTTGTTTTTATGTCTGCACATGAATTAGGGCAATTCTTGCCTGGTGGCTACCTTGCCACAATCGAAACAAGTCTATATGGAGTTATGACGCTCATTATCTTCTTTGAACTGTGAAGGGGGGTATCATCAGGAGCAGACATGTCCCCTAGTCAAAAAAAACTATTACTAAAGAAGTGATTTTAAATGCCATATTCTATAGATTTCTGATCCTTTTGAAAACTATCTCTATATAGCATATCTGAACTGTTAAACCTTTCCTACTCTGAGCTATTTCTATTTGAATAATATTGAAAACACTTTATTATAATTAAATCAGAATCTAATATAACCATGTGTCTACTATCCAGCCTTTAACTTGTGCAACTTAATCATCCTAAACAGTTTGTAATAGCAGCTATTAGCAGGACTGGGACAAAGCCTTGTATTCTTAAATGAGTTGCATAGGCACAATGCCTATTTAAGAGTAACAATATTAATTTCAAACTTTGTATCACTATAAAAAATTTATTACAGTGAAAACCTTAAATATGTATCAATATATAAATTCTGTACCAATGTAAGAAATTATAAAAATTTTGCATCAATTATAAAGATTTCTACAAATGTAAGATGATGGCTGTACAATGATATTTAAGAATAAATTTAGTAATCCATCCTATATATTTAATTTCTTGTATTACTCTATCCCTCTTTTCCCCCTCAGCCCCCTTCCTTTTACTTAGGAAAGAAAGAATAGAGAAAAGGAAAGGAAAGACAGAAACTCCCAAGTCTAAGCTCTCTATTTAGTTTCCTCCCTGTTCAAAATTATGACCATTTTCAATTATCCCTTAAAATGACAATCCATATATAATTTACAAAATAACTATAACCAGATACCCAAACCGAAGGAATCAGATGATGAATCTCTACAACATTTTCCTGCTGAACTGAGGTGAAGAAGTATTTTTAAAGGGTAGGAAAGGATAGGAAATTTTGAAAAATTGGTTAGACTTTAAAAAGCTGGCTTTGGCATTTGTTATCCACTCTCTGTATACTTACAAAGCTCAGGGCTTCATTGAAGTTCTGGCTGGATCCATCTGAAAAGTTGGATGAACTAAGGTCATCAGGAATCATCAGTTATTCCTAAAGCTGTTCTGGGAGCAAGTATCTGGAACCAGTTTCAGGAGGCAGAGAACTGGAACAGTAGGTCATTTCCATTTCTCTGAGAATGCTGTTTTTATCCTTAAAAATAATTAAATCCATTTTCAGTCATTCTCTTTTTTGTAGAGATTAACATCTCATTATTACTTGTTGACATGGGTTTTTCCACTCTCTCTGGGCCTTTGTTTCCTACATTTGAGATCAAAGGCCTGGATTGCTTTATTCCATGTACATTTAAAAACAGTTAAACAATTACCACTATATCTCCCTTCTATTCTTAAAACAATGTAATTTCCCTTTATTTCTCCTTATTTAGGCCTGTTTCTTTAGCTTGCCTTATCTCAGCAGGAGCTTTCAGCATCTGAGGCTTAAGCTCTCTGCAGCAGCCCAGAATGAGAGAGCATCCTGCTGAATCTTAGCCTGTGCCCACATCCCTGGGCTGCCCTGTGTGTGTCCTAGCCTTTTTTTAGTAATTTATTTTTTATTGGATATTTTATTTACATTTCAGATGTCATTCCCTTTCCCCAAAACCTTAGAATTATGCATGCCAAACTAGCGTGAACTTCTATCCTAGTTCAGAACCTGCAGCTTGTGGAGGAAACACATGGCCCCACTAGGCTTGGCTGAGAAACCAACTCTCCCCACTTCCTAATCTTAAAGTACTGGCATGTGTATTCCATTCAGGAATCTCCAATTAATTTTTAAAAGTGAGTACAAGCCTAACACATTGGATGCCATCTGTTGCTGTTGTCAACTAATCCTGTGCAGATTGACATGGAAGTGGTAGTACATTCCTCAGTACCCACCCCAATGTTCTGGGTTCTCAAACGAAAGATACACACACATACACACACACACACACACACACACACACACACACACACACACACAGTCTTTATATTTTAATATGCCTTAAACAGTTCAATGGTTAGGCCACTCCAAAACCTCCACGAGGCTAGCATCTACCCTCCAATATTCCTGTGCTATTGCTTACTAAAATCTGTAATCCATCCTTGCTGCCCTAGACCTAATTGGGAGGCCTTGGGGTTACTCTTTCCCAGCTCTTACATTATTTGTGTGCTTTCTCTTCTGCACCTCTCAGGCCTGATCCTTATTCCTTGCCTTGCATGGAGGTTCTATCTCCTTCCTTTCTTGGTCCCCTTGCCAGTGAATCCTAAAGTTCTACCTTTGTCTTCCTGCCCAGCCATTGGCTGCAGGCAACTTTATTTACCAATCAAAACCAACTGGGAGCAGGGCCCCTCAGCGTTTTAAAGCTGATTCATGTAATTTGGGAGACTCAATTAACATAATACAGGCATTAGACAAAATCCACAAAAGTTCCCAAACCCAAAGTTTTCTCTCCAGCTTCAATCTGTTCTGAACCTACTAACAAGCTGGGATCTGCAAAAAAAAAAAAAAAAAAAAAAAGTCATGTCCTTTCTATCAGACTTTCCACCTCAGGGAAAGGACTGGATTGCCATAATTGGTCACTCTTACACTTAGTATAATCCAGACATTAAAATTGTAACATCTTCAGAATTTTCCCTGGATTTAATTCAATACTTTTTTTTGGCTACTGTCACCTACCAAACTTCTTGGTTCCTGAGGTTCCCTCCCCCTGAATAAAACCATCCTTGTCACTTACCCCCAATTATGAGTATGGACTTCTTTCTTCTTCTACCTCCAAAATTCAACTCATTGAAGCCTATCACTTCTACTTCAAAATACATTCCAAATATTTTCTTTTTTTTCTCCATTATGGCCAGCTTTGATTTTTGTAGAATCAATCAACATGGCCTTCCCATTTGCCCTCATTCTAGATCTACAGATCAGAAACCCACCCGAAGAGAACAGCTGAAGGACATCTGTCTGTATTCTAGCAGGTCCTTAGGGGACATTCTGAACACTTCAGTTTGAGGCCCACTGCTCCCTTCAAAACTTCTCACCTGGAGTATCATAATAACATTGACTCATCTACTTGGTTTGATCTTGTTCCCCTCTACCCATTTCCATAAGGAAATGGGAATATTTATTTTACTTAAAATACCTCAGTGGCTTTCTAAGTCCATTAAACTAAACTAGTTCTTATATACTTACAAATCCCCACATGAAGTGAACGCCCATTATTTTCCATTCCATCTTTCTCTTTCAACTCAATAATTAGTGATGCTGGTCTTTCTGGTACCTTTGCTAGAACATGTCATGTTGGAGTCTGCCCCTGACACTTTCCATTGTGTTATTCAATGAGAAGTTTGGGGCTCCAGTAATGAGCCCAATGTTTGACACCAATAGTCAGTCTCTGCTCAGCACTTATTGTAATATCCTAGATCTCCCACAGGAATGGCCAGACAGGAAGGACCCTTTTAGTCATATTCACCCTAAAGCCAGAACAATCACTAACAGATAGCCACACATTTATTGACATGAGGAGTCAAGTATAGCCACAGCAGCAGAAATACCTTTTAGTGCTGTCAGGAATCTTAAAAAGTCTTCCTTAAAGAGACCATGTTCACCTTAGTCATCAGAGAAACCCAAATCAAAACAACTCTGATATACCAGTCAGGATACCTAGAATCAAAAAGTCATGTAATAACACATGCTGGAAAAGATGTGGAACAAGGGGAACACTTCATTGCTGGTGGGACTGAAAACTTGTACAACCACTTTGGAAATCAATTTGGCAGTTTCTCAGAAAACTTGGAATAGTTCTACCTCAAGACCCAGCTATACAACTCCTGAGCATATACTCAAAATATGCCCCACCATCCCACAAAGACACTTGCTCAACTATGTCTATAGCACCTTTATAAATAATAGCCAGAAACTGAAAGAAAACTAGATATTCCTCAACTGAAGAATAAAGAATACATGGTACATCAATAAATACTATTTGCTGCACAATGGAATATTATTCAGCTATTGAAAATGAAGACATCATGAATTTTTCAGCCAAATGGATGAATCTTGAGAATATCCTTCTGAGTGAGATAACCCAATTCTGAAAAATCATTCATGGTATGTATTCGCTTATATGTGAATATTAGCCATAAAATGCAAGATATCCATGCTATGTTCTACTGTCCCAAAAAAGTTAAACATGAAGAAAGGCACAAGCAAGGATGCTTGAATATCACTTAGAAAGGGGAATAAAACAGTCATAAGGAGGAAGATGGAGAGAGAGAACTGGATAGAAAAAGTATGGGGAGGGGAATATGAGGGTTCAGGATCAGATGTGAGGAGGGACAGAAGGGATGGCCAGTTGGCCATGAGAATGAATGGAAATCTGCAACTAAAAGGATGGGAAGGTAGGGGGACATCTCCAGGAAGAGACAGAGACCTGGGATAAGGGAGGTGCCCAAGAATCAATGGGGATGTCCTTAGCTGTGACCCACAGCACTGGGGATACGGAACCTGAAGAGGTCTTCTCCTGTAACCAGGCAGAAACCCTGATGGAGCAATAAAAACACCAACCCACTTCTAAAACTCCCAACCCAAAGTTTGTCATGTCTACAAGAAATGCAGCCACAGGAGATAGAACAGAGACTCAAACAGCCAACCAACAACCAGTCCAGCTTGAGACCAATCCCATGGGCAAGCACCAATTCCTGACACTATTAAAAATACTCTGCTGTGCTTCCAGACAGGAGCCTGTTGTCTTCTGAGAGACTCCAACCAGCAGTTGACTCAGACAGATGCAGACACCCACAGCCAAACAGTGGCTGGGGTTTGGGGATTCTTATGAAACAATATTAGAAAGAATTGCGGGTCCCAAAGGAAATAGGAACTCTACAGGAAGACCAACAGAGTCAACTAACCTTGGGGCTCTCAGAGACAAAACCACCAACCAAAGAACATACGCAGGCTGGACCTAGGCCTCACTGCACATACGTAGCAGATATGCAACTTGTTCTTCATGTGGCTCCCAAACAACTGGAACATAGAGCTATCCCAAAAGCTGTTGCCTGTACGTGGGATATGTTCTTCTAGCTGGGCTGCCTTGTCTGGCCTCAGTGGGAGAAGAAGCACCTAGCCTCATAGAGAATTGAAATACCAGGGTGAGGGGACAAACAGCGGGCCCTACCTACTCAGATGAGAAGGAGAATGGGAATGGGGGAAGGATTGTGGGAGGTGGTCATTAGGAAGGGGACAGTGACCAGAATGTAAAGTGAATAAATAAAATACTAATACTAATACTAATACTAATACTAATACTAATACTAGCTGCTATTATTATTATTATTATTATTATTATTATTATTATTATTGTTGTTGTTGTTGTTATTATTTAAAAAGAGACTGTGTCCATTTATTTGAAAGGAGAAAAGTAAGACAACAGTTCAAAAACATACTTGAAGTCAGATTCAGCAATGTTCAAATTCCAGCACTGCCTCTCTCAAACTATCTCTCCCTCCCTTAGTCCCTCTTTCCTTCCCTCCTCCTTTTCATTTCTTCCTTTTTCCCTCTCTTCCCCTCCCTGTCTTCCCTGCAATCTCTCTCTTCTCTTCTTCCTCCTCTTGCTCTCCTCCTTCTCCTTCTCCTTATTCTTCCCCCTCTCTCTCTCTTATTCTCTTCCTCCATCTCTCTTTCTCTCACTCTCTCCTCTTTCTTTGTCTGTCTCTTTCTCTCACTCTGTGTGTGTGTGTGTTATTTAACTCATGTATCAGATTTCTAATATATTTTGTTATTAACTGCTGTTCGTGTTTAAATGTGAACTACCCCCCCAGGGCGTATGTTAGAACAGTTGATCCCTGCAGATGGAAGTATTTCAGGAGGTGAAGCCTATTTGGAGGAAGCTGGTCACAGTGAGGAGAGTCTTTTGGCCTGTCCTTTACTTCAGGAAGAAGTCTCTGTCCCCTAGTTTTGAATATGTAAACAAGCCATTTCACAAGCTCCCACCAGGCTTTCCCCATCTTGGTAAATGGTCTTCCTGAACCTTGAGCCTAAACGAACCTTCTCTGAGTTTCCTGCTGGTCACTTGAAAGATGCAGTAGTTTTGTATCTTCTCATAATCACTGATGAATTAAATGATATAAAGGGGAACTTCATCTATAGTAAACACATCTTGTGTGCCACCTTCAGCCTTGAGCAGGCCTGAAAGACCTTGTTTGCCACAATAGACCAAATAATAGGACTTAGGTGGAGCTACCCACCTTGGCTGCATGTACAACCTGCTACTGGAACTTAGAAGAATAGACTGCCAGCTGAACCTGCCTTGAGCTTGCCTTGAGACATCACCAGCTCTGACAAAGGATGAGTTTCCCTACCCATCTCCTGCTGAAACTAGAATGAGTTCAGTGGAGCTTACCCTTTAAATTAGAAGAGCTGAATATTAAACTTCGAGTCTTGATCAGAAAACTTTGTCTTGGCTTCATTCTTCTCTCTCCTTTCCATCCCTTCTTTTTCATTTTCAGCCCCCCTTTCAGGTGAATCCAATTTGTCTGTGGCAGCAGGCTACAACATTGGAAATTATATTATGTAGCTTTATAGACTATTTGTCATTCTCTAAAAAGAAAGTTCTATATTACCTGTGACAATACAATTATAAATCAAAACAAAATAAAAACTCATTGTTACCTCAAATCAATGACAAACACCTGCTCTGTCTTATCATTGGCCTTTTATATTTACAAACTGGTTTTGCATAATAAAAATCCCAAAGCAGACTGATTTTTGTAATTTCTTGACTTTTTTGAGAACCTAACTCAGAAGTTTCTTGTCTTATTTTCTGTTTCCCATTTTAATTTTTGTCAAGCAGAGAAGTGAACACATTCTGGCCCCCCTTGCTTTGGAAACTTGGATTGTATTTCCATCTTTTACTATAATCCTTACACCAGCAGTTTCATCTTGCATTGTGAGATTATAAAATCTATGCTTTTAAAATACATGAATCAAGTCCCATTTGCACAAGAATTCCTAGGTTTGGATCATTTTTCCAAACCTTTTTTCTCAAAAATAGCTGCTCCATTTTCAACAAATGGTGCTGGTTCAACTGGAGGTCAGCACATAGAAGAATGCAAATCGATACATTCTTATCTCCTTATACAAAGCTCAAGTCCAAGTGGATAAAGAACCTTCACATAAAACCAGATACACTGAAACTAATAGAAGAGAAGGTGGGGAAGACCCTCAAATACTTAGGCACAGGGGAAAAGTTCCTGAACAGAACATCAATGGCTTATGCTCTAAGATCAAGAATTGACAAATGGGACCTCATGAAATTGCAAAGCTTCTGTAAAGCAAAAAACACTGTCAATAAGACAAAATGGCAACCAACAGATTGGAAAAAGATCATTACCAATCCTACATACAATCTCCCATAGAGGGCTATTATCTAATATATACAAAGAACTCAAGAAATTAGACTCCAGACAACCAAATAACTCTATTAAAAGTGGGGTTCAGAGCTAAACAAAGAATTCTCAACTGAGAAATATCCAGTGGCCAAGAAGCATCTAAAGAAATTCCTTGGTCATCAGAAAAATGCAAATCAAAACAACCCTAAGATTCCACCTCACAGCAGTCACAATGGCTGAGATCAAAATCTCAGGTGATAGCAGATGCTGGCAAGGATGTGGAGAAAGAGGAACACTCTTCCATTGTTAGTGGGATTACAAGTTGGTACAACCACTCTGGAAATCAGTCTGGTGGTTCCTCAGAAAACTGAACATAGCATTACTGAGGACCCAGCTATACCACTACTGGGCATATACCCAGATGATGCTCTAACATATAGCAAGGACATATGCTCCACTATGTTCATAGCAGCCTTATTTGTAATAGCCAGAAACTGGAAAGAACCCAGATGTCTTTCCAGACAGAGAATGGACACAGAAAATGTGGTACATTTACACAGTAGAGTACTACTCAGATAGTAAAAGTAATGACTTCATAAAATTGTTAGGCAAATGGATGGAACTAGAAAATATCATCCTGAGTGAGGTAACCCAGTCACAAAACAACACACATATGCACTCACTGATAAGTGGATATTAGCCCAAAAGCTCTCAATACCCAAGATACAATTCACAGACCACATTGATGCTCATGAAGAAGGAAGACCAAAGTGTGAGCGACTCAGTCCTTCTTAGAAGGGGGAACAAAATATTCATGAGAGCAAATATGGAGACAAAATGTGGGACAGAAACTGAAGGAGGGGCTGTCTGGAGACTGTTTCACCTGGGTATCCATTTCATGTGCAGTCACCAAAGGTAGACGCTGATGTGGATGTCAGGAAGTGCTTGCTGACAGGAGCCTGATATAGCTGTCTCCTTAGAGGTCTGCCAGAGTCTTATGTGTACAGAGGTGGATGCTCACAACTAACCATTGAACTGATCATGGGGTTCCCAACGAAGGAGTTAGAGGAAAGACTGAAGGAGCTGAAAGGGTTGGTGGCCCCATGGGAAGAGCAACAATACCAACAATCAAAGCTCCCAGGGTCTAAACCACCAGCCAGGGAACACACAGGGAGGGACCCATGGCTCCAGCTGTGTTTGTAGGGGAGGATCGCCTTGTCGGGCATAGGTGGGAGAGGAAGTCCTTGCTTCAGTGAAGGTTGGATGCCCCAGTGTGGGGGAATTCGTGGGTGGGGAGGTAGGAGTGGGAGGGTGGATGGGGGCATATTCTCATAGAAGCAGGAGGAGGGGGAATGGGATAGGGGGTTCCTGGGTGGCAGGGTTGGGGAAAGGGAAACATATCTGAAATGTAAATAAAATATCCAAGGGAAAAAAGCAAACAAACAAAAATAGCTGCTCTATGAGCTGATTTGAATAGTGATAAAAGGCATACATATCCATGGTTGATAATGAATGTACCAAACAAAATTTCTTTACTATCAGCTGGGGAGGGGGAATAGCAAAAAACAGGAGTTAATCCTAAAGACAAATGGAAGTTGGGACACATTAAGTGACAGTTGTTCATTTCCAAGAGACACAATGAGAGGCAAGTACTGTTAAACCTTGTGATAATTAATCTTAGAAATTAACTTGACTGGATCTAGGATCAACTAAGATACATGACTCCAGATGTGTCTGTTAGAGTTACATCCTGAAAGCACTGAGATGAAAATCTTCTCCAAGAATGGGCAGTGGCTCAAATATAAAAATGGTTGAAGAGAGCTCATTGATGCTTTTTTCCTGCTCCTTTCACTCCCCTCTAGTGAGTGCATCTACTCTGTTGCTGCTCCTGCTGTTGTCAGTCTTCAGTGACACTGGAACCTAGATTGTTCAGCCTTCAGTGGTCTCACCAGACGCTTTTCAGAAAGCCTTCTGACCTTTGGTACCAGATTATGATTGTTGACTTGTCCAGTCCTATAGACTAAGGATTCACCGGGTGCCAGCATGTAGATAGCCATCTTTGGAGTACACAGGTATTATTATGTAAAGAATCTAATAATCTCCTCAGTGATATATATTTAGTCACTTCTTTTTTCTTCAAACATGCTGATGAATACCAAGGACTGAGGCCCTGAAGTGGCAATATGCATGGAAAAAGAGATGCATTACAAATAATATGGATGAAGGAAGAGATGCATTATAAACAGACTGTGAAAAATTAAACAAATATAAGCCTTCAAGTTTATGATCTATACAAACAGTGGAAATTGATTGATTACTATATAATGTGCTAAATACTGCAGTTGTAACCTAATGACCTACTGTAACCTAATGACCTAATAAATATGCAAATGAGGACCTGCATATAATTCAATTCCTACAAAATTATAATAAGAAATAGTAAAGAACTAAATAAGTACACATATACATGTAAATTTATAACCAGAACTCTCATTAAGAATTTTTTTTAAAAATCAAAGTAGCTTAAAATTGTAAACTACTTCGGCCTCAAATGAATTTAGGAATCGAAGAAGATCTGAAAGGAAAGCCTTTGAAGTCGGCCACACTGACTTACTCCTGTCATCACAGTCCTTGATATGGAAACGGGAAAATCAGAAGTTCTAGGCCAGCCTGGGCTTCCAGTGACACTGTCTCAAGCTTTTAAATATACTTTTAAGAGAAGCATGTGAATTGAGTTCTAAAATCAGACTTGCAGTTGAAAATTATGTGTGAATTTTAAGTCAAAATAACTAGCTATAGCAAGTGTTACAGAGAACACACATCAAGGCCCCGAGTCAAGCATAACAAAGTCTGTTTGTAGAAACTGTAATAAAACCCAGACTCTGTTGAACAAAATTGCTTGGTTATAGATGTCTCTCAGAACATGTATATGTAGATCAGAGAAAGACTTCTAGCTCATCAGTATTAAAAGAGCAAGATGAGCTAACTCTAATAAAGCCAGTGGCACCGTGCATGGCACAGAATAAAATCATTAGTATAAAAGTCATAAGTACTGCTCTTGTTCTGTCTTTTCCCCTCACAGTAGCTGTCTTTCACATGGATCTCTGCAACTGACTCCTTCAAATCTCTTCTGCACACTGAATAATTTTCTTCTCATCTGAAAACATGCAGTGACATCACCTCTGGTTGGATGTGGGATGTTATTTTGAATATGTTATTTTATATTATAATAGTAAAGGCCAGATGTTAATCTTATCAACCAAAATATATGGAAACATACCAGTAAGATTGTTGGAGACATTGCTTAGCTGTTGAGAGCACTAGGAAGATTGCTGTGTCTTTGAGGACAGCATGTGATAGGGGTTGAGGATACCTGAGATACAACATGAGACATAATTTCAAAAGAAGAAGAAAAATGTGAGTAGTGGACCTTTGTAAACATAAAACTTTTACTAATGTTTTCATATGTATTCTTACAGAGTTATTGTGTATATGTACATGTAACAATTTACATATCTATCACCACAGTCTGATTCAAAACAATCTCACCCTCTCAGAGTCCCAGAAGGACTCTCTCAGCATACCATTTGGTTAGTAAATTCCACCTTACTCCATTCCCACTAACAGTCTACTAATCTACTTTCTATCTTCATGGACTTACAAGTTTTGAGCATTTTATACAAATGTAATCAACTCATATACAGTGTTGGGACATGCTTTCTTTGATTAGCATAAAGTTTCCATGTATCAGTTCAAGTATATGTCAATGTATACATCTATCATGTTTTATTGAGCCATTTATCATGTCATGAATATTCAGGTTATTATCTATATTTACATGTTAGAAATAATGCTGTAACTTTTGAGGATGCCAGATAGCACTGGCCTCTAATTCACAAACTTGAGAGGCAGAAGCAGAAAGGTCTCTGTAAGTTCATGGTCAGCCTTGTCTACATAGTGAGTTTGAGGACAACCAGAGCTACATAGAGAGGAGCTGCCTCAAAATGAAAAAGAAAGAAAAAAGAACAAACAAAATTATGCTGCTAGAAAAACTCATGTACAAGTTTCGGGGTGAGTACCTCCTTCCATATCTCAAGTAATTCAAAGAATAGAATGGTTAGGTCTTTTGTCAACTCTATGTTTAAGAATTTGAGCGTTGGCCAGATAGTTAGGCAACTGTGTCATTCATATTTGTATGAGCAATGTATGAAAGTTCTGGTCTCTTCACTACTTTTTAAATTTTCATTGCATGTTTTTCCCTTGCTTTGTAAACTATACAAATGCTTTTTTCTTTAGAAGACTCGTTTCAGTATCTATCAGTTTGTTCAAGCTGCCATAACAAAATACTGCCCAGTACGCAGCTAAACAACAGAGCTATGTTTTCTCAGGGTTCTGTAAGCTAGAGAGTCTAAAATCAAGGTTCCAGCAAGGTGTCTGGTGTGGCCTCTGTGTCTGGCTTGCTTTGTCCTTAAATGGCTTTTCTTGTGACCATATGTCAGGATATGGACAAGCTCTGGTATCTCCGGCTCTTGTCATATCCTCCAGTCCCATCTAATGAGCACCCCACCTCCACGGTTTCATAGGCTGTTTATTACTTACTTGCTTATTTGTGTCCAAACAGAGTCACATTTGGGTTAGGGTTTCAATACATGGATCTAGGGAGTGAGCATACAATTCAGTCCATAGTAGTAGATAAATGGTACTCTACTGCAAACTCCTATACAAAACCTCGCTCCAAAAGCTAGATTCTAAAGTTAAGAAACTTTTTCCCTTAAAATACATTATTTGCAAATTTCCTTTAAAAATTCATTTTGTTGTGTTAGCTACATACCCTTCACGTCCAAGTGTGGATAAAAGTGTCTTTCTGAGATTTCTCACCTGCATCTACTTGCAATCTGGAAGAACAGACTTCACACTCTTTCAAAAGATATTTAAATTTTCTGTGTAGCTCAAATGTTGTTGTCTCTAACTCCATTTCTCTGCTAAAGAAAAATGATGCCTTTTACACCACTGAGAGCTGTGTAATCTTGAAAGTTTTCATTTGAACTGGTGAAGGAAAAGAGGCCATCCTAGAGTTAGCTTTATTGGAAGCTTCTACTAAGCAAAAAAAAAAAAAAAAAAAAAACCTTTAGATTTCCAAAGAAAACTAATTGGAACCCTGAAGCAGATGGGGAAAGCAGAAATTTTGGAACACCTCGGTGACCTCATTACAAGCATAATGAAGAAGGCAACGATGGAGTTAATTAGAAGAGAGGCAAGAAAAAAAGATTAAATGAGAGTACAAAAACAACAAATGTAACTCAGAGAAAGAGAAGCATTCAGCAAGAAATAGAATATGCTGATCTCCGCAGAACTATTCAGAACGGATGGAGATGGGAGCTAGACTCAAACAAAAGGAATATAAACCAGGTGGCCACTGGGATGATAAGTCTGTAGAAAACAGAAAGAGCAGGCACCTGGGAAGGAATTACTAGATATCCGCATCAAACAGAAAATGTGGAGCTGGGAAGCAGAAGAATTCAGCTGCTTATGCGTAAGAAGCTGTTCTTTGCAGGGTGACAAAAATTAAGAACCTCTGCGTGTGACAGATAAAACTCAAAGAAGCAATGGACATAAGAACCACCCAGATTTGCTCTTTCCCACATAAGAGCATCTTAAATGGTTCACATTTTATGTTGTTTTTCCTGTTTTTTTGAGACCCAGTCTCATTATGTAGCCCAGGCTAGGCAGATACTCAGTAGGCCAGGCTGGCTTCAAGTTCAAGGCAATCTTTCTGTCTAAGGTTCCCAAGTACTGAGGTCATCAGCATGAGACACTATGCCTGGCTAATTGTTTGTCTTTCTCCCACTTAGACATCAAAAGCTATTTCCTAGAATCATTATTTTCATAAGTGATGTTCACTCTTCTGCCATGGAGTACAGACTGTAGATTTTGAAACAAGCTCCTAACAACACATTTCAGTCTGAAGCGTCCCCATTTATCTGCACCTCAAGCTCACTTTAAGAACAGGAAGACTTTTCATAGCCCAAAATTTTCTGGTAAAACTTTGTAACAAAGAATAATTTTGTTCTTTCAAATATAATAATGTCCACTGAATAGAATGATGGTTTTGAAATCTGAGCAATAATTACAGAAGGAATCATGAAATTATTCAGTGGATAAAAACCAACTTTTAACAAGACCATCTCCAAGTATTATTTCTGAATTACATAGCTTGATTAGTTACAGTTGAGTACACAGACCAGAACTTCTTACAGATCTTTGTTTACATTTGAAATAATACACATCCACACGCAGCAGTTAAAGTAAACATGAAGCCAAATCATATTAAATGACTTTAAAGGATCCATCTCAATACTCCAATACTGATCAATCTAAAGTTTCATATTCTCACTCACACATCCCTCGGGACATCACTGAGCAAGCATCAAATGGTACTGACCAGTCATTTTTTGCTATAAACAGTGCTCTGTGTCATGAGTATCTCATGAATAATGCAGAAAATACATTTTTCACATGTGGAATATCTTTAAAGCTCTCACAGAACCATGGTACATTGTAAGAGGGTAAATGAAATGTTATGCTGCCCAATGCCTTTATGGCTAAAAAGAAAAAACTGAAACTGAAATGTAAGTGGAAAAAAGGTCAGCTTGTCTTGAATATCATTATTGGGGGTGGATTATAAGCAAATGAAGAAAATGGTGCATCAATGCTTATTTAAGAATTTATACTATTGGAGTTATGGGTATGGTTCAATCAGTAAAGTGGTTTCTGTGCGAGCATAAAGGCCTGAGTTCAGCTCCCAGAACCCAAGGAAAAGGCCTGACAAGGTTGTGCATACCTGCAAACCCAACATTGAGGAGGCAGGGATAGTTGGATCCCACATATACCAGACTCTTCAGCCAGCTTGTATAACTGAAATGACTAACTCTATTTTCAGTGGGAGACTGTATTCCAAATGTTAAGATACAGAGCTATTGAGAAAGACATCAGACAATGGCCTCATCTCTAGCTGACATCGACATATTCATGAACACATGTGATACATATACATACACATATACAAATTAAAAATAAACATTAAAAAAGAAGTTATACCCCAACAGCCTATATCATCATTTACTTCCCTTGTGACAATTATTTCCTTGAAATTAGTCTCTGCTACTGAATCAGAACCTCATTTCTTCAGCCTTCTCTTTCTAGTTTACTAATTAATCTCTCTGTCTCAGCCCTTTCAATTATCTGCCAGGCCAGTCCTCAAATCTAAACCTGCATGTAGGCTTAGAGTTTTTTCAAAACCTACTTTAATAAGGGTTCTTAAACACTTCAACCTCCCTTCTAGCCCATCAACCAGAGGTAGTGAAAGAAGATGGTTAATAGGACAAGGGGGGATGTGGACTTGTTTAGAATTAGGTTTTTTGGACAATTCTGATTTTTGTTATCATATCAGCAGTCCAAGTCAAAACATCAACCACAAATCAGTTAACAGCAGTCCAGTCCAATCAGCATGAATCAGGAGTAGGGGATTGATCCAAAAGAAACCACAAGGCTCCAGACAAGCACAAGTCCACTGAATCAGCAAGAAGCAGCCAGAACGCCATGAGGTGTGTTTCTCACTATGAAGTCACGACAAGCAAAGATCAGCAAAGACCAACGAAGCGTTGTAAGGCGAACCAATGCAAGAGTGTAGTCAGTG
>JANHMN010000014.1:6448796-6481782 GCA_030674055.1 Rhabdomys pumilio | reverse complement strand
AAGAACAAGAACAAGAAGAACAAGAACAAGAACAAGAAGAACAAGAAGAACAAGAACAAGAACAAGAAGAACAAGAACAAGAAGAAGAACAAGAAGAAGAACAAGAAGAACACGAACAAGAAGAACAAGAAGAAGAACAAGAACAAGAACAACAAGAACAAGAAGAACAAGAAGAAGAACAAGAAGAACAAGAAGAACAAGAAGAAGAAGAACAACAACAACAACAAGATCAAGAACAAGGTGAGGAGGAAAAAGAAGGAAAACCACCTGAGCACTATGTTGAATAAGATTAGACAGAGTTGACACCCTTGTCTCATTCCTGATTTTAAAGAAAATGCTTTCGTTTTTCCTAATTCAGGATAGGGGAAATTTTTCATTCTTTAAACATCTTACGTCATGTAACCATAACATTTCCTAGTATTGGTCTAAGATAGATGCATGAAACTATTAATAAAAATGTGTTTTTAATTGTTTCATTAGCATGAATTAAGAAACAGAGGAATGCCGTGCATGAATAATATGAATAGTATCATAACTATGGGTTATAGGCAATAACATAATGAAAAATATAATGGATGACATAGGTCAAAGCTTATACTGGGTATTAAAGAAGAAAGCGTTGCATCTGACACTTGAGTCTGATTCCTGTTTTGCTTTCCTTTTTAAGCTTAGCTTTACTCATATTCTCCTCATCTGTAATATTCTGTATCTTGTCTGTCCACTCACCCATCTTCATCGACGTGACTAAAACCCCACTTCCCCTTGGCAATTCTAAGTCTCATCAACCTCTCACTGCAGTGAATCATTACCACTTTCTAATTGACACATCAAATTTGGCATATACTGGCTCATGCCATGTAATACAGTTGTTTCATAATGTATGATAACTATCTTGCAAGTTTCACAAAAGTACAAATCAACTTTTATGACTTCTGCTTTCTAATAATCCTTATTGCAGGAATAAGCACATTACAGTTTGCATTAATAAATATTTCACCATTTGGTGTGTTTTAGAATGGCTTTTCCAAAGATTTCACAAAATTATACAAAATATCTGAGATACAAAATGGAAATAAAAAGTATTCACCACTTTACAGTTTAAAAATAATGAAGTCATTTAAATATATAGAAAACACAGACATTTGGGTACAATTAATACCCAAAATTAATAAAAAATGGGTAATTAGGCTGGGTGGTGGTGGTGCACACCTTTAATCCCAGCACTTGGGAAGCAGAGGCAGGCGGATTTCTGAGTTCGAGGCCAGCCTGGTCTACAGAGTGAGTTCCAGGACAGCCAGGACTACACAGAAAAACCCTGTCTCGAAAAACCAAAAAAAAAAAATGGGTAATTAGGTCATTACTTAAAACTATAAGTATTAGAATAATTCTGTAAATTATTTCTTTTAATTTTTTTAGATTATAATATAATTATATCATTTTCTTGTTCCCTTTTCTCCATCTAAACACTTCCATATAGCCTTCCTTGTTCTCTCTCAAATTCATGGCTTTTTTATTAATTATTGTTATATACATATACATTTATGTATATACATGTAATATATGCATATAGATTATGTATATATAGATATGTATATACATGTATGTTCCTATGTAAGTATATCCTATTCATTCTGTATAATATTGCATATATACATATATACATACATAGCATATGTATGTTTTCAGGGCTGACTATTCATTATTGGATAACCAATTGGTATGCTCTTCCCTAATAAAGATTATTTCTTCCAGGCTCAGCATTCCTTAGTAGCCTGTAGCCCTTTGTGTAGGCTTGAGCCTTCATAGGCTTTCCTGGTCTACTTTGGCATGTCTATTGCTGTATCTCTGTTTCTGAGACCTTGTAGGTGTAGCTTCTGACTTTACTAAGAGACAATGTCACAGAAAGCTCCCTGATCTTGCCATGTCCTCTCTGCAATGGTTTCTGAGCCTTGGGTGTGAGAGTTGTTTTGTAGATGTATCTGTTGAGAGTGGGCTCAACCATTCTGCAATGGAATTGAATGCATTTTTCTGTGATGGTCCCTGTCTATTACAAAGAGATGTTTTCTTGATGAGGGATGAGAACTACATTTATCTGTAGCTCTAAGAACAGAATGTAGTTAAGGACTCTAGTTCAGTAAAATGATGGTTGTAGGTTCTCCTCTGTTAACCATAACTTTACTAGTCCTGAGTAGCTGGATAGGTTTCTAGTACCTGACAGGATTTCCTTCTTGTTGAGCAAGTATTAAGTTCAGTTTAGTGAGCTTGTTGATTACTGCTGAGGTATAAATGCTACTACTGTACTTGAAGGTTATTGTGCCATGCTGGTCATTGTTGTGGTTCATAGATGTCATAGCTAGATAGGACTGGCTGTTGATTTCCTCTTTTGGAAGGTTGCTTGGAGCCTCTGGTACCATGAAATGTAGTCCTTGGGGAGGATCCTTTCAGATTAATTTCTATAACAAACATAATTCTATTTATAAATATAGATATATAGTTTAAATAAATTTTGTATCTGAGCTGACAATGTTCCCTCCAAGAGCCAATGACTACCTAACAATGATCCTAACACAATGTACGAAAAAATCTTATTTTGAGTTGTTAGTCAGTGTTGTCCAAGAGACTCCCAAAACATCACAGCCAATTGCTATAGCTTTTGGTTTTCCCCCAAGATATGGGAAGTAATTTCCTATTGCTAAAGATACTGCACACTTCACCTACCGGTCCTATGGGTCTCTGAGAACTATCATTTGTAAAATCTACAAGGACACACAATGGTAACACACAGAAATGCATAGTGATTAACCCATAAGCAAACACTGTAAGAACAAGTAGCTGGAGAGATTGCTCAGTGGTTAATTATTCACATGTGCATAGGTACATGTATATGTGAAAGCAAAGAATCTGTATACTTACATATGGAAGCCAGAGGCTGCCATAGGAGTCTTACCTTATTCATTGAGACAGGATCTCTCAATTAAGCCCAGAGCTCAATGATTAGGCTTGCCTAGCTAGCTAGCCAGTTTGCTCCAGGCATCCCCTACCTCCACCTTCTGGGCACTGGAATGACAGGCAGGCTGCTACACTCAACAGATATTTACTTGGTTGCTGGGAATTTTAACTCTCCATACCTCATAGCTGCTACTTATGCATGAATCCATATCCCCAGTCCTGTAGGCAGCTTTGTAAACTACTTGTAGAGAAAAAGCTACATCACAGACAAAACTAGTATGTTAGCAGAGAAAGAACATGTAAGCCATGTGGATTCTGAAATTATCATATTTCATTTTTCTCCATATGACATGTCACCCTCCCCCTTCATACAATTTTTTTCACATACTGTTACTACTTTACTAAGGCATTTTACAGCCTATGTTTTCCCTTAGTATAGTCTTCATGCACCCATCTACACTAATAACAGAAAGCAAAAATACAGATAAGAAAATTACTCTTTTTCATGTGTAACAGAATGAGCCATATAAAACTGACATGTTAGTATAAGAAATTTAAATATTTTATATTTACATGAAGTATGTATAGCACATATATGATGCAATGTACATTTCTGTTTATATTAGGATATTACACTTGTCTTTTAACTTTTTAGTGATTTCAACTTTGGAACTTTATTTTGTCACCATTTTTAAGTCATGTTCAAAGAGTCGGGAAATTTCTAAAAGAACAATAAAAGAGAGTGGATGTGTGGATATGCAATTATGGCTCTTCAGCTGAAATCAGAGAAGATAGCTCCAATAACCTTAAACATAAGTAATAATTTACTGGAGCTGGGGAGATGGATGTGTTAAAGCAGTCACTGTACAAGCATATAGAGCAGAGTTTAAATCCACAACGCCCACGTCGGTGCCCCCAGCTCTTGGTGGCTCAGTAATGAGAACATCTTAATCACATATGCTCACAAAAAGGAAGTAATTTATTTGAAGATACAGTTTATAAAACACTTTTTAAAAAATCTGAAGTTAGCTCTCAGAAAAAGCAGTAAAATAACCTCAAGATTCAAGAGCAAAAATATGCATTGTTAGAGAGCCTCCCCCACCAAAGCATAGTAAAGCCTGCACTCCCCTTTGAGATTTGAAGTTCAGATAGCCTAGGTAAGTCAAGGTTCAGTGTTGTCAACTCAAGAGACTAAATATCTCTTTGATCTGAGAGTGAACCAATGTGAGTAATGCCCTGTAGCTGAAAACTGTGATCTGATGTTGGAGCCTGTTGACTGTTCCAGTAGGAAGAAAGTATGAGGTGTGCATTCCCTCTAAAACTGGAGGGAGAAACAAGAGCGCATCCAAAGCATGCATTTGTGTCTAGTGTTTAAGTGGTTGTGAAGAAATGTCTATGAGCAAAACTAACTAAGGAAGACACTAATGTTCTTAAAACTTGCATCTTTTCCTTTAAAAGCCCTATGAAAGAACTTGCTCAGGTGGTAACTTCAGAGACAATTCTTGCAGTTTTGTCCAGCTAAAGTACTGTGTGACTCCAATGGTGAGGTTCATCATTTGTGGGGATAATTATTTTCAGCACTGAAAGGTGAGTCAGATGCTTCTGGAGAACAGCACTGGTCATATGCTAGATCCTTTCACCAGTTACCAATCTCCTCCCAGTCGGGAATATAAAACACGTACCCTGTAGGCTAAAACTACTACAGAAAGCCTACATTGTAAGCAGATGGTACTTGTCTCGGTAAAGCTTTTGTGAAGCTTCCAAGCCTCCATGTCCACAAGTTTCATCCAACCACCTGTCGACAATAAGGAACTTGGTTTTCTATCCTTTCAGAACCTCCAGTCCATACCCTTCTTTTATGACCCTAAGTAGGACAATTTTTTGTTTGAAAAAGTAATAGGAATAATGTTTCTATCTCTGAGTTTATATCACTTATATTATTTACATGTTTATAAATAATTTATATTAAATACATTAATATTCAATATATATATTTATATATATATTTATACAAAGTAAAAATCAGCTAGATACTTTCCCAGATTCCCTAGCATACAATTGTAATGTATACTAGGGAATAATTTTGCAATTATAGTCCTCATCCTTATGACATATATACATATGCATGTGTGTATTATATGCATATATGTATAAGTCTCTCTGAAATTGGATTTTATCTTTTACCCAAAATTGTATATTTTGCTATCTTCTTTCAGAAAACCCACATAACATACTCCCTTTGTTTAGACCAACATTTTCTCTTCCCCACATATATGCTTCATAATCACTCTGATTTACTTTTGTAAGCTGAAATATGTGAACAAACCAACGAGGAATCTGGCCTTAGGCTCTTAAGACATAACTCTTACATTGTGGCAGAAAGAACATCAAAGCGCTAGGACCACATTACGTTGGCACTAAATTCATCCCCTCTTTGAAGCTGTATATAACTAACTTGGGATTTTAAAAAAAAAATTCCTTATTCTGAAAAAATGATTTATCTATGCTAAAATTGCTTTATAAGTATTCTATGCTTGCATCATATTATACACATACCACAAAGAAATTTAAGACACTGAAAATAAACTTTGATGTCAAGAGTTCTTCAACACATTCAGATGCGTTCTGGGGACAGTGTCATGACAGGCAGAGAGCAGTGATATGCTGAGGTCATATTCAGACCATGATGGTCTTGTACAAGATGTAAAAATATAGATTTAATGTAAATTGTCATTTACATTATTTACATTTAATGTTGTTTTCAGATTTAATGTAAATGGTAAAAAAGTGGTCAGATGCCAGCAAAAATTAAAGTTTATATTAACAAAGTTAAATAGAAGCAGTGGCATGAGGTGGAGAGTCATGTTCTTACATAAACTTTGATTGTCTACTTCCTAGAAATATTCCTGCTTCTTCAGTGCAAAGAGCATCTGAATTCGTTCGAAAAAAAAAAAAAAAACTAGTTTCTTCAACAATTATAAATGAGAAGGGATTGCCAGAGGTTAAAAAGCTGTTTCAAGAAATGTAACAATCAAAAATATTGCATGTACTGTGTCTTGGTTATTGTCCTATTGCTGTGATAAGACATAATGTGTGAAGACGCTTACAAAAAGAAGCATTTAATTGGAGGCTTGCTTACGGTCTTCAGAGCGTAAGTCCAGCATCATCTTGGCAGGAAGCATGGCAGCAGGCAGGCCAACATAGCACTGGTGCAGTAACTGAGAGCTTACACCCTGATCCACAACAGGCGGCAGACAGAGAGGGGGGGAGGGAGAGAGAGAGAGAGAATGAGAGGGAGAGATAGAGGGAGAGAGAGAGAGGAAGAGGAACAAGGAGAGGGACAGGGACAGGGAGAGACAGGGAGAAGGAGAGGGAGAGGGAGAGGGAGAGGGAGAGATTGAGCTTGGCATGGGCATTGAAACCTCAAAGCATACCTCCAGTGACACACCTCCTCCAACAAGACCATATCTCTGTTCCTTCCCAAGCAGTTCCACTAACAAGGGACAGAGCAACCAACATATGACCCTATGTGGAGCATTTTTATTCACTCCTCCATAGACTGAAATATTCTCACTTAGCTAGTTAAGGAAAATTGAGCACATGGTACTTCATGAGACAGTGTAAGAAGCTGTTAGCATTTGACATGTGATAAGTCTTGTGGCCTCCCTTAGATGATAAAACAGCCAGCTTAAAGACTATCAAATGTGATGCGTGCTTGAAGAACCTCCTGCAAAACAAAATCACTGGGAAAGTATAAATCAGATTGATAATAATAACTGTTGAGGCTGGGTCACAAATACATGCTTAAACTTTTCTAATATTAGAAGACTTTTAAGGCATGAAAAACACCTGAGATGAGCAATGATCTTTCCTTTTCCCAATTCACCTCACAAGCACTGTTAAGAGTGTGCAGCACTGAAACCCCAGGGTGCAGCAGAGAATGGCAGAGTACAGCTGAATGACCTCATGCAGGGGAGTGAGCATTCTCCTCTGGGTTCTCGCCTGTCAAGTAACAAATGCTTTCTTAGTTCATCTCATTTGAACATAGGCAGTTTATCACGGCCAGTTACCTCCAATACAATGTTATATAAAAGTACTGTGTTGCAGTCTTAAATTATTTATTTTTAATTAAACAAGTAACTGCATACTCATTGAAACAAAATATTGTAAGTTCACTGGGAAAAAAACCAGGAATATAGAACACAGTTTATGATTTTTCTTCATGTTCTCATTTTCCTTTTCTTCCCAGAGCAACCAGTACTAATCTATGTTTTTAATCCTTTGAGGTTAAAATGGACAGCTCCACCTTATTATTTGTCAGGACTCCTTGGTGAGTTGATGTGATGATGTGTGTCTCTGCACTCTCGCATGGGACCTAATTTCTTAGGGAGAGGACTTTTACTTTCACCTCTGTTTCACCAGATACCCAGCAAGTGCTCATTCGTAGGGCACATTGATATTGGTAAGAACAGCTGGACTCACAGAAACTTTTTCTAAACTGCACAGGAGCTAAACTCCAAGTCTGCAAATGGAATATTTTACCTTCCCCGCCCCCACAGAAAGTAACAATAGAGCACAAGCCACAGCACCAGCAGGTGTGCCACGTGCAAATGGCAAGCATGGAGCTGAAGTGACTGACATTCCGAAGACATTTTCCAGCACGATAAATTGTCAAAGCTGAGAACAGTTGAGCAGCAGGGCACAGCAAAGAGGCGGTACATCTTCACATTTCAAGTCGTTTGGCTGTGCTCAGCAGAGTTACTTATAAAACTTCGTGAAGAAAAATCTACATTAACTGTTGAACCATCCATAGGACCGCATTTGGTAAGGAGAGAGGGCATATGCACCCATCTGCTCCGGATCTAGCTACCTTCCCAACCTTCCCTCTCTTGTCATTTTTAGAATGTAAACATTTTGAGTGTGGGGAGGAACTGGGTTCTGTGGTGTGTTCTGAACGGTTTCCAGCACATAGAACGTTTTTAAGGAATAACAACATTTTGCATTGGACTGGAGGGAATAGAACTTCCCTTCATTTGCTAAAATGAGAATATCTTTTATTCACCAAAAGCTGTTCTTTGGCTGACCAATTTAGCAAAAGAATAAAGAACTCCCCCTCTCATGCTTAGAAGGGACCTGTTCTTAAACAATGAAATGGTAATTCAAGGAGACATGTACTAGCAGTGAGCCAGTTTGTAAAGCACTTTTCTGGTCTAGAAAGATGGTTTCCGAATGTAGGGGCTCAATTGGAAGCAACCCTGAGGCACATTCAGTAGAAAATGTGTGCAGTTGGGCCAGGCATGGAGAGAAGGAGCAGAAATGTCTCAGGTTCCATATGCCTACGTCTATAAGTGGGCAGAGGTGTTGGTACTGTCTCTTAGAGTCTTAAAAAAAAGTTATAGTCTGGTTCATTAAAAGAAAGTCAAGGTTTGTAAAATCTCATTTGGCTTTCTATCCTACAGTTCTTGTCATTCAGATGTAAAGCAGATGTAAATAAAATAAGCTGTAAGTGGTCACAGTGAAAGACTAGAGACAATTCAAGGGGTCGCCATATGGGACCAGCCGAGGACTGGTGTCATCCATAGAATAGTGTGCAGTGACAAAAAAGAGGTTCTCTTCACAATCCCAGGACAACAACAATGTGAGTAGGATCGCTCTGCTTACAGAACATTAAGTGTTAATATAATCCTGGTGCCGTAGCAATAAAATATAAATACATTTAAACATTTTAAATCTCTTTAGTATCTACATGTGCAGGGTAAGAACTGGGAAAGTGAGCCTCAGAAGGCAGGTCTCCATAGTTTCTCACTTTGGATTGTGTTATTGGTAAATGTGTTTTTAATTGTGTCCCTTTTAAATACTTATTAAAATGAGGTTCATTAAACAGGCCAAATTTTACCTTTACAATGTTTTTTTTTAATGCCTCCTTCCTAGCATTGCAAAAAGAAAGTAGTGTTGTCTGGGTTGTTTCTAAATAAACAAATAAATAAAATAAAGCAGGTTAAAAATGTATATGTACCCTGCACTATTTTCCCTTAGACAGCCAATAACCTGAATATATAAATATTTGAAATGTTGAGCTGCTAATGTAATATGAAAGCTGTAACCTCAGGATGAGAGCTGAATTCACACGGGAGCGATAAGGGATGCAGTCAAGCCGATGGGGAAAAATATCTCTACTTGTGCTCACTGAGACTGTAAACAAGAAGTCAGACTGAATGACAAACACTATCAACCCTCCGCAGTGACGACTGGTTTATATGCTACACTCCATTTATGTCAGCAGCAGTTATATGCATGGAATGTATGGATGCTTCACCCAAGGGCCCATTTCCCTAGAAAACAAAAGTGTAGAAGACAGGCAAACCCGCCAACTGCCACTGCTTAAAACAAAGCTGTTGGGAATCGTGATCCGGCCACAGAGTGAACGCTGCAGGCCTCGGGGGCAGGGAGGTTTAGCCTAATCCTGAAAACCACTTGTTGCCTTGCTTTCTGGTACTTCTCAGTTATTCAGAAAATAGATTCCTGCAGTAGCTGGAGAAATCACAAAACTAGCTCTCTTCCTCAAGAATGTAACAAAATCTTCCAAAGCTTTCTTACTTTCTTTTACCCTATTATTTTAAAAAGCTAAGAAAAGAGTATTGCTTTTTAATATTGATTAAATGTAAGTAATGAACAAACAATAAGCACACTGGCGTTATCATATTAGCTACTCAGTTGGTAGATGTTAGTCACGAGTGTAAATCAATGTAATATAGGCACCATACTCTGTAGCGATGCAAAGCCCATACTGGGGCCCACATAAACCTTTTCCCGTCAGAAATAGCAACTTTTTAAAATCAGACAAAATACTATTGGGAAGGCTGAAGTGTCTCCAAATAACTCCAGAGAGCACCAACCTGTGGTAATAAGCTGAATGTCACCTCAGCTCAGTGTCTGTGAGGCAGGAAGATCTACAGTAAAATAAGCAGAAAATGCACCTTAACAAATTATTGTAAAATATTTTATTTTCTATGCTCAACTTAACTTAATTGATAATCTTTTGCAATACCCAGACTAAAACTTGACATGTTAATTTTTCATTTGTGACATCATTATGTTTCATATCAAAGTGCCCTTTAGTAGATGTACCTTACAAACAATTAAAAAAACCATCAAGGCCTGGAGAGATGGCTCAGCAGTTAAAAGCACTGGCTGCTCTGCCAAGGGAACCCAGTTCATTCACAGTACCTACAAGGCAGCTCACAACCATCTGTAACTCCACTTGCTGCGTCTCCCACACCCTTATGGCCTCCTCCAGCACTGTAGACACATGATCCTCAGACATGCATGCAGGCAAGACAATCTTACACACAAAAAAAAAACACAATAAAAATAAAGGAGGTATTGATTTTATATAACCAAAGACATTTTTGTAACAATTTAGACAGTGCTATAAATACAGAAGTCCAAACTTTAAAAGTCAAAGAACAATCATATATCTTAATAGTTTGCCAAGACAATGCAAAATCCACAAGAGCCATTCTAGAAGGGATTCCTCTTTTAACACTTGCCAGAATTCTATTCACTCAGGAACACCGAGCTCTGTCAGTGATAGGGCATAAGCAACCAACCTTGTTGTTACTATTACTAACCGCTATTGCAATGCATTTCGGCTTTCTACAGTAAGCCCCAAGCCGCTAACAAATGTTCTAGGAGATGAGGAATCAATTTTCCCAATGTAACAGCCTTCTAAATATAGAAAACATGGCTGCCACAGACATGGTCTTTCAGGCTCCAAATCAAACATGCCCGTATCTTTGGAGTGTTTTCTAACAATATAGTGTCCAGACTCTACACCTTCTTGGGTGCTTTTTGATACTATCATATATCAATGTGCCATTTAGGTTGGACTTTCAGGTCTCAATACAAGTGTGGATAATGCCAGGTTTGCATAAATTAAGTCTGAAATTATACATCTTATAGTCACATGACTTCTCCTAATGTTGAATTTATCATTAGCCATAACGCTATTCTTTTTGTTTTTAATATTACTTTGCCCTCATAGGATGCTTTACATTATCACCTGAAAATTTTAATTGATTGTTTTTAGTCTTTTTCCAATTAGCATTGATTCTATTTTTAGTATAATCAAAAATCATAAGTACATATTACATTATGTTTACAAAGTGAAGTCCTGTTTCTACAGCAATAAAAATACTGTGCTGCAGAGTAAGTGGAGCATTGCGGAACAACCACTAGCATTCTGAAAATTGACTCTGTTTAAGTATAATTCTGGTTATTGACAGTTTCATATCTTATCTTTTTATCTGTTTGCTTTTTTGAGACATAGTCTAATCCAGTAGTCCCAGAGTGGCACAAAACTCACTATGTAACCCAGGATGTCCTGAAACTCAAAGCAATCTTCATGGCTCAGCCAGAGGTTTATGGAAGAGTGTCACCACAGCCAACAGATCTTGTTTTCAATAGCACATGAAGGTTAGATAACGCCTAAATTAACAACTAAGTGAGGTAACTGCAGAAAGGAGAAAGAATGAGAGAAAACTCTGCTGACTAATGAGTTGTAACCTCCCAAGTAACTTACTGTGAAAAAGTGAAGGAACAAGAGAGATTTAGGAACAGCAGAGGAGACACACCAGCGACTTGATACAACATCAATGCCATCTT
The DNA here is from genome assembly GCA_030674055.1 of Rhabdomys pumilio. Classification (NCBI taxonomy): domain Eukaryota; kingdom Metazoa; phylum Chordata; class Mammalia; order Rodentia; family Muridae; genus Rhabdomys; species Rhabdomys pumilio. The sequence goes on along the minus strand of JANHMN010000014.1, from coordinate 6,470,169 downwards.
TCATGTAAACTTTGAGATAGATTCCATTTATAAAAATATGAAAATGCATTAATAAAGTTTGGGGGTTTTCCAGACAAGGTTTCTTCATGTAGCCCTGGATGTCCTGGAACTCACTCTATGAACCAGGTTGGCCTTGAACTCACAGAGATCCCCTGACTCTGCCTTCTGAGTGCTGAGTTTAAAGACATGCACCACTGCAGTCCAAAGGTTTTATTTATTGCCATTATTTTGAATTCCATATTATTTCTTCAATTATTTAGCAAATACTTCTGGATAAAATTTATTTTGGAGCTGAATCTCTTGCTCAGTACTTGTACACTTCCGTCATCTGTACAAACCTTCCCTTCATTTTCCAGTACTAAACGTACCTTTGTTTTTCTAACATAAAACTTAAAATAAATGTTTTTCTAGGTAGAAGTGAAATGGGTTGATTTAACAATTCAAGAGTTATGGATTGTGGCAGAAGTAGATACATACAATTATTACCCCTTTACAGTGCTTGCCATGTAACTGAGTAGGTAAGAATGAACTGAGTTCTACAAAGCAAATCCACTAGTATTAAAATTTCTACTGGAGTCACCCAAGAGGTTTCTCGGAACCCTGCTTGTTCTGTGACCCTTCGCATTTGTGCTTTCTTTTCTTGGTTCACACCCCCTAGAGTTAGAAAGTTTCTTGGTTCTTTTTTTTTCCCCTGTCACCTTGAATGTCTCCTCCTTCCTCTTACTATAGATTGTGACAATCATAAAATTGCCTTGCTGTTTCTCTTTTGATTCATTTCTGGAAAGACATACAGGACATTCAACAGAGAAGAGGGTTGTTTGCTTGTTTGTTTGTTTGTTTGTTTGTTTGTTTTGTCCTAACCCTCTTGTTGCTGTTAATTGAATGTGACATTCATAGTTCACCAAAGCCTGGATGAGAGCTGCATGACATCTTGATATACACTGGCTCCCAGTTCTTTGGATCTTCGAAGGTTTCACTTCAATACCTTAAGCAATTCTAATATGTAGGCTTAGATTTTTCAAAACCTACTTTAATAAGGGTTCTTAAACTCTTCAACCAACCTTCCAGCCCACCTACCAGAGGTAGAGGGAAAGAAAGGTTAATATTAAGGAAATGGGCATCATGGACCTGTTTAGAAGTAGGTCTCTGGGAGAATTCCAATCTTCATTGTCAAGATATCAGAAGTCCCAGGCAAAACATCAAACACAAATCAGTTAATGGCAGTTCAGTCCATTTGGCAAACACCAAACATGAATCTGCAGCAGCTTGATTCAAAAGAAAACTTGAGGCTCCATAGAATCAGCACAAGTCCATGGAAGCAGCAAGAGCAGCTGGAACACCATGAGGCATGGTTCTTTCTACAAAGTCATGACAAGCAAGATCAGTGAAGACCAGCAACACGTTGCCAGGCAAACCAATACAAGAGAGTCAGTCACTGTCTACTGGGTTGTACTTACACTCTTTCCAAACATTACACATCTTCCCAAGTGTCTGCCTCAAAAACACCCTCTCATGTGTCTGCTTCAGCAAAACATCCTCTCATATGACAGCTTCCAGAAAACCATCACTTGATATAACTGAGTCTCCAAAGAATCCTTAAGTTTCCACTTTAATTATCCCCAAGCAATTAAAGTAATATACCATTTTTTCATTTGTCCTTGGGGGAAAAGGAGTATATTCGTTATAAAAATATTAAGTAGTGATGGTTAGCAACTGCAGCTCCAAAGACCTAAAATGTCCCCAGAAATACTGTGACACAGTGCAGTATCTACCAGTCCCTCCCTAGGAGGAAGGTTCCTTGTTCAGCTCTACGTTTATTTCTACTGTAATGAACCTAAATCCCACATGGGTAAGGGTGTGTGGTAAGTCTAGCGGTTGCTCAATGAACAGCCAGAAGACAGAACTGCTCACAATTATTGCTACTGTACTGGCTTCAAGGATGGGACAGGGAACTGGACTTAGTATGTCTGGAACTTATATAACATATATATATATATATATATGTTATATATATTCCTGTGCATGCTTCTGAAGTACAGCCAGATTGGGAAAGATTTTTACTAGTGTTATAATAAACTTCCTTATGGTATAATTTAACAGTAAATACCCCTTTGAAAATAATCTAGTTGTTCTGGTATAATCATTTGTAGTAAATTCCCCAAAGATATTCTAAGACTACCACTTCCTCGAGAATAAATAGAAAGGAAGGTACAGGGACAGAAACTGACGGAATTGGTACCTATGTGCCTGAGATGGTGATCTTCGAGTTCAAGGTACAGGATCTTAGGCATCCAGACATACCCAGAAGGTGCTCCTGGCTGTGGGAGATGCTGATGTCTAGCAACAGACCAGGAGCCAGACTGTTGTACATATGGGATGACCAGGGCCACGCAGAGAGGGGCAGACTGACCTTCACCTCCTCTCAGCAAATGCGTTTCATGCTATGCAGTGTGCACTACATTGTCAAGCTTCCCTCCTACTTTTACATGTGTGTATGTGTATGTGTTCCAGTGTGTATGCATGCGTGGGGGGGATAATGTTAGCATTCTAAGCTCTGCCCCACAGTTACCTCTAACAGCCAGGTACCCCACAGTTACCTGCAACAGCCAGGTAGGCATGACTCACTATAAAAGGGGCTGCTAAACCCCTCCTCGCTTTTTTGCCCTCTCTTGTTCTTGCTTTCCCTTCCCTCTTTTTCTCCCTACTCGTTTCCCCCCTCTATGTACTCATGGCCGAACTCTACTCCTCTACTCTTCTACTCCTCTTCTCTCTCTCTCTCTCTCTCTTTCTCTCTCTCTCTCTCTCTCTCTCTCTCTCTCTCTCTCTCTTTCTCTCTCACTCACTCTGTGTGTGTGTGTGTGTGTGTGTCTCCCTTTCTCTGCCTCTACGCCTCTACTACCCTCTTACCTCTCCTCCCTATGCCCTTAATAAACTCTATTCTATACTATACCATTGTGTGGCTGGTCCTTCAGTGGGAAGGGATGCCTCAGAGTGGGGATGCCTCAGCACGGGCCCGCCTAGGCAACCCCCTCCCCCATATCTCACCACACCTCCATAGAACATACTCCCCCCTTTATCTTTCTATAAATATATCACAGGTAAGGGTAGAAAGTAGACTCTGGGAATGTATGTGATTGTCATGGCAACAGATGCATGGATCCCTGTTGCCTGTGTGTGACATCACTGGGTTCGAAGACAATCTGCCAAGCTGTTTCTTGATATCAATAGAGTGTGTGTGGATGCTTCTGTGCATGGGTGTGCACATGTGTGTGAGGAGTGATGCTACAGTTGGATGACTTTGGTTCTGAACTGCAGTGTAAAGATGACTCCATATTTAGATTCTAAATATCTCGACCTTCTCAAAACATCGTGTGCCCCAACACAAACACATAGAGCAGAAGGATGCATCCAGCGGTATCTTGGCATTTCGAGATTTCTCCATGAGCAGCTCACAATGAAGGTTAACTGCCTGCATGGAGCCCCAGTCTTGATAGACAATGGACTGAAACAATCACTGCTGCCAGTGCCAGTGAGTGTGTGCATGTGTGTGAACATGACCGTGTGTGTGTGTGTGTGTGTGTGTGTGTGTGTGTGTGTGTGTGTGTCTTTAGACATATGGGGACTTGAAAACAACAGTCTATCACAAAGATGTATCAGATTCACAAGACTTATTCATCTTTGTGCTATATGAGATATCTCAACTGAATTTCCTAACTCACTGGACTCCCCTATAAGCCACAACAGCATTCTAATGATTTGTGAACCATTATAATAAAAAGGATCTAGTCTTCATTTCCATCTTCTATTTAGTCAACTTAAGTGACTTGTTTATGTATATTAATGTCATATTCTGATACTTTTCTGAGCTTTCTGGGTTTTTTGGAATTTTCCAGTCTCTCTCTTTCTGCCTTTCTCTCTCTCTCTCTCTCTCTCTCTCTCTCTCTTTCTCTCTCTCTCTATCTCTTTCTCTCTCTTCTCCCTCTCTTCTCTCTCCTTCCCTCTCTCCCTCCCTTCCTCTCCCCTTCCCCTCCCCCTCCTCCTCTGTGTGTGTGTGTGTGAATGTGTATGAAGATGTGTGTGTATTTCCTGATGTGTGTGCACACATATGGAGACCAGAAAACAACCTTGGGTGTCATTCTTCTGGACCTGTCTGTTCTTTTATTTCTTTTGGGAGGCCTGGGGAGGTGCTTGACCATCTTTTGCTGGCCTAAAATGGAACTCACCAAGTAAGCTAAACTGGCCGTGCAGCAACCCCCAGACTTCCTCCTTTCTCTTGCTTCCCTAGTCATCACCCCCACCTACATGTAACCATGCCAGGCTTTTTTTTAATGAGCTTTGGAAATCTCACTCAATCCTTATGTTAGAAGGGCAAGTGTTACTTACTGAGCTACCTCCCCAGCCATGAACGCTCTAGTCATACAATCATAGCTTGTCTTTTCTGTTCCTAGCCTTAGGAGTTTAAATTGCTTGATTTATCTTATCTAATTGTCCTAGGTAAAGCTGCCAATATTAAATGCTAGTGGTGAAAATGAATATCATTACCATTTTATTCCCAACTTTAATGAGAAAACTTTTTTTAAATCTTTATTTGGGTGATTATTACATACAAACATATACATATCTGTGAGTGCATGTGTAAATATCTATACATAATCTAAATATCTACACCCAAAAGAAACATACAGTTAGTGCATTGATTCTCCCCTTCTGTTCTCTTCAGTAAATTAAAAATGGAGCTTGGATTTTGTCAAATGCTTTTTCTGTATCTATAGACATAATGTATTTTTTCTCCTTAACTCTATATAAAATTTTACATATCATCTTAAATTTATACTGTGAATGTTAGACCATCTTTGAGTAATAAATCATTTAGTTTTTAAGTAACAGATTTTAGTAGGACCTCGGATCTTAGCACAACTGGCCCCATGGCAGAAGTACCATTCAGGTCACAAAACTCAGCACAGTGCCACCTGCCAAAATGACCTAATCCATCAGAGTCTATAGTTCTGGAAAAATCTAATGTGCTAAATGTACTAACCCTGCTTTTTCTTTCTTGTCTTATGCTTGCAGCTAACTGTTTTTGTTAACAGAAGTACTGTCAACCCAGAACATGGTTTTTGTACATAAAAGCTCACCCTGAGAAAGGCCTGGTGCTATTCTGAGATCCCAACTCAATGTAGTTGCTGGCTGGCTAATAAAGATTTTTCCATTAGCTTAAATCCATGTCTAAGCAGTCTTCCCTGGTAGATACCCCACAACACCATAGTGCTGAGTGTCCTTTGCTTGTATTCCATATAATATAACCATATCAATATTTAGTAGTGAGATTAGTCTAGGTTATTTTTCAGTTTTAATTGTTTTGATAATGACATTGTACCTGCTTCATAAAATAAATTTGAATACATTCTTACATTTTTTGTTACTGAAATATAATAGCTTAAACAGCATCAAATAGATTCTATATAAACACACAGTTTTAAAACCAGGTCCTGGTGACAGTTTAAGGGCTATCTCATTTTGAGATTTGTTTTCCTGTTTCCTCCCAAGTCGTCTTGCTTCCTGCATCTCCTCACTCACTATTTTACAGTGCTTCTATTTGGAATCGTGTACAGGCTTGTTTTCCACTACGCCATTTGCTGCCTGAAGTGTTACTATGTCACCTTAGGATCACTTATACACAGCTGTCAAGCTTTTATACTTTCTGCCATCTTCCTTCTCCTTCTGCCCCATCTTTCCTTGGGTTTCCATAAAAAACACTTACAAATCACATGTGCTTACCCGCTTTCCTTGGTGCTGTCTTGATGTGGACTGCTTGCCTTAGTTTGTCCAGCACCGCTTCTTTAACTGTCTTATGTTACGAGTGCATCTTCAAGATCTGAGACTGTATGTTTCTCATCTAAAACTGAGCGACCAGACCAACTCCATCTTGGGTTCAGGCTTCATCACAGAGAGCCTGACCTAAGGTTGAACTTGAGTTAACCAACAAGCCTGCACCTAACACTAGTTTCCAAGTCACTCCCTAACAACCACCAATCAGAAGGAAAGCAGAAGTTACTTTTATAGTTTGACTCCCAGCACAAGCCAATCATTTTAAAGTACAAAAAAAAAAAAAAATTCCATAATAGCCCCAAATCAGATGTGTGGTAGTCTAGAAACACCCTTGATTGTTTGCTTGCCTCTATAAATGCTTGCTTAAAAGTGGGCTCAGAGCATCACCCTTCAGGGCTGGTGTGTCAGGGTCAGCAGTGAGCCCAAACTAGAGCTAAACTTTTTAAAAGACCCTAGTACAATTGCATCAGGCTCCTTGGTGATCCTTTGGAATTTGAGAACACTTAACAGACACAAATCCTCTGCTCATTCAAGAAAGTCTGGCCTCTCAGCTACTCTTCAGAGCTACACAATACCCAATAGGCATTGATTATTGCTATTTTAAGAAGTACATCATTAGGACTAATTTTTTGCCTTTGTTTGGAGTTTTTGTTTGGTCTGTTTTGGGTGGTGGTAGTGGTGGTTTCATCGGTCTAACCAGATAATCTCGCTTTATCCTTTGAATTTTATTTTATCAGTTTCTTTCTTTATGTTTTAAAATAATTTTGAGTTGATTGTCTTAGGTGTATCACACTCTATTTCCTAACAGTTGCCCTTTTCATTCTTTTTAATTTCTTCCTGATATTTTTACCAGGTTTTCATGGCATCTAGTATTTCCTATGCTCTTTTATAAAAACCTTTCACTTCAGTTTTCTGAACAGGGTATGGTGAAACACACCTTTGATCCCCACACTAAAGAAGTGAAGGCAAGAAAATCAAGGATTCCAAGACATTCTTGAACCACATAGCCTGTGTGAGGTCAGCATGACCTACATGAGACTGTCTAAAAATAGAAAATTATATAAAATTTAAAATAACTAGAATTTAATTTTTTCCTCTTTATTTCTTTCTTTAATTCTGGAGAGAAGGGGGTAGAGGGATGAATGAAAAGCTTTCTATAAAGACCTCTGTGCTTGTTTCTGTGGTAATTTGATTTCCCTCATCTATTTGTTACTTTGTTTTTGGTTTTCTTATGGTAAAAACACATTTACCAGGGAATTTCTTCCAGTTTTTAACTCTCTTCTCATACTATGCCTGTTTCAATGCTCACTACTACTTGTCTAGGGTTAAGTGGGTTTCTTTCACTCATGAGCCTCACTTCCTATAAAGACAGTCTGGTAAATGGGACGGAAGATGAGTCCGTTCTTGGTCTATTTATGCTGCAGAAGCAGGGTACCAGAGCCTGGCATTTATAGACAAAATGTGTTCTTCACACTTCTGCAGACTAAACTAGGAATGCTGGCAAGCTTGGTTCTTCAGGCAAGACAACTCTCCTTCTGAAGATACTGTCTTGAATATCAGAAGGAAAGAGCCTCACATCCTGTAGTGAACAAAATCAGAGGGCAGAGGAAGACTCCCTACTCCAAGCTTTTTTGTAAGGGGATTTAATCTCACTTGTGAAATTTGACTCCATCAGCTCCCTTAAATTTTTTTTGCATTGGGGAACGTATTCAGGCAAGAATTTGGGTAGAGCCCGAGACACTCGGTACAGCAACTTCCCTGCGTTGGAGGGATCCGCCTTCTGTTGTGACTGCGCTGGCTCTACTTTTTCACTTACTCTTCTGTACCGAACACATGGAGCTTTTCCTCACACAAACTAAAATGCAACTCCCAAGACACTAACTAGATGGTCTCTCACACAAACTACCAATTTTAGCATAGATCTCATAGGTGAAGGGTCTCAGTGTCATTAAGATGGCCCACAATATAAAAACACTGCACTCCCGAACCACATGTCCGTTTTATTAATTTGCTAGGATTGCTCACAGAACTTGAAAAACGTCTTTTGCTCTCATGTATTGCTTCATTGTAAAGGGTATGACTTCAGAAGAGCAGATTGGAAAGGATCTGTGGAACAAGACACGAGGGTCGAGGACCACACAGCCCTTCGGTGCCCTTTCTGAGCAACCCACCCACACAGCTCTTTAAAGTGTTGCCAGCAGAAGCTCTGCAGTGCTCTCTGCAAAACTACATGATGGTCTCGTTAGGTAACCATGGCAGTCTAATCCCTGTCCAACAGCGATTAGCTCACACGCCAGCTCCTGTCCCTTCCCCAGAGACTGATTAGTGGTTGGAGCTCAAAGTTTTAAACTACTAATTGTGTCTTGGTCTTTCTGCTGGCTATCTATAATCTCATTGGCTACCAAAGATGTTCTTACTAATCAAGAGAATCCAAATACTTTAGGGAAATCAGAACAGAGACCAAATATATATATATTTTATAGCACCACATTGTGAGTGGACTTGTTTTATTTCTATTAAGCTCTAACACAACTAAGGAATGATGTTCTGCCGTGCGCATGACATCTGACACACCCGCAGAACTCTCCTGGCTCAGACTCCTTCCTCCACAGGTTAAATGCACACTGATTATTCCTCGGGTTCTACCTCGTCTAGTAAATCTCACCCTCACTTCAGCTCCAGACCTGCCACCCTGAAACACTGACAGCCATGCCTTTCCTTCCCAGCTTGTACTTGGTTGAGTTTGTGGATTGTGAGCGTCTCCTCGTTACTGAAGGCTAGGGGAGGTCATGGTTTTGTAATTGCTTTTGTTGTTTTTCTTGGAATCCAGAATTCCTTTAGAGTTCATTTCCAGTTAGCACCTTTGTGGTTCTTGTTTTGTGTTTTCCAGGACCCTTTAGTGCAGTTTAATAAAATAGATCTCTGGCTATTATAGGCAGCTAAGGAAGCAAAGGTAACCACCCGTGGGATCACATAGAAGAGGCGGAGGGCTGCTGGGCTGCCTGGGAGAGGTCTGCCACTTCAGAATTTGAGTGCAGAGAAATAAGAGTCAGAAATGAGAAATCTGCAGTTAGAGCCAGATGTGTAAAAACAATACAGGTTTGTTAACTATGAAATTATGAGAGGAATGACAAAAATCAGAGCAGAGATGTGGGCATCTTTGTATCCTGACTGTGCCTGTTTATTTACAAACATAGGTAACCGTTCTCATCAAATTAACCATAAAAATCTGTGGGTTTTACAGCCTGAGAAACAAGGCTCAAAGAGGAGGAAAATAAAACATTAGCAAAGGGCACATGCTTCAACTGATGAAGCTGAACAAGCATGAAGACCTGAGGCCAGATCCCCAGCACCAAGAAGAAGTTGCATGTGATGGCCCCGCCTATAGCCCTAGCACCTGACTCAAAGCTGCTGCTTGAGCTCCTGCCCTGACTTCCCTCAATGACGGGGTGCCAGCTGTAAGAGAAAATCAAGCCTTCCACCCCAAGTTGTAGACAAGTACTCAAATCATCTGGGGTTGACATACTTCTGTGCAAAATCACCTGATAAATAGGTCATTGCCGAGACAGCCTAGCTGCACTGACGTAATTGTTTCTCCTAGAATCCATCAACTTTAATATGAAAATATTCTACACTGAAGACACTGTAGCAAACTATATGCAAAATATAAATTTGGCTTTGCTCTTAATAAAGGATTATTAATTTTTATAAAAAAAGGAATTTCACCAAGATGTGCAATAATTGGTGTGCACTGTAAGTCACTTGTGACTCTTAATAATTTTTAAAATATACTAGAAATCCCTTGTAGTTTTCTGGAGGGAAAGGAGGGGTTAACAGCAAGACAGTAGTCCCTACAGCTGTTGCTTAATTTACATTAAATTCATAGAAACGAAACAGTGTCCCCAACCCTTAGCATGGCCCTACCAAGTAAAAAATAAAAAGGGGGAAAAAAGGATGACAGATATTTTGCCTAAAGGGAGAAGGGTGCAGTGAAGTAACACTGTAATGACCAACAGTCATGATTGTAAGACTTCCCCAGAATGAAAGAAGCCTAAATCTTCCTGATACCAGACACCTTATGTGTCGTGGAGGCCAAGCTATAGAGGAAGCAGCCATTTGCCCAATGCTAACAACCTGGTAAATGACAGAGGTGGTCTCTAACCATATCTCAAACATCGTGTTATTTGGCATCTTTATAGTTAGCCACTGGGTTATCAAGATAGAATCTAACTTGAAAATGGACACTTGGTATGTGTTAAAAGGAAGGAAAGGAGCTGACCCACAGTGAACAATATATAACTCAGGAAAATAGCTGCGTAACCTACTGCTGTGTTTCTCTGGAGAGTTCCAACCCACAACCTAGTGAAATTCAAAGCATCCATTCTGCTATACACAGTTATCAGGTGAGTGAACCTTAATCACTCATATTTCCCAGACCAGGGGTTGCTGGTCCTGAGGTTTTGCGTGACTGTTGATGGCCATGTGGGATTAAGCTTGACGGGAGGAAGGAGAAACAAGGGTTTCTACCCTCAGCTTGAGCACTAGGTTCCCTGAGCCAATGTGGACATGTCAGAGACGGCTGAAAGGCTTGCAGATAACAGGACAAGTTAAATGATGCTGCCCAGCTCTCTAGAACATCTAAGATTGATGAAAACCAATATCTGTGTGGGGAGGTTCAGTCGCTAATGTCATTTCACCAATAGGCTGTTGATTTGTCAGTAAAGAAGGCTAATTGCTTTAGCCTTCCAGAAGTGCAGATGGGACTTCTGGGTTGAAAGAGGAAAAGGCAGAAACAAGGATGGAGAGAGGCTTTTCTGTCATACTTTGGAGAAACAAGGACACAGCAATCGTGTAATGCCTCTGGGAGAGCTAGGGCCTGCAGTCTCTGCTACAGGCAGGTAGCCAAAGATGTTTGGCAGGGTCTAGTTGGAACTAGCCACTGTTTTTAGGGCAGAAGGAGAGACAGAGACAATAAATTGGTAAGGGCACGCCTTTCCTGGCAGGAGGTATGCGCGCCCAGCAATTGTGCCACTATGGAAGGCAAGCTGTAAGGTGACAAGCTGGGTGTGTGCCTTTTATCTGCTGATTCGGGGGTCATCAGTTAGGACTGGCCCAGGCTATGCCAAAGCTAAGCCAGGTGGGAGCCAGGAGAGGCTGGTATCACTGCAGCAGTACCAGGTAAAGGCAGTAGTGATTTTTAAAACTACACACAACACAATACCCAACATTGTAGGCCAAGCATACAGTCCTAGTTTCTAATATCTTCAATACAATGACCATATTGCCTTGGGTCTTCTGTATTTTCTTCTGCAATTCTGAAGTTGTTCATCTATTCATCTGGTCAGTAGCTGAGTGTTAAGAGGAAAAACTGCTGTTTGTTAATTAGACATATGCCTAAGTTTTCACATTAGCAAACAAGACGCTTACATAAAGATTAAAACTAATTGTATCTCCATTTATAAATATACCCCAGATTAAAAGTAGTTGACCTAAACCCACACAAATGCTCTACCAAGATGATATCTAAAGTGTACCCTATTAGTAGTCTATGTTTACAAAAACCTAATTTGAAAGTGAATTAAATAACTATGATCTTTCAATCTGAACAAAAACATGTTATAAATTGACCAAGAAAGCTATCACCAAGAAATAATTTGTATTGAGCATTATATTAGACCATGATGTTTTTATTAATATTTAATATTTTTCATGAGATGTTTAATGTTTTGAGAATTTCGTATGTGACTACGAAATTCCTTGCTTAGTCCCTTTTACGTTACTTTGTGAATGTGTGTTTAGGTCTAACCACTTGTCTTGGTTAACATATAAAGGAGCTCACACCTAGAGACGATTGATTCTTCCACAGCCATTACTTACCTATTGCTCCCCATTTAGGAGCAGGGCCTCATGAGATCACTCTCATGAACACTGATGTATAAACTGCTGCTGTCATTGTTCTTGTGTTTTAAGGCAGTCATACTGTTCAGATTTCATGAGTGCAGCTTCCCTATCACGTATAAAGGACACAATCTTGCACCAGACTCCCCAGTCCTCTGCCTTTTATAATCCTTCCATCTCCTCTTCTTCAATGTTCCCTTAGCTTTAGGGGTTGTATTGTAGATGTACTTGCTGGAGCTGGTAACGCTACAGTGAATTGTTCTCTGTGTTTTGCCTGCTTGGTCGCCCTGTGATAGTCTTTGCCTTCTGCAGAACGTTCTTTGATGATGGTTGAGAGCTATACTTACCTGTGGGTAAAAAAGAAAATGTTCAGAATGCAGGGAGAAATTATACTGGTTTAGGAAAGTTATAGAAATAAGTTATCCTTTAGTGTCTATGGTTTTAATAGATATAAGTACTGGGCTAGGTTTACAGAACTGGGTATGAAATCCTTCTTATTTAATGGGCCTTAAGTCCAACAGTATGGCTGGTGGTTATCCCCAGGAGAAATATGCTTTTTTTTTTTTTTTTTTTGCATCTTTCAAGATATCTTGCCATTCTGGTCATTTGGTGGCTTATATACAGTGGAGTAGAATGTTGAAACCAGTGGGCAGATGACAAGGAATAATATAGTTGGGTCTTATGTAGAATTTTTTAAGCTTTTTGAGACTTCTCCACAATGATGTCCTTCCTGAGTGACTGTACAAGCTTGCAATGCCATTAGCTTGTTTTCTTGATCTTAGGTATTCTGATTGTGGTACGATGAAATGTCAAGTAATTTTAATTTGCATTTCTGTAATAGCTAAGGATAGTGAACACTTTTAAGATAATTTGTTAGGTAACTTTATTTCTTATTTTGAGAACTCTGCTCATATCCATAGCCCACTTTTAAATTGTTTTCTTGACTTCGTGTTTTGAGTTCTGTATACATCTGGACGCTAATCCTCCATCAGTTGTATAACTAGCCAACACTGTCTCCCATTCTGTGCACTTCCCCTTCACTTCAGTGACTGTTTCATTTTGCTGTGCAGGAGCTTTTTACTTTTATGAGATTTATACTTGTTAGTTGTTGGCCTTAATTTCTTGGCTAAACATTAGTGACCACAGCCTCAGGTTATCCTGGATGGCATGCTCTAATGTGGAATACACATGAACTTTTTATGGTCATAAGACAAAGGAAAACCAGAAATCAGTGTGTTGACCAAGTATATTGGTGAGGAGAGCAGATGGCTGGGGTGTAGCAGGGTGAGGAAATCTCTACTACAGGTTTCTGATGCTGCCAGATGATGGGCTGAGCTTTGGGCATGATGGAAGTTAGTGGCCTGCTAAATGGATACACTTAAGAAGGTCTTAACTAATGGTTGAGAGGATGCTGTGTTAGAAACAGAGGTGGGTAATGAATGGCTACTGAAGAAACCAAGCAGACTCCCAGGTAATGTTGGCACTTCATCTGCACCATTCCAACTCCTCACACTTGCGAAGTTCTAGTCCACCTTGTGAAATATTCAATTTATGTCTAGTTCTTAGTGTTTTGTTTTTTCCCTTGAGAAAAGTTTCAGTTCACAACAGCAAGGACCACTGTGACTAGAGCTGCTGTGAGAAAGACAACTTTGGGAAGTGCTCAATGAATGACCCCAAGAGGAGGAAGGAATATTGGCATTGATTCCAGCCTTCTCACTAAAATCTGCCTCTCTTCATGCCTGGTGTTTCCAGATAAAGCAAGAAGAAACAGGGCAGAGTGGAGTCTTTGGTAAAAAGAAGACAAATGAGACCCGTCCTGAGAAAAGTTTCTGTCCCTGGGTCATTTCCCTTTGAGGGCTTTTGGTTTAAGCCCTTTGAAGCCCCTGCCTGTTTTTCCCATCTCCCCACTCCTTTCCTGATCCCGCTCAGCCAGGCTCCTTCTGCTTGTTGACAGCTCTGGGTTTTAAAGTTAGTACTACCACCAGGCATCCCTGCTAATGGAAGAAGTCCAAACTCTACTTGGCCACGAATACAATTACACCCACAGAAGTGTATTTTTGCTCGCAGCTTTAGTCTTCATTTTGCCAGGTAGGTAATTTATACAGAGCTAGAAAAAGATTGTTTGGGGCAAGGATACAGTGCATTGCCACTGAGAGACACAGTGTCTGAGACCAAGACGAGGAGCGTCTCCCTCCACTGTGCCAGTTTCCATTGTCATTTGAATTTAAGTGGAATTGCTGCTTCCTGATCACTGACAAGGGCAAGAAAGGTGTCACGAGGATGCCCAAAGTTCTCTCAGACATCCACATCAGAGACTGCTTGAGAGTATTGGGTGAGGTTCTTCATCTTCATGAGCCTCCTTGTGTGTGTGTTTCTTATTTTCAACAAGCATAACAGATAGGTGCAAACTTCTCAGGCAAGTGTGAGATTGGGTTAGAGAGTAAAGACAAGGGAAGTATACTGAGAAGGACTGGCCAGAATAAAATCAGGTGTGTGAGTCGCCCCCTGATCAGGAAAGAAAAAGATGAAAACTAGAAATATTACGTCTCCAGGGTCCTTCGGAAGTTTGCCATTGTCCTTCCTCTTGCAGCCAGCCACCACCTGCAGGACAATCTGACCCTGTGAATGTGTGTTCTTCAGAAACTGAGAACATGTATTTAGTGTAGCAAGCAGACTTTCTTGGTTTTTTTTTCACTGTCTTTTCTTTTTCTTCTTTGAGAGAAGAAAGAGGAGAGAAATGTTTCTGTTTTACTAGAAACAGCACAAGGAAAAGAAAAAAAAAACTTTTGAGTTTCTGAACCTGGTTTTCATTTAGCTTTATTCTGTCTTGATTTCCTAATCAGTGAAAACGTTGCGTTACCAGTCTTCCTCCATAGTAAACTTACTCAACCACAGAAGATAATGTACACAAAACATTCTGAGAAATACAACGGTGTGCAAACGCTGAGTGAAAATTGATGTTTTCTACTATTTTTGCCCTGAACAAACTTCCAAGAGAAATCTTGAGCATTTGTTTGTACAGTTGAACACTGCCGTATTCATACGTGAGTATGTTCATCTTTACCCAGCCTCTGGCAAGACATCACTCCAACTTATGAGGCCAGAGGGAAAAAACAGTTCTGAATAAAAACAAGGGTCAAGCATCCAGTTGCCATTCATCTCTCTTGGTTCAGTCATCTGCCTATCAAAAGCCTCCAACTAATCTTGGCAGAAAGTACAAAGGATAATAAACAGTCAGGGAAAGAAAAACCTGAGCAATCATACGTAGCACATTTTTTTCCTTCTGTGAGGAAACATTCCTCAGTCTGTGTTTCAAGAAAGTATTTTAGTTAAGGATTTTTTTTGTAGGTTTCCCAATATATAACCTTTTGATGATGTAACCTGCATCTCTATAAATTATATAGCATGTGTCAGAATCAAATGTTCTTAAAATATTATCAGCAGTTGCTAAATATATTTTGCACATTCCTTCCTAATTCTATGTTATATAGTAATTGATACACAGCCCACAAACACCTAAAAATACTTTTTACAGCAAAATAAATGCCTACAATTTCTTCCTACTCTATGGTACATGTAAGCCACAGAAACCAGTGCAGACATTTGTAACTACAGTTCAGGAAAGAAAAAGGTTGAAGCAATGGTTTCCATGGCACAACACTGACTCTGTCTCCCCTAATTACCAACCCACACAGTTCAAAGGGTTGGAATCCACTAAGATGCCCTGTGTGCCTCAGCTGTTGAAGCCTTCCTCCGCCATGTCAAGATACCATTTTCCATTCAAAACACACAAACAGGAAGAAGGGAACAAGTTGGTTGGGCACACTGTTGTCTGCCTACTCAATGTCCACGCCCCTCCATCTGTCCCTGGAGAACTATGATTTTCCCCAGAAATCTATGCTGCCTTTCCAAGCTCTCCGCACTCTCTGACAGAATTCCTTCACTCATCAGGCAACAGTATGTAGGTCATGCCTGAACAGGATATGCTATATCCTCCATTATACTGATAAGGTTGGTGGAATGAACTGATTCTGTACTGTGACAAAGGCTGTCACCTACTCCTGGTAAATATGGATTCATGTTGTCTCACACATATGTGGAATCTTCAGAAGTCAAACTTAAAGAAATAGAGAATAGACTGATGTCACCAGGGCCTTGCAATGAAATGTACGTTGAAATGGTGGAGACATTCATAAAAGAATGCAAAGTTTCTGCTGGGCAGGAAAATTTTTCATTAGTGATCTGTATACAGAATAGTCATTGCAATGATTACACTATTAAATATCTCAAAATTGTTTAAAGATTACATTTTTAATTGTTCTCTGGACAAAAAGGATTAGAGATAATTACTATTTA
The DNA here is from genome assembly GCA_030674055.1 of Rhabdomys pumilio. Taxonomy (NCBI): domain Eukaryota; kingdom Metazoa; phylum Chordata; class Mammalia; order Rodentia; family Muridae; genus Rhabdomys; species Rhabdomys pumilio. The sequence goes on along the minus strand of JANHMN010000014.1, from coordinate 6,454,086 downwards.
AATTATCTTGGGTTTAATTGTTCCACAATGTACATATGTACTAAAGCATCATATTATACCCTATAAATAAAGGTATTCAATTTTTGTCAAGTAAAACAAAAAATAAAATCTAGGGTCAAGGAAGTCTGATGTCCTGAGTTTGATCACTGGGATCCATATAGTGGAGGGAAAAAAATTGACTATCAAAAGTTGTTCTCATGCATACATACACACACACACACACACACACACACACACACACACACATACACACGCACGCAAGCACACACGCACACACGCACACACACACATGCACACACACACGCACACACACACATGCACACACACATACACACATACACACATACACATACACACACATACACACACATACACACACACATACACACATACACACACACATACACACATACACACACACACATACAGAGAGAGAGAGAGGGAGAGGGAGAGGGAGAGAGAGAGAGAGAGAGAGAGAGAGAGAGAGAGAGACCGTTTGTAATAAATAATTGAAATTAAAATAAAGAAAAAATTTTAAAGGCTGAGAAACAATAGAAACTGACTGATGGCTAGATCAAAGCTTGTACCATACCCCTTGTGTTTTGTAAATGAAAGTGGGGACATGACCACTCTAAGGAATGGTTGAGAAGAAAGTTTTTATTATAGATATGAGGGAGCTAGAGGCATCTGGAAGAGTCTAGACTGAACCTGGGTAAAGGGAGGCAGATGGGGAGAGGAGAGAGAAAAAGTGAGGAAGGAGAAAAGGAGGGCAAAGGAAGAGAGAGGGGGAAAGTGGGAGGAGAGATAGAGGGAGAGATAGAGGAGAGAGGGAGAAGGCAGGGAGAGATAATAGAAAGATAAAGGGAGAGAGAGGGAATGTGGGAGGAAAGAGATGGAAGGAGGAGAGAGAGAGAGAGAGAGAGAGAGAGAGAGAGAGAGAGAGAGAGAGAATCGTTCTGTAAATCAGGCTGGCTTTGGACTCAGAGATCCACCTGCCTTTGCCTCCCAAGTGCCATAATATTTTAGGAGTGTTAGAACAGCAGTTTGGCTATGTGCACCATGTGTAAGAAACAGGGAAACCACTGCTTTCCTCATCACAAAAGTCAGGGAGCCAATCTACAGATAGAAGTACCCAGTGGCAGGACAGACCGCCCCAGTTAAGGAAGATTTAAGTGTGCACATGCTTAATAAAGGGCCTGGGGAATGGTTCAGGGGCTAATTGCTCTTCCTTTAGAGGACTGGATTTGGTTCCAGGCTCTAGAATGAATAACTGTAATCCTTGTAACTTTAGCTTTAGTGGATGTAGTGCTCTATTCTAGTCTATGTAGACAATGCTCTGCCATGTGACACACACACACACACACACACACACACACACACACATCACTAGCACCAGCAACAGCACCACCAGCACCACATCATCAACAAGTCTGGAGAAACTGCTCGGTGGTTAAGAGCAAGTACGGCTCGTACAAAGGATCCATGTTTGGTTCCTGGCACCTAGACCATGTGGCTCACAGCAGCAGGGGATCCAACTCCCTCTTAAGATCCTCAGGTGTCTGTACTCAGCATATCCCTACACATAATTAAAACAGTAGAAATACATTTTTTAAAGTATGTGACCCCAAACTGTTCCTGGTACTTAGGAGAGCATCCATATAATCCTGGTTTAGTCATAATCCTAGGTTTGTCTTAGCTACTAACTCTAGCTCTCTTTCTGGGAACTTTCTTGATCTTTCTTACTGTTGGTGCAAGCTAAGACCCCGGATGGTAGGATGCCAGGTTCAAGTCAGATTATTGTGCTTTGATCCTCTATAGGGGCAGAGTGATGACTAAAACAGGAGCTAAGACCCCAGATGGTAGGATGCCAGATTCAAGTCAGATTATTGCGCTTTGATCCTCTATAGGGGCAGAGTGATGACTAAAACAGGCTCTGCATAAACTAGAAGAGTAGTGTGCAAGAGAAGCTAAGTCAGCCTGCCTTGTTTGTTTGCCTGTTATTGTAATAATTTCTACTTGGAGAGTCTTTATTTAGGGCCACCTTGACTAGCCTTTAAAAACTTGTGTGTTATGTTGCAATTTGTGACAGTGGTCATTATCTCTCAGCAGAAGTAAAATGGGAAAATCTTGTTATCACTAGACAAGTAGACGTGAGTGGAAATAAGCATCAAGTAAAAGCTGACACACGGACACGCTGGGGATACAGCGCAAGCTTCTTCATCTCCTCAAGTCTGCTTTTCACACTCTCTAGTGCCTCTTTGGGGGGCTGCTAGTCATGAATAAAAATATTACTTTAAAAACAAAACAAAAACTTCTTTGCTTTAATTAGGCAAAATGAAAGCCTTCTGTTACAATTTATATTATTAAAATTTTGACATTTCATAATGGCATACAAGAAATTCTATTTTTAAAAAGTGCTATATTAGAGCAGTGCTTTAAAATGATTGAATTTTTGTGATTATTATTTGATGCAGAAATTATGGTGTAATGAAATTATTTTCGGTAGTCCCTTACTTCTATTTTAAATAGTCATCAACCTCTGAGGTGGTACATAATCTGGGGCAAATTAACTTTAAAAAGGTAATTATTATTATTATTGAAAGTTACATATATAAAAGCAATGACTGTTTCTGGACAGCCAGCACTATACAAACAAACCCAGTCTCAAAATAAAATAAAATAAATATTATTTATGATATACATGCCCCAGAGTTACAGTTAACCAATACATTTTTAAAAGATAAATAGAAGAAAAATGCAAAAGTAGGAACTGGATGATTCCTACATAACGAAGTGGGAAAGTGTCTCAAGATCACCCAGCTTCTCAACCTGAGCATGAGACTAAAGACGCAAGAAAGACGGCACCTGAGCCCTTAATATCTTTGAGACTAATTTCAGTGTGTACCGCATGAGCCAAAAAGGTCATGTGAAGGAGAAAGAATGGAAATATTAGAAAGTTGAGCTTTAGAAGGGAGAAAGGTATATTCTGGTTACAACCCAGAGGTTAAATGGAAGGAATGTACCACTGAAAACAGTTGGATAGGAAGCTGAGCAATGAAGGGCCATTAGCCCTCATCAATTCTGCAAATGATGTGTGATATAAGGAGGGTGGTGAGACAGAGCCAAAGGAGAACTGACTCCAAGGTAAGTAATGCCATCGCCTCTCATGGGAAGAATAATAAAAGTCAAAATTAGGAGATGGAAATTATAAATCATGGAAGTTGGGTATGCACGGGGTAGGGTACATAATCCTCAGCTATGCATATAGCTGGAGTGTCTGTTTAGAAAACCACGTATGGAGTAACAAGAGCTTCCCTTTGGGGTCCTATCAGTGAATAGAGGTGAGTCTCTGAACCAAGCCTCCCTATGCTTGCTTGCTAAGACATTAATGTCAAAACCTAATGTTGATATTAAATAAATCACCAAATCTTTGCTAACGTCTGTAATACATAACTAGAAATAATTCTCTGAAAATGTGTGGATGAATGTGAATATTCATAACAGTGTGCTGTGCACACTGCTATAAGCTCTCCTCTTTGATATTTCAGTATCCAGCAGTGTGTAATTATATAATGTCAACCTGTTATGTTTGGAAATAATACCCCCACAGGGGTTGGCTTATATCACAAGATCTTTGAATATAAATGTAGTTACAAGAAATTTTCCTTTTGATTATACCTGTGTTGAGGTAGCATGTTGCTATAGGTTGTCGTAATAACATTTCAAATGCAATGGCCTTTTCATCCAGAGATTTGTGGACATGTTACTAAAAACAGGAGAGCCAAAATTCAACAACCCAAACGCCCAAAACTGTGAATCTTTCTTTACTTATTGCAGGGCATATTAAGGGTAGGGATGGATTTTTTTGTTGTTTTTCTATTTCTCAATTTTTTCTTTGGTAACACAGAGGATTATGCTAATATGAATATAATGACAATTACTTGAAGTATACAATTGCATAATGAAGTAGAGTATATATAATAAGAAAAATACATTTCTAGAACAAAGACGGGACAGTAAGATTGCTTTGAGTTCTAGTGAAAACACATTGCATTTGAAACGTGACAAAAGTGTGCTACTTTCTGAATTGCTTCCTCAGACTATAACTACACTTAAGCTTGCAGAAGAGCAGAAGTGTAAGCTATGTCTGAGGGCTAGGTAAACTCACCAGGAGGAGATAAAGCTACAACTACTTTGAAAACATTCCCCGCTGAGCTAATCCATACTGTACAAAGGCAGCACATTTTTCAAGGCAAGGGACAAAGAGATTTAAACACGGCAGAGAAAGGATGAGATCTCGCCTGTCAGAGCAGAAATCTAACATACGGTTTGGATCAGTGTATTTACTGATTCTAATGAACATTATGATGCTCGAACACTGATACAATTATTTTAAGGAGGAAAATACGATACTGCTTTTTGTCAGCATTAATGTATCATAATGTAAAACTATGTAATTTCTTTTTTAACTTATTAAACTAAACTTCCATGCAATCCTGTAGGTTAAGGGTTCACCTCTGTGGGTTTTTTTTTAATACGCTCAAATAGAAGACAATTCAGAGTGTACCTGCAGGTGCATAATTCCATTCCTTATCATAATTCATTCCATGAGTTTTAGAAAAGAGTTAGTGTGGCCCACATGCACACTGCTGAGTTAGGCAGAGACAACCCAGTGCTTCACATCCTAGTAGTGTGGAAGAACGATATTGGAACAACAGGCGCTGTACTGAGGAGTGGGAGTGCTAGATCCGTGAGTTCATGCAACAGGGTGGACAGAGGGGAAGTGTAGCTGCCCAGCGGCCACAGACAAACTGTGCAAAACACACTCTGAAGGAGCAGTGGGAAGGAAAGTGCATCTCAACAGAGAGAGTCTTCCCAAGAGAAAGACTGCCATACTCAAGACTCCAAAGCTGAGAAGCAGAATACCAAATTCAGCGTGTGTGTTTGTGTGTGTGTGTTGAGGGTGGGGGCTTCTGTTGAGCAGGGAGTATGATGAGCACAGAAGCTACACTGATTTGGGGGTAACTGTGCCTGGCACACAATAGATACCCAGGATAGTCACTGGGTGAGTGTGCATGAGTGTCAGCTTATTAGGCAAATGTCACTAAGTGCTTCTATAGCAGGATGCAAGAAGTAGAACAAACATGCAGGATGCTGTGGACATGTTCAGGTGGTCATGCAGGATGCTGTGGACTTGTTCAGGTGGTCATGCAGGATGCGGTGGACATGTTCAGGTGGTCATGCAGGATGCTGTGGACATGTTCAGATGGTGATGCAGGATGCTGTGGAC
>JANHMN010000014.1:6411696-6446435 GCA_030674055.1 Rhabdomys pumilio | reverse complement strand
TCACTGGCTGCGGAATGTGCAAATAAACTTGTCTACTTGGCAAAGAAAACACCACCGTTACTCTAAAGCATCTCTATCGGAACTTGCCATCTCCTAGACAGGGACATCCTGACCTCATTTACTCTGTTGAAGGAAAAGAGGCAGCAGCTTGCTGCCTGACAAATGAGATCTGTAGACAGACCTGACTTCGGTTTTTGCTTTCTAGTTATTGACTTATTTGACTTGGACAAACTAATACCAGTATATAAAACATAATTATTTGACATTAATAAATATTAAGATAGTTTTAAAAGATCTTGGATAAGACACTCAATATCTCTGAGCCTCATGGGTAAATTGTGGGAAGTGTCTGGTTTCTAAAGGTGTTTTATGAATTGGAGCCGTGACAAGGGCTGGAGAGGGCCTAGCTATTCTTACTACTTGTCTGGGTGTTCGCAACAACTTGGGAACAAGTTCTTCCAGAACACATAATTGTGTTTCCCCCTTTCTCTCAGGGAGTGTTTATTGGACCTGCTATGTGGGAGGTACTCACAGCCATCTGCTTACACTGGATCTCTCCTTGTCTTATTCTAATCGGCTGAGTCACAAGGTGCTTGCTGTATTCCTCCATGTTTCTGGTTCCTACAGTGTTTGACGTTTGACGGCTCCCTCTCCAGTAGGAGTTCAGCTATAAGACACCATCACAAGCACATCAGCTGAGGGTCATACAAACTTTTCTCTGCTAGACTAAATAAAGAAGCCCGAGGGAGACACCTGTGAGGTAAGGAAGAACAGACCCAAGTTTGAACTTGTGTCTCAAATGAACTTAGGCATTTAAAAGAAGGAAAGTGGCGTCTACACCAGGGTCATCATCCCTCAGAGAGACTGGGTCTCCTTTGTCCACTGTCAGGGTCATCAGTCCCTCAGAGAGACTGGGTCTCCTTTGTCCACTGTCAGGGTCATCATCCCTCAGAGAGACTGGGTCTCCTTTGTCCGCTGTCAGGGTCATCATCCCTCAGAGAGACTGGTCTCCTTTGTCCGCTGTCAGGGTCATCATCCCTCAGAGAGACTGGTCTCCTTTGTCCACTGTATTTCTGGGGCAATCACATCGGTAGCTTGTGGTTCTCTTTAACGTTTGTAGTTGTGATCCTTACTGGACCCATCTTCGGGTGCACGCAGACTGCTTTCCTCTTTATCACTACTTTTTATTATTAGAAGCCTTGAAAACAAAGTCATTTTGAAGTTATTCTTTCCTGTGCCTTTACTTCTTCCTCTTGTTTTTAACAACCATGTCTGAATTCTTAGCCAGAGCTGGCTGTTGGAAATTTCCCTTCCTGGAGAAGAGGTCACTGTGGTTTCCACTAGATATGGGTGTGAACTCTTTCGTGGTTTAAAGATTTCTCTTTGCTTACTTGTCAGTGTGCTTCTATCTACTAATTTAATTTAAATCAGTTGCCTTTTTAAGAACTTTTGTCTTCGGGTATTTATAGCCAATAGAACACCACAGAGTCTATCTCAGGTATCACCATCCTGCTTTAAGACACCTACAAGAAAACGACATGCTGCTACAGGCTCTGGATTGAGCACCAGGGTCTCAGCTGTGCCTTTTCAACAATTCTTCCTCTAAAGAATACATATTGTAAAATTAAAATATTAACATGTATCTTCTGTTCTCAGAAAAAAAAAATATTTGGTGTATTTTTACACAATATCAGCCTGCAGTCCTTCCCTAACTATACACACTGCAATCGATCTGGAAGAAAGGGAAAAGAGCTATTCAGAGATCAGCACACACACACACACACACACACACACACACACACACACACACACAAAGAGAGACAGACAGAGGGGGAGAGAGAGGGAGAGGGGGAGCAAGAGAGAACAGAATGCAAGTGTGTAAGAAAAGTCAAGCAAAATGAATATACAAACTATTCAGAAGCAATAGAGTAAATGAATGCTTCTGATTTGATGGGTGAAAGAAAATTCCTGGAGATAGAAACTTGGTAATTAAGTCAAAATTCTTGTATACTGCTAACGAAGTAAAATTAACTTTACTTTTTAAGTAAGCAATAATGTAGAAGTTTAAAAGAAATGTTAAGAACAAATTAAACAATTTGGCTAGAGTATAATTCATTCTCCATTTAAACATTATACCCTCTCAGACGTTTCCACACTGGTCTCTGACTATCTGGGTGCTGTACTTGTAATGCTAGTCCTAAAGATTTGAGGAGAAAGACCACTGACACAAATCATCATGGCCAAATAAACCTAAGCAAGCCTTCTGTCTGTGTAAATGAGCTGCCTCTCCTTAAAAGCTGGGTTCAAGAGATACCATAGTAAAGACTAAATCATTGGTCCATTTGCTAATGGATTAATTCCACTCTCTTCTTCCTTTTTAGTGGTTCTCAGCTGAAAATACAGGGGTGTCTTCTCACCCAATTTTGGCTTTCCCAGACCAAAAGGTTTGGCAGAATGGCATCTCTTTCAGAGAACTTTGCTGCCCCACAGTGCATAGTAGCAGATGTTCTGAGCAAACAAAGTTTTGTGAAGGTATAGCTTGCCTTCGAGCGGTGCCCCTTCTGCTGTGATCCTGGCCCAGTAAGCCCTGGCTGCCTTGCTTGTTTGCAGTGATGTGAACTGGCTGTTGTCTGCCAGCTTCCAGCTATTTCCGGTGGGATGCTTCTGAGGAAAGGTATGGTCACAGCAGTGGACACTAACAGTTACTTTCTATGCGATTTCCTCCTCCCCTTGTCTTGATGGTCAGTATGCTGTTTTCATGGCAGCAAACGTTGGCCTGATTTCTCATTCATGACACAGTTTGAAAACGCATAACTTTCAGAGTTTAGAGTGTTCTTCCCTTCCCCCTCCCTTCCCCCCAACCTTTCCAGAACTCTTGATATTTTGACATTGTATCTTCTGCATGGATCCCTTAATTTTTAACATTGTGTCTATTTCCCCCTGGGCCAGCTGGTTCATTTATTCAAAGAACAGTGTTGCAGTTTTTTGGGGCCACAGTATGACTGCTGATCTTCTGAAGGCCAGATGAGGAAGGGGTTTAGCGAAAAGCTGCTCAGATGGAAGCTGTGCTGCAGTCTTCCTGTCTTCACCTGGATGTTGTGTCCCTGCTTTCCTAGTTCCTTCTGCCCTCACTACAGAGCTTCATGAGTTCATGCTCTCCACAAATTACTGTGACTGATGGAGGAAGACAACTGAGGTTCTGTTTCAGTCTACACCATCAGTCCGCAGGGCCTGGCACTGCTGTTTGCAGATTTTCCAAGTCTGAGGCACGATTCGCTGTAGACCTGTGTTTTGTATTTCTCTGAGACCTCAAGGCAGCCATAGGCTTGTTCTTTGTGCTAGGACATCGACATTGTGTCTTCTGCTCCTGTCTCTAAGCGCATCTCCTTCCCAGTGTTGACGCTTTTGTGAATTTGACGGTTTTTTTTTTCTTTTGTTCTTTTGGAAAAAAAAAAACTAGAATTTTCAGGGAGGAAACATAAAGCAGGTGTGTTTAGTTCACCATTTCTCTCAGGAATTTTCAGGTGCGTTATGTACAGCAAGAGAAACTTCCACAGCAGGTATTAATATAGATGAGGGAATGTAGAAGTAACAGGAAATGACAGAGTTAGAATTAAAATTCCCTTTATCCCACACAAAGGCCCTCATTTTGGAAAACACCTCCCCTAACTCCTTTAACTTTAAATACCAAAGTTTGGTCCCCAGGTATGAGCAACCCACTATTTTCCAAAGCCATGTAATTCACGAAATAAAAAAAAAAAATCACAGTATACATTCACTCATTCTCTCTGGTTAGCAGCCAGTACTTACATGCTTGTCCTACAAGAGTAAATTATAATTTTAAAAAGCCTATTTTAATTTTGCTACTTTATTTTTCATTATAGCTTTTTGGTTTGTATTTGGAATTATTAAGCTTACCCTGGAGAAATTTTGTTCTAATTGAAACTTTTCTCTAAGTCAGGATTCTATTCCATAAAATACTGCAGTGCTATTGTTTTATAGAAAATGGAGTTTCTTGTCTGACCCCTGGGTTGCTCGTTAGTAGAATCTGAAGATGTACAAAAAGTTTCTTATTGTGTTTCTCTTTGGGCTCTCCCAGAATAACTTTCTGCTTCCAGTTGGCCCGGTTTCTTGTTAAAACATCTCCATACACAATGATTTAGTCTTTATTATGGGAAACAAATAAGATCCTGGGAAGCAAGAAAGAGCTGTTTGCAAAAGACAACTTCTGCAGTTTGCCACACATGAGATATGTAATGACTGGGGAGTCTCTGTAAAACATCTCTGTATCAAACCTATAGCATCTCCCGTATTAAAGAAAGGGGAGGGGTCCTGCCTAGAAGATATTCCACACAGGGAGGGGGAGTCACAAGCATTCATAGTCATTTCAAACATTTCTTTTTAAAAGGAACATGTTGATCTTTTGAGTTGTCATCTTTTCCCAAAAAGAGCATCTCTGGACTTTATTCTTACTTTCAAGTGGTAGGATAGTTGATGTTTGTTAAACTGTTTCTGATGAGCCAGCCTGGCTCCATCTTAGGCTTCAAAGTCATATTCTAGCAAAGACAAACTAGGTTTATTCCTGCTTACAATTAAACTTGTGTTTCTCAAGGATTGGCCTATTTCCTACCCTCTTTAACCTTAAACACAAATGGTTCGTAGGGCCTGTTCCAGGAAACAGCAAATGTGTCTTTGTTCCAAATCTGTTTTACAATCCTACGCTTGTTTCAAAGGTTGTTATGACTACCGTGTCATGAGTACCTATTAGGACTACTTAGTTATGAACACCTTGTAATCTTGTCTTTGTTTCAGGAGGTCATTATAATTAACCTGTTGTGCTTCCTTTCTGTTGTAATTCTGCCTATTTTTCCTACCAAATCCCCATTTGGAAACCCCCCACCCATAAACTATAAAAACCTTGTCTTCCTCACATCTCTTGATCTCTTTGCTAATTATGTCATGAATGAGAAATCAGGCCAACGTTTGCTGCCATGAAAACAGCATACTGACCATCAAGACAAGGGGAGGAGGAAATCGCATAGAAAGTAACTGTTAGTGTCCACTGCTGTGACCATACCTTTCCTCAGAAGCATCCCACCGGAAATAGCTGGAAGCTGGCAGACAACAGCCAGTTCACATCGCTGCAAACAAGCAAGGCAGCCAGGGTTTACTGGGCCAGGATCACAGCAGAAGGGGCACCGCTCGAAGGCAAGCTATACCTTCACAAAACGTTGCTTGCTCAGAACATCTGCTATTATGCACTGTGGGGCAGCAAAGCTCTCTGAAAGAGATGCCATTCTGCCAAACCTTTTGGTCTGGGAAAGCCAAAATTGGGTGAGAAGACACCCCTGTATTTTCAGCTGAGAACCACTAAAAAGGAAGAAGAGAGTGGAATTAAACCATTAGCAAATGAACCAAAACACGGAATCCCTTCCTAAATGCCTCCTGCCGGGATCAGGGCAATCTCTCTGGGAAAATATAAAGTTCCCAAAAATCTTAATTATTTTTAACTTATAATGTTCAGCATTCGGTAAAAAATTATCAGACAAGCCATAAAACGAACTGACCCAAACAGAGAAATGTAAATAAAACAGAAATGTGTTCATATTAGAGTTGTCAAGACAGTTTCTAAATATCTATAATTACATATTCAAGGAAAGAGATGGCAAGAGGAAGCCTTTCATCTAAACTGGCATCTATATTTACAAACACATCACATTAAAATTCTAGAATTGACAAATAACTGAATTTAAGATATCAGTAGAGGGCTGGAGAGATGGTTCATTGGGTAAGAGCACTGACTGCTCTTCCAGAGGTCCTAAGTTCAATTGCAGCAACCACATGGTGGCTCACAAACATCTTTAATAGGATCCAAAGCCCTCTTCTGGTGTGTCTGAAGACAGCAAAAGTATACTCATATACATAAAATAAATAAATCTTTAACAAAATCAATAGATAAATTTAATGATAGATCAGATGAGATAAGTATAGGAAAGGAATAATAAATAAGGAAATGATTCATTAGAGGAAATACAACGGAAACAGGAGGTAGGGAGATGGCCCTGCACTCACAAGCACTTGGAAAGTACCTAGGTTTGGTTCTCAACAACTACAAGGCAGCTCACAAGGAGCTTTAATTAGAGTTTGAGAGAATCAGAAACTCTCTTCTGCTATCAACGGGGACTGCACAAGTGTGGTGCACATATATACTTGCCAGCAAAACACTTACACACATAAAATAAAAATAAATAGTTCTTTTAAAAAGTACTTGAATATATAAGGAGGATAAAAAAATCTTTAAAAAAAAGAAGAAAAGGGACAGAGTGTGTAGGTGTGACAGCTGAGTGGCCCAGGAGAGCTGCACTGTATGTCTGCATGAGGAGCAACCAGGCAGGTGGGCAAGAGTGCAGGCATCTCAACCACAGAGAGGATTCTACCACAGACCTGGGGTGACAGACCAGCAGTTCTGCTAAAGGTTTGTGATGACTTAATAATGTATATGTAGAAAACTAAGAACCAACTTAAAAATAAAGAATTGTGTGTGTGTGTGTCCATGTGCTCGCGAATGCACATGTTGGAGATTAAGCCCCAGGGCTTATACAGTGAAGAAATTTTTAATTTCAGAGAAAACATTTGTCTTATAAACTAAATCAAGCAAGATAATTTGTGGTTCATTGTCTGTATTAAATAGGTATATGTTCCTAAATATGTGAACAAGCATTGATTTTCGTTAAAATGATTACATGATTTCATTAGGAAGATGTGAAAGCGTAATACTCCTTTATTTAAATAAAAAGGAAAGAAGAGAGCTGTACTATTTCTTTTTAACAAGAAGTCGGAATGAATCATATTTAGAACTGACAAATCAGGAAATAGCACTAGAAGTTGTTCATCAGATAAAAACAATTACTAGAGTAAATAGCTAAAGATAGAGAGTTGTCTGCAGAGAGAAGGACTTGGGAGAGAAGGAAAGCAGATACAGCTGCTGTCTAGTGAGTGTTGAAGTCCTGCTTGATCTCTTAAGTGTATGCAAGTAAGGCTTTAATAAGAAAATGTTATACTATAATGTAAAAGACAACCCCTAACATGACTGGCACATGACGTTAGCATATAGATTATAGGAGCCCAGGGTCTGTGTGAAAGTAGGCAGAGCTCCAGTATGGACCAGGGTCAGGTGGAGAGAAACATGGCTGAAATTGTGCCCTTGCGGTTTTTGTTTGTTTGTTTACTTTTTGTAGGACCGTGAAAGGCTGCCTGGTTCCTGGTTGAGCTAAGACTATAAACCCCAGAGGCCTTAAAGGGATGAAAGGCCTTTTGCCCTGCTCCCAGGGAGCCAGGTTCCTGGCACAAGGCCGCAGCCCTCCATAGATTTGTAGCTATCAGTCATATAAGGGCAAAGCCCCAAACCCCACCACAGGTAGAGGTCCTGACCTGTGGTAGCCTCAAGACAAATCTCCATTTTAATGAGGTACCTAAAGTCCTCGAGGACTTAGCCAATAAACGATCCTTCTCAGACTCTCCTTCCTGCAAAAGGTATTTAATCTCAGGCTTGCCCTGAGAAGTGGGGTACGGTTTTAGTCATCCACAACAATAATAATAATACAACAATAAATGCCTTAAAACCATGCACTGCCTCTTTTCATCAGGATTCACTGTGGGGAGCCATGGAGAGACTTTCACCTAAAAACTAAATGTCTAATATCCCGTAGAAAGACTCTGAGCTCCCAACCACAACCGCGGGACCAAGCTGAGCCAAACCAGCCACCCACCAACAAGCCAAGGACTCTTTCCCCACAGGTTCCAGCCGGAGGTCCCCTCTCCTTCCCCCCACATGCCCCAGGTCCATTCTCAGCTTTTCTGTGGCTCCCAGAGGCCCAAGAGCCTGAGAACCAGACAGCCCCGTGCTCCCTGCAGGCCCAGGACCCTCGAACCAGCTCCGGCTGTGCCCTGTGGCAGAGCAGATGAGAGACCCGATTAACCCTACAACTTTTGTTTCATTTCATCCAAGCTCATAAACACTCCAGCGCCTAGCCAATTGATGAGCTCTCTTGACTTTCCTTAGTTGATTATTAAATCTCCCAGAAACTTCTAAGCTTAGAGTTTCATTATGCTAAGTGGCACAGGTTGTGATCATAGGCAAGAGCTCCTCTGTAGAGAAATTGGGAAAGTTTATCAGGAAAGAACGGCACAATAGTGCTGATGTCTTCTCTGAGTCTGCTTAGGGGACTACCTGAGAAGTAATACTCGGAGCGCGGCAGTGTGTAGTTACCAGTGACACAGCCTGACAGGATCCCTTAGAAACAAGGCAGCTCTCAGAAGTCACTGTGCTTATTGCATTGGTAGATGGATGAATATAGAAAGATGTATATTTGTTCAGGGTACAAAAATATCATAGGAAGAGCAGCTCCAACATTGACATGCAGAGTCTGAGCTCATGACGGTAATGGTGTACCTCCTGCATGTCTTCCTCCCCACTTGGGTATAACTGGATCCAAATAGAGCTGTCTTAGGTGGCCCCTTAGAAACAGTGTTTGGAAATAACTCAGTTGTCTTTAACAGATGAGAATGTAAAAGTGTTGAAGAGATGGGGAGATTATGGGGAGAGAGTGATAGCAGATGCATGTTTTGAACCCCCACCCCCACCAAGGTTCCAACATTAAGAAAAAAAATGTAATGAAAGTTATGCAAGCAAACCCAAAAACTCACAGACAAGGTCTAAAACACAAGAGGACATGACTTAAATGACTGAGGTTCTGATTTAAGTAAACAGGGACAAAGCTTCCTCAGCCCCAAAACTCTCGGATCAGTGCTTGTGTGTGTAAAGGGGGGAAAGTTGCCTGCCAAACCTGAGGGAAGCACAAGGTTCCCAATGAAAAGAAAGTACTGCTCTGAAGCTCTTTGCAGACTTAATAGCACAAAAGATGGGTGAGGCATGCTCACACCCAGCTTGAAGACTGGGTCACAGAGCACTGTACAGAGTAAGTCAAAAAGTTAAAACACTCCATTAAGTTGGCAACATTGTAAAATTAGTAAGAAAAATAAAAGAACATGTGTGTGTGCAATCTTGTTTACACCTGTCTAGTAATATTCTCATATAATCTTCTACCTAAGCAATTACTTTCATATTCTGTCACAAACCAGTGAATCTAAAAAATCACTATATCGTAACTCTAAAACTGGCACATGAAGCTGACCTTTCAAAACACAAGTATTTCATTATGTGGCTTAGTTATTCAGCTAAATCCTCAAGTGCCCTTGTAGCATCAGGAATATTTGTCTCATCTTGGGAATATCAAAACTGCTGTTTTCCCCCCTCAAAATGCATTAGAAGACCCTCCAGACTCCATTGATATGTTGCCCCGAGGATGTCACTATTTATAATGTGAAACATCTCATGCACAATTCTGGTTCCAGGCAATTGTGCTGAAGGCAGAACAGAGTGGTCTGTCCCCAGTGAGTTCCTCAGGTGGCCCCCTACAATGCAAATTGAACTGCCCTCAAGGTACCCCATAAATTAATTATAAAAGTCGAAAATAAATAACACAAAGTAACAAAAAAGTTTGTCTTACTAAACTAAAATCTATTTCCCTCTCTCAATGTAACTTTTAAATAGAGCAGAGCAAGAGTTGCCAGAAGAAACAAGGAGATGGCTCACCTGGAAATGGCACTTGCCACCAAGCCCATAACAGGAGTCCCATCCCTGGACCCCACAAGCTAGAAAGTGAGATCCCGCTTCTATGAGCTGTCCTCTGACCTTCACATGCACATAGCTGCCCACAAGCTTGCACACATATGCACACAAGCACACATGTGCACACACCTATGCACACACACACACACACGTTCATGAGTGCCAAGTGCTTTTTAATAGAAAAGGAAACTATGGAAAAGGCAGAGTCTGGCTCCTGTAAAGCACATGATTGTAAACCTCTCTGACTATAGTGATTTTTAAGGAGGTGAATTGGTTGTGACTAAATGTGCTTGGCCATTGTTATGTGGCTTTTTGACAATGAGCACTGACAATCTGAGCAGTTCCATGTGTGGTTTGTTTTACCAAGTTTCTTATCACCTACTTTGGGGTTTGGGTTCTAGACTTGGATTTCACTGAGTAAAGTTGGCTCTTGTCCCAGCTTAGGAATCACAGTAACACAGTAATCACACAAAGGAATCACACCAAGATTCACTTGTTTTGTGACAAAGAGTATGAAAGCAGTTG
Source organism: Rhabdomys pumilio (assembly GCA_030674055.1). Classification (NCBI taxonomy): domain Eukaryota; kingdom Metazoa; phylum Chordata; class Mammalia; order Rodentia; family Muridae; genus Rhabdomys; species Rhabdomys pumilio. The sequence goes on along the minus strand of JANHMN010000014.1, from coordinate 6,436,219 downwards.
CTTAAGTAAAAGATTATATGAGAATCATATGAGAATTATATGTTAATAGACAAATGTAGACAAGGTTACACATACACATGCATATTTTTTTATTTTTGTTACTAAAATTTAAAGTACTGCCAGAAACATTCTGACAAAGATACTAAACAAATACAGTCATGTACCCCTAGAGATGGTTTGGTCAGATGGGGTGCATACATCATAACAGTTCTACAAGACGGCTGTGCCTAGATGCAGAAGCCATTTTAATTTGTGTGGGAGCGTTCAGATGTCAGTAGAGCAAGCAGAACAATGGAATCATGTAAGGATGTTTTCTCAGGCATGTCCTGTTATTAGCGTGTACATGATTATAGTTATAGGAGAATCTCAACTACTGAGAATTATTATGTCCATGTATTCCACAGCACAGAAGTGTGATCCTCCAGAGAAGCAACATGACCTCCACCATTCGCCATAGGGCACGAAACCCAAACTGGTCTCTCTGAGCAAAGGCAGAAGCTGACTCTGAAGAGGAGCAAAAAGGCTAGGATTCATGGGAGAGGTGCCAAAGAGAAAGCGTTACACAGAAATTCCCAGGGATCTGTGAGTGTTCCCTCAGATCTGGGGAGGAGTGTATAAGAGCATGCAAGAGAACAGAGCAAATCTGAGCAGAAGAGAGAAGGCCACACCATGCCACAGCTCCTACATGGCTGCAGTCAGGATAAGAAAAGATCTGGTGATAAGTGAGAATTTAGAAGCCTCTAGGCGGGAACTTCCTTGGTGCTGCACTGCCCGAAAATATTGAAGGGTAAGCTTCAGAAACTGTGATTCCTAAGCTTGGAAAGAGCCAACTTTACTCAAAGAATTCCAAGTCTAGAACCCAGTTCTATGCCAAGTATCCAGTCCTCAGTTGTGGGCATAAAAAGATGCAGAGGACGGAGGTGAAGGAGGGACCAACATGGATGGGATGAAGACACGTGCAGGAGTATACGCTTTGACTCGATCTTGCTGAGATGGACATTTTAGCTCCTGAAATCTACCAGATGGGTCTAAAAGCAAAGTAAACACTGAATACAAAAGTAACGGAGTTAAAGATATGTATACTGATGACCGACCATCCAGGGAAGGGCGGGAAAAGAGCTGGGAAAGCCCATACTGCCCTTGAGACAGTCAAGTCGTCCATCAGTGGCTGTGGACCTGAGCTCCACAGGAAAAGATAAGATACTGAAAAACAATGGCTTGAAATTTTCCAAATTTGACATTTGTTGTTTGTTGTTTGTTTGTTGTTTGTAATGACTCCAAAAAACATTTCCCTCTCATGTTGGATGAGCCTGATCCTCGATCTGAGAAGACTAAAAGTCAAAAATGTAAAGCTGGTACTAGAAAACTCACTTGACATCTGAATATTTTACCCAGAAAAGAGAAAGGAAAAAGAACAGAAATAACAATTCTTAACTCACAGAAGTGAATTAAGGCTGAAATGTCATGTGGTATTTTAACCTTATTCTGAATTTCCTTGTTCTAATCAATCTAAATCAGGCCTTAATGATATTTAAATGTAGCTACTTGTAATTCCCATAATAGGCAAACAAAGGAGAGGTTAAAATAATTCTATTATTTCACAATGATGAAACAGACTGAATATTTCAATTATTCTACTTATTATAGTACACATAGAACAACACTCTGTAATCTGCTTCAATATATAGAGGCTCTTTAACCACACCACAGTGGGACTAATACAGTCACTCTGGTTGAGCCGTGCTCGCTGATTCAGTGTTGGAATAAAGTACTTCACAGATTAGCTTAGTCTGCAGCGCTTAAAGGTCAGGATTTATTGTAATGTAAATCACAAAGCAATTTCATCTTGACAGAGATTACATACTGTTACAATATTTCTCGCTGAATCTGGTGATGCGTTTGCTTTTTCTTTGCAACTGCTGTGCAAATTGGACCGTAGCCCAGAAAAGAAAAAGAGATGGCAGGCTGGTTTGGCTTTTTAGAAACAACTTAATTCTCTCCATTTTTCAAAGTTCCACAAGGGAAAAAAAACAACTCTGAAAATACACATAAAATCCTCTACAAATACTTGTAAACCTTTGCACAACCTCAGCTCTAACGCACACAGGTGCCCATCAGTGGCCATCTCTCAAATGTTTGTACGTATTTTTAAAAAGGAAGTAAATGCTAATAAATTATTTCTGATTATGCATACCAAGTATCTTGGCATACTCTGTAAACCATCTCCATTCAAAGCAAACAAACACAAACAATAGGAAGAGCCCATGCTTCCCACTGAAGACACTACTAACAGAAAAGAAAGAACCCAGTCTAAACAAAAGAAGGCGAGGGCTAGGAAGGGCAGTGCTGCCTCTACAGCCCAGCCAGGAAGGAAAGACATACACTAACCCTTCCCAGTGCCTCCCTGCTGAGGATTTGCTCTTAGCATTGAAGAGCCTGAACCAGATATCAGGAAGAAATTTGATTTCCAGAGTCCTAGAAAAACTCAAAGAGTGTGAGGGCTTTTGAATCCCCCGATTCTCACGCCCATCTCACCGCAGGGATTGAGTTGGTCACTCCCACTACAACAGGACCCCCCACAGTGGCTGCTCATTCCTGGGACCCACTTCTGCTAGACAGGAGCTCTGCTTGTTTGCTTTCCCGTAAGCCCTGTCTTATAACAAAGTTCCTTTCTAAAAGCTCTGCCTTCCATTGTCCACAAAATTTATTTTCCAAAGTCAAAGGGGCCAGAAGGCACTGGCCCAGAGTGCCTTCCATAGCTGCTGAGTGTCCAGAAACCAAGCCCCACAGCTAGGCAGATCTGAAAAAGGGCTCAGCACTGCCACATACTCCAGGAGTCCTTTATCCCCATATCACAAACAAACATAGGCACTGCTCACTGCACCTGCACGGTGCCTTTGTGTGGGCTGAGCACATTTGATTAGCCCAGAAAAAAGTTCTACTTCTATCCTTTAAGAATCACCGATTACAAAGAAAAAAAATCACCAATTACCAATTTCTCTCTCTCTCTCTCTCTCTCTCTCTCTCTCTCTCTCTCTCTCTCTCTCAAGTATCCTGGTTTAGGCAAGGCCTCGAGTGGAAGATTTTGGGAAAGCAACCCAGCCATAAAACCTCCAAACTACAGTTTGTCCTGCCTGCATGATGTGCTGGGGCAGAGTCATCAGAGAGACCAGAGACTTCATGCAACAACAGGAGCAGAAGTTGGGAAGCTCTGTGGAGGAGAGAGGAGGGATTGGAGGAGCCAGAGGGACCAAGAACACTATAAGAACATAGCCCACAGGATCATCTAACCAGGACTCAGGTAGGCTCATAGAGACCAGGGAGCCTGGACGGGTCTGACTTAAGACCTCTGCTTATGTGATGGTTATCTAGCTCCATGTTCTTGCGGGACTCCTAACAGGGTAGCAGGGCTGTCTCTGACTCCTTTGCCTGCCTTTGGGACCCTTTTCCTCCTACCGGGTTGCCTCATCCAGCCCTGATTGAGTGGCTGTGTGTCTAGCCTTGTAGCTTGCTATGCCATATTTGGTTGATGTCCCTAGAAGGCCTGTTTTTTTTCTTAGGAGAGGTGGAGGGCGAGTGTATGAACTTCAGTGGGAAAGGAAGGTTGTGAGGAGAGACTCGAGGAGGGAGGGGGGAAACTGCAGTTGAGAAGCAATATGTGAGAGAAGACTAAAATATTTTTTAAAAGTATCCTGATTCGGATACTCAAAGGATATATCAAGTCATTCTCCAGGAAACTGGATAGTGGACATATTTCTGCCTCAACTTATTCTTACCTACCAGAGAACTCTTCAGCACAGAAAAATATTACATTCTACCGAGTGACACATTAGAAGGTGTAACTTGTGTTATCTTGATCTTCTCAATAACTCTGACTCTAAACTCAGAACTCTAAAACAGAAATGGAGAAACGGTGAGTCAGGGAGATTCCTCTGGGGAGTCCACAGCTACTACCAAAGAAACTAGAACTCCCATCTAAGTATCTGCTCCATGTCATCTTTTATGGAAAACTGGGAGGAGTGGAGCCTTTAAAGGAGAAGGATGGGGTTACAGATGGAGAGAGAGTCTGATTTGTTTTGTTGTTTTGAGAGGAAGTTGAACTATGTCACTCACACTAGCCTTCAACCCTCGATCGACTGTCTCAGCATCCGAGATGCCAGAATTTCATGCAGGAAGCATCCCGGCTGCTGAGAAGCATTCTGAGAGCCCATTCTCTTTCACTGAAGATTCTGAGAAACTGGGACAAGAAATGGGCATGTCTGAAAGTTACTGTTGCCAGAAAGTAAGGGGGTGGGGGGTAAGTTAAGAAAGTAACATATGAATGTCATATGTTACTAGAGAAATGGAGTATTTTCCCTTTGGGATTTTAGACTCCTTCACATAAGTAGACTCAACCAGAAGCTCCAGGACAACAGGACACATAAGCTTCAAAGCCCAGGGGCTGCTGGGAGCTGATACACGGCAAAGAGAAAGAGAGTCATGTTTTCTGGGTTAGACTGGCATGCTCAGTGATGGCGGTCACCAAGATACTATATGTCAACACACTGCTACATGGCAGAAAGTGAGGAGTTTCAGAGAAGGGGTGAGAAAGTCCAAAGTGCAGAAGGAAACATGTTTAGACTCAGGCCAGCATCTGAAGAAAGCAATAGAAAAGGAAAACGGGAACGTTATGACTGTCTGAGATAGGCAAGCAGAGTGGAAAGAGCTCGGAGAATCTCTGTAAGCAAGTGACCCAGAGGTACCATTTCCGAGAGGGTAAGTACATTATGTCATAACAAGATAGTCATCCCTCCCATCTCTTTAGTGCAGCTTTAGCCAAATCACCTGCGGAAGAGTCATCTCTCAGGCAAGTGATTGACAGGTCCACCTCGATTACATCTTAAGGGAGGAGACAAACTACATAATGTTTCAATCTTTAGCATATCAGAATGTCATGTCTCCACTAGGACTAGTGATACTCAGTTCAGGAGTGGACCATCTTCCATGGCTTCTAAAGATCCTGCCACATTCTCCATCAGGGGTGGAGCTCTTGAAATAACTGAGAGGGAGTGAAATTTGGAAACCGTTGTGGCTGATTTACATCATCAAAGTCCAGATGTGTGGTTCCAAAGATGTTCACCAGCAGGAATTAATGTATGGGCTAGTGTCTCCGGAATGTTCTCAGGTATAGCTTCTAACAGGAGATGCTCCTTTAGTCTAAGATAAAACAAGGAATAAGAAACCAGAGTCCTCTCTCAGCATTCCTATCCTCCAGCAAGGTCAATTTTGAAACTGCTGCCTTTGGGTCCCTGTCCCAAGTTTTCTCTTCTCTATCCTGTCCTCATTGTCACCATCCTCCCAGGTCATAAAAAAAAAAAAAAAGACACATCTTCCACTTAGTCCTATGTTATAAATACCTCTTTGATTGCCAGATTCAGCCAACAAGCCCAGTGAATTAAATCACCTTTTTGTTTAACCCTGGAAATATAGCCAGACTCTTCATTAAAAACTAAATGTATATCTTGGCCTTATTTTCAGATGATGAAAAGAGATGAATGGGGAGACACAGGCAGCACCCCTGTGCAGCTTGGGAGACAGGAAGAGAAGAGAAGAGGACAGGGAACGAAATAGCCTGCATCCCTCTGCACACCCCCGCCTTTCCTCCTGCGCCACCCTGAGTGTTACACCAAACATGTCTGTCTACCCTCCCTGCTCGCATGGGGGAGGGCCAAAAGCTTTACATTACACCACTGGTTTACACCCTGAGAAACGTCTTGTGAGCTGCAAAATACACTCCGAAGCAACTTTCTAAAAGGCACATCTATATTTACCAATGTGTTCCACACGATTAAACTGTGAAATCTGTCTCCAGTTCGGCAATACCTTAGAGAGCTGTTGTGAGGTTTAGAAAGAAGACGCCTGTGAAATGCCTTCCATTCCAGGAAGGGAAGCACCGTACACTTCCAAGGTGCTGTTACACTCCCTGAGGCTCCGTTGGCGCAACAGCAAGCAAAAGCTCGCAAGTTATGATGTCACAATGTTGTCACGCAGCATCATCCACAGTGAGACCAAGAAAAGGCTGTTTTTAAAGAGCCTCCTTCCCTCTTCCTCAGCTTGTTCAAGCATATGGTCTTCAAAACTAGTTCACAGTGAACTTCATCTCTGCCACTGCTGTAAATGAAGTTTCTTCTCAGGCAGATGTCAGTGCTAAAAGTTTGGTGCTCATAAATACCAAATTTACATAAAATCTATATAGCTTTTTGCAGAAGTCCTTGTGGTTGACGTAGGCTGATTGGCTGAGGATCTTGGTTCGCTTGCTTCTTCCATAGTCATAATATATCCCACTAATTGAAGAAACAAAGATTTTGACTGATCCGTGGAGGCCACTCCTAAAGCCCTTTCTGGCTTTAATGTCATCTGTTACACTGAAAGAAATTACAAAGCATACGCAGAGATTATTGGGTTATTAAGTTAGGCCTGTGACTCCAAATTATGGGTCACTACTCATTAAAAAAGTGCCTAACAGAATTCAGTGAGAATTGAATGCGTAGACACTTCACTCCCATAAAAAACAACTTCTTGACTAAGTAAACCCCAGTGAGCTCTTGCCAAGGTAGAAGCAGCCACCAGCTTGACTAGAATTTCTGTCTCAGAAGAGGAGAAGAGATGAAAAGTATTTACAAATTGGGAGTCCAATTGAAGCTATAAAGTAGGTAGAAAAGAATTTTAAATCAATTTTTAATGAATAAACAGCTATCTGATGTTGCCTTCATTGGCATAATCTGGCCCAGGCATAGTGGCATAAGCCTGTAATTCCCGAACTCTGGAGGTAGAAGCAGTATGATCATGACTTCAAGCCCAGCCTGGCCTTAACTGTTGAAGAAAATATGGTGGAGTATAATATTTATGTATGTTGATCTTTGGAAACTTCCTGAAATGAACAATAAAATTCCTGACAACTTCTAACTTCCTGGGCAAGAATTTTCAGAATTAAGAGTTTGGAGTGATGAAGAGACATTGCTGAAGCAAGTTAAGGACTGTCAGTGTCACTGTGGACTATGTGGTGGGCCAGCTGTCACCCGCAGTACAGGCCCTACTGAGAACTCTTCAGCTGGAACTGGAAAAGCACAGCAGGGGCCTCAGAAAAGGCTCTGTCTCCCGTGCAATGTCTCTCAAAGGCACCACTCTCCTCACACCTCATTTTGCTGACTACCTTGAGGTCACAGTCAATTCCTTGCCCCTTCTTTTACTTGACACAGCCCATCTTTGTATGCACGACGTAGCTTAACATGTTTAGGAAAAACCTCAAGTTGTTTGGAAACATTCCATCGTCATCCCCGCAACAAAACAGGATCAGACCACCACTCCGCTCAAAGCTTTGGAAAGCCTCTTTCGACGTCTAGGTAAGGTTTAAACTCCCAGATGTCCATCTTGCACGGTATTTCCATTTCTCTGTTCTGTCTCACATGCCCGCTCGAATGAGTGCACAGCTGAAGACTATACATCCATCAATCAGGCCTAAGCTCCACAATTTCAGATACTCTGCCCCCTCCCTCCGATCAAGGGCTCGTGCAAGGATGTGCTGTCTAGGTAGACACTTCTTTTTTTTCTTTTTCCTCTGATTAAGAACTTTAGAAGCTAAGTCATTTCCTCTAGTAGACTTTGCAACATCTGAAAGTGAACTCTTTTGTCTCTAAATAGTTAATTCAGATGTATTCCTTCTAAGCAATAGCTCATGACTGAGATGGAATAGAAAGGCTGGATGGGTAAGTGTACCAATTCATGGATGTGAGAAATTCCTGAGGATGACCTTCAAGGCAGTTTCCAGTGCCATCTTCCAAACCTAGCCACAACTTCTAAGGGCCAACTGGAAAGAAAAGGTCCTTTGGAAAATCTCCTGTTCATTTTATGGGATTGTTTCTATCTTGAGTCTCCTTTTCTTGTTTAAAATAATAAAATATTTTATTGAATACAATCAAGTAAAATCTGCATTTAACAAAAGCTTTAAATAGATATATTTATAATATGTCACCAGGTGTGACATTTACACCTTACACCTTTAATCCCTGCGCTTAGAGTCAGGCAGATCTCTGAGTTCCAGGCCAGCTTGGCCTACATAGAGAATTCTCAGAGGCAACTAGGGCTACAGAATTAGACCCTCATCCAAAAAAAAAGAAAGAAAGAAAGAAAGAAAGAAAGAAAGAAAGAAAGAAAGAAAGAAAGAAAAGAAAAAAAAACCTCCTGTCTCTCTCCTGTCATTGCCTTATAAATCACACCCCCTTGTGGTAATAAATGTTTATGACTTAACCCTTCATAGTTCTCTGTCAGATAGTTTCTACAAACACTGTGTACAAATTTCATTAAAGCCTAAGTAAAATAAAGAGGGTGGAAAACATGTGAAATTTTAAAAGTGTGTGTGGCGAGGAAAAGCAAGACGGAATTAAACTGGACAAATTCAAGCTGATGTGAGTTAAATAAGTGGCCCTTTGCTTATGTCAGATGGTGTTCTGAGAAATGCATCACGGGGTGAGCGCTCTCACTGTGTTGTCCACACCAGGCTGATCTGGAGTGTTCGTGGCATAGTCTCTTGCTCCGGGAATGATGATGAAAGATCATCATCACAAACTTAAGTCAAGAACAGGAAAAAGCTCTGCATGCATTCTAGAAGCAAAAGGAGCACAGCTGTACGGAGCTGTTGAGTGTGTCAAACATCTTATCCCCAGGGAAAATGTTAGCAACTACAGCTACACTCTAGGACAATGAAAAAAGTACAGTAGGGCACACAGTAGCCTATCAAGTATATGCTGAGAGCATGTAACTGTGTGTACTCTACTTTTATACACCGGTAGTTCAGTAAGTTTTATTTTTACACCTGTTGTCACCTGTGAGGATTGCTTTGTGCTGTATCCTTTCAACTCAATTATAATCTTATGAGAGCACTGTCATATGTATGGCTTGCCATTGGTCAATATATCTTTGTGCATTTTATTAGTGTAAGTTAACTTACATTTGAATCGTTTGTAAGGTACTCTGTCACTAAACTACTCATACTGAACTACTGCTGGCTTTCTACTTTACTGTCCCTGATAAGACAGGTCCAGTAATTTCCGAATGACAATTAGAACCAATGGAGAAATGATTATTTTATAACATGTAATCTCATACCACATGGTAAAAAGTCCATCAACTTCATAATTTTTAAAGAGTTATTTATTTTATATGTATGAGTGCTTGCCTACATGTATATCAGTGCCTACAGAGACCAAAAGAAGGTGTTGGATCCCCTAGAACTTACGTTACAGAGAGATTATGTACTTCCATATGGGTGCTGGGAACCAAACTCAAGTCCTCTGCAGGAGCAGCAAGTGATCATAACCACTGAGACATCTCTACAGCCCAACTTCATAATTTTAATCTACCTTCTGTTTGTCTACTATAATGATTACAAATAAAGACTGAAAGTGGTATAGTCCAAAGTTATTCACAGGAGTAATTTCCACTACCAGAAATAAATGTCCTTGTGTAACCTTCTCCATTGCTGTTATGACAGTCATGAGAATAAGTCAATAAAGAAGCATGGTCACTTAACTCCTTGCCTTTGGACAGAATGCCATATGGTGGGAACATGGGCTGCAATACTTTCCTCACTTCTTGGTCAACAGGAAGCAGAGATTTGAGTATAGGAAGAGCTCAAAGCAAGATATATCCCAGAGTATGCTTTGCCCCCAATGACTTTCCCCAGGGCCAAGTCCTATTCCTCAACCTTCTAATAAAGCCTTCCTATTATGACTGTATTAAATGGTGAATCCATTGACTTGGTCAGAGGTATCATGATCTCATTGTCTCTGGTACACTCAAGACACACCTTGTACTCTTCTGTGAATATCTTAGTACAATCAATTTGACAAGACTAACCAGTACCATTCATTTGATATCCTACAACTTTGCAGTGAAGATTAGTAAAGGTCTAGAAACAAGCAGCATTCTTCACCTATTGTCTTATACATAGGTGTGAGTGGTGGTGTCTAGCTCCAATCGTGATAGAGGCTTTTATTTCACTTAAAGGTAACCATTCCCCAGAGAATGACATCAGTGTACATTCCTGGCCAGACAATCTCATGATAAACCTTCAACAAGCCTTCTAAATTTGTTTTGAATGTTACTGAGCCTGCTTTTATTTACCTTTCCAGTTGACAATGTCTCCCCACTGAGTTATCTAAGACACCTGAGGGGAAAGATCATGTTCACTGTATCCTGGCCCTACACAGAAGCACTTGTTTGAAGGACATCAAGAAGTCAATGATTTGAGAAAGACTGTTTCTTAGTTTACTACTTTGATGCATGTATGTGTCCTTACATAGAAAGGTAGATTAATATGGTGTACTATGACTAGAAAAGAACAATCAATTAAACAGAAAAACACCCTTACTCATCATCAACTACCTATTAGAAAAATGGAAACACAAACAGGAATTCGAATATGACAAATGGGGTTTTTGTTTGTTTGTTTTGTTTGATTTTTATGCTCTAATATAATTAAAACTTTACCTAACTTTTTTATTTTGCACTTCCACTTTTTATTATGGTACGGAAGAAAAAAAGCATTAGCTTTGAAATAAAATTGAATGTACATTTTATTTCTGCCATAATAGGCATAAGATGACAGAAATTCAATAAGTTTATGTTAAATGGAGAAAAAGGCCTGAGCCAGGAGGGTTTGTTAGGATGCAGCACACAGAAGTTTACCATTCTATTCACTTCTTTTCTTTATACAATTTGTAGCCAACTTTTGTTTGAGATGGATTTAACCTGACAAATTTCTAGCCACAAAGGAGTCATGTCTTTTGAGTAAATTTGCCTTTTTCCCAACTCTGTTTCAAGAAGCAGAGATATCCTTATTGTATACAAAACTCTCTTTGGGGAACTTGCTACAGTGTGGATTCTTGGGCTCTGTCTTAAGATATTCCATCCCAATTTAGTCAGTATTACCAAAAGTAATACTACCAAGACTACTCTGATTCAAAAAATTCTAAAGCAACCCATAAAAACAAGAATGGAGAACCCACCCTGCCATGCTTTAACGGTTACCTAAGGATACACACCTCGGACTATCGACTTCCCCTGAGTAGAAGCATCTCATTCACTGAGATGACCATGGAGGTAGAGTGTCGCACAATGACCAGGTACCTTATCCCATAGATAGCTGGTGAATGTGATTAAAAGTTTTCCAGTAAGATTCTCTTCCCAGAAAGGCATATTTATAATTAAATAATTTCAATTTATTTCTAATGGTGGTGAAAGAGTGATTATTGGGTAGATGTTGGTAGATATGACAATGCGTTTCTATGGAAATCCCTTTTAAATTTTTTATAAAGTAGTCAGAGGGGTAATTAGCTAAAAAGAATGGAAAATATTGAAAGTGTGATATGAGTGAAAAGTTATTAGCTGATAAAATGGAAAGCAAAGTATCCAAAGGTTTGTATGGAAAGGAACATAAAAACGTGATCTTCTATTTTTCTCTTTCACCTCCTAGATTGGATACATATAGTTATATATTCATTCATATGCATCATGAGGTCCTATGAGAAGTGTGTGGTCTTGGATCCCAAAGAAAACTAACCAGTAAGGTTGTGTGTCTTTTACTAGCCACATTGAGCTTCATCGTTACAGGTCTGGAATAAAGAAGCAGAAGCTTGGATTTAGGTCCACAGGTCTGTGGTTTTGGCTCTGCACGGACAATGAATCAAAGACAAAAGAAAAGCCAATGAAGACATTTTCCAGGCTGGATGATGATGAATAAGTAAAGTGACTAAGGGAAGTAGCATAGCTGCCAAGATGGTGAGATTTGGTGTGGTGGGAGGGGCGATGGGTGAGAAGGCTTGATGAGCCTAAGAGGCTATCACAGGGAACCAGAAAGAGAAACACAGGACAGTGACTGTAGTCAGAGAACAGAATCCATGAAACTGGCTTGCCATTTAGTCCAGATCTAAGCTGTAACTATGGGAGTGCTCTGACTTTTGTCTTCAGTTCCTAGAGGGTGACACTGCAAACCTCTTAAGTGTCAGGTGTAACATTGCTATTCCCCACAATCCTTATGGCTTATACTAACTAGGTGATGGATGATCTATACCAATGAAATGACACAGGGTTGGGGCCTGGCTACTCCTCATGTAACTAGGCAGTTGGGATTTTGAGACGTGACATTAGCAAGATGACAACAGATCCAATAAAAGAGACTGAACGCAACCAGTGGCTAGAGACTCAATCAGTCTTGGTATGTAATAAAACCTCAATAGACACTTTGAACACAGGGGTCTGGGTGATCTTTGGTAGGCATTTATTTGTCTGCATATGTCCTTGAACAGCCTTGTGCCAAGTCAGTGCTCGCATCCTACCTCCATAGGGTGAAGACACTAGAGACTTCTCACATGGCAGCCTGCCGGCTGAGAAACAATACCCTCCTAAGCTGACTTGGATTTGTATCTCTTTTACTGCAATAACACTGTAATTGTAAGAAAATAAAACAAAACAAATCATAAAAATTCTAAACTTTGGGAGGAAAAAAGTGAAACCAGGGAAAGCAGTAAAACAAACTAAAAAAGTGTGCGATCACAGACAGTTCACACTATGGTTATTTTTTCCTTAAATTTTTTATCACCTTTGTTTATTGGTGGTCTCTTTCTCTCCCTGTCTCTCTGTCTCTCTGCCTCTGTCTCTCTATGTCTCTCTGTGTCTCTCCATGTCTCACTGTGTGTGTGTGTGTGTGTGTGTGTGTGTGTGTGTGTGTGTGTGTGTGTGTACACACCATGGTATGCATTCTGCAGTGGGGAACATCTTGCAGGAGCAGGGTCTCTTCATTTTCTATGAGTCCTGGGAATCAACCTCAGACCATCAAACTTGGTGGCAAGTACCTTTTACCATCTTGCCAACTCTCATTATTATCTTCTTCATTAGAGTATTAGGAGTGTGGTGTGTCTTTGTACTAGATGTCTTACAGGCAAATAAGGCAAAGTATGTTCAGATTGTCACAACTTAACTGTTCAATCTGAACTTACGCTCAAATTGTCACAATATAACTTATACAAGGAAGTTATAATTCAGTAGCTAAACTGAGAGCCAAAGAATCAGATTTAGAAACTGCTAGTTTAACATTTATTACATAAGTAAATAATTTATTACATAAGTAAATAAATAAATATATTCTCCTTGGTTAAGATTTGGAAGATTCTTCACACAAGTATTAATATATTTATTTGTTTATGTATTTGTTTAATTTTATTTATTTATTATAGTCCAGATTTTATTTCCCTCCTGATCTACCCTCTCACCCTCTGACTGTTCCACATCCCATACCTCCTCCCCTATCTCTACAAGGATGTCCCTACCCCCAACACCCACTCCACTAGATCTCCCCACTCCCTGGGGCCTCCAGTCTCTTGAAGGTTAGGTGCATCTTCTCTGACTGAATCCAGACCCAGCAGTCCTCTGCTGTATATGTCTTAGGGGCTTCATATCAGCTGGTATATTCTGTCTGGTTGGTATCCCAATGTCTGAGAGAATTCAGGGGTCCAGGTTAGTTGAGACTGCTGGTCCTCTGACAGGGTTGCCCTCCTTGTCAGCTTCTTCCAGCTTTTCCCTAATTTAACCACAGAGGTCAGTAGCTTATGTCCATTGATTGGACGTAAATATCTGCATCTGACTCTTTCAGCTGCTTGTTGGGTCATTTGGAGGGCGGTCATGATAGGCCCCTTTTTGTAAGCACACCATAGCCTCAGTAATAGCGTCAGGCGTTGGGGCCTCTCCTTGAGCTGGATGCCAGTTGGGCCTGTTGCTGAATCTCCTTTTCCTCAGGCTCTTCTCCAGTTTTGTTCCTGTAGTTCTTTCAGACAAGTACAATTATGGGTCAGACTTTTGGCTGTGGGATGGCGATCCATCCCTCATTTGATGCCCTGTCTTTCTGCTGCAGGTGGGCTCTTACAAGTTCCCTCTCCCCACTGTAAGGCATTTCATCTATCCCTTTGAGTCCTGACAGTGTCCCACCTCCCAGGTCTCTGCTACATTCTGGAGCCCCCCCCCCCTCCTACCTCCCTAACGTTCTTTCTGCTGGCCCTCAGGACTTCACTTCTGTTCCTCCACATCCAATACATAATCATGTGCTCCTCTTCCCCTCCCTGTCTCCTTTCCCAACAAGAACCCTCCCCACACCTCCTGTGATTGCTTTCCTCTCCCTCCCAAGTGAGCCCAAGGATTGAGGCATCCTCACTTGGGCTCCTTGGCTTGTTAACTTTTTTGAGTTCTGTGGATTGTAACCTGGGTATTCTTCACATTTTTTGGCTAATATCAACTTGTTAATGAGTACATACCAGCATGTCCTTTTGAGTCTTAGTTATCACACTCAGGATATTTTCTAGTTCCATGCATTTGCCTGCAAAACTCAGAATGTCCTCTTTCTTAATAGCTGTGTAGTGTTCCATTGTGTAAATGAACCACATTTTCTGTAACCATTTTTCTGTTGTGGGACATCTGGGTTGTTTCCAGCTTCCAGATATCACAAATAAGGCTATTATGAGCATAATGGAACACATGCTCTTGTGGCATGGTGGGGCATTGTTTGGGTATATGCCCAAGAGTGGTATAGCTGGATCTTAATGTAGATCTATTTTTAATTTTCTGAGGAGTCTCCAGATTGATTTCCAGAGTGGTTGTACCAGTTCACAATCCCACCAGCAATGGAGGAGCATTCTTCTTTCTCCACAGCCACATCAACATGTGCTGTCATCTGACATTTTAATCTTAGCCATTCTGATTGGTGTAAGGTGGAATCTTAAGGTCATTTTGATTTGCATTTCCCTAATCACTAAGAACTTTGAAATTTTCTCTTTTTTTAATTGGGTATTTTATTTATATTTCAGATGCCATCCCCTTTCCCCACTTCCCCTCCCTAAAAAGCCCCTATCCCATGCCCCCTTTTCCTTTTTGCTTTTATACAATTTTTTTTAAAAGTTAATCAAGGCTTTATAAGTATGGTAATGCTCAATCAGAAGTGTAACCTAATACCCAACCTAGGTATGTAAACCATCTTTGACTAGTGGAGACATGTGAACTTCTGCCTCTATGCCCCCTCTCTCTTTCTCTCTCTTTCTCATCACCTAGCTTCTCCTCTCCTTCTCCTCCTCCTCTCCTTACTCCTTCTCTTCCTCTCCATACTCCTCCCACCTTAGCTCTTCCTACATATCACCTTTCCTCCTAAAATAAAACTTTTCTCTCAAAATACAATTAGAGCATAATTATACCAATTTGTACCAGTGAAGTACAAGATAGTCCTAATACCCAGTCCATCATTTTGTTGACTAACCAGAACCTCTGTCATTTCTCCTAACTAAAAACACTTAGTTCTAAACCTGGCTCTTTTTTTTTTTTTTTTTTTTTTTTTTTTTGCTTTAGAATGAATGTCAGCTGAAAACCATCCACTCAAATTGTTTCTCTTAAAGTAAATAACCAGGATTGGCTATGAGACTATAAGTTTTCAACCCCATCAAAAATCCAGAATGACTGAGTTAACTGAAATTATGGGAAGCACAAAGCATAGCTTCTAAAACTTAGCCAATTTATAGAGACCACTGAGCACATGGACAGTCCCTATACTACAAAACGTTGGAGCATCTGATCTTTAGCCTTCTGGCCCAGGATCTTCTGACAGACCTTAGTGGTGCAGAATTATTAAGGGCTGATTACTCTGTTTAGGCAGATATAATCAGTCGACTATTCTGCAAGTGTGTCCTTTTCTGGACAGTAATTTGTCTGTAGATGGAAAGAGGCAAATCTTACCTAGTGGCTGTCTCACCACAACTGGAGTAACTCCAAAGATGCTCAGTTTCTTCTTAGAATCCAAGACAGGAAGCTGTCAGGAGCAGACAGGTCTCTAATCAAAATGAACATTAATACAGAAAAGTTTGTAATGTCAATTCTGTGGACTTCTGACATTTTGAAAACCAACTATCTATGTAAGGTAATCTGGACTGTTGTCTGTTAACTCCTCTCAGATATTTCTAAATAAAATATAAAAAACATCCTAACAATAAACTCAAAGTCATGAATTTTCTATAGGCCCTTAAGTCACAGGCTAACCATCTCAAATCAGTTTAAAAAGTTAAAGAAAGACTGGGTCTAAGCCTTGTATTCCTAAATGTGTTAAACAGGCACAATGCCCATGAGAGTATCAATATTCATCTCACTTTTATATCAAAAAGAAGCTCATACCAATGAAAACCTTAAATTTGAAATCAAAGTAAATTTTGTACCATTTAAGAAATTATAACTTCATCTTGATAACAATTATACAGATTTTTACCAATAGGTTATGGCTATAAAATAAATCCTAGCTAATTCTCCCTGTTCCAACAAAACCACTATTTTTCCCTAGAAAGACAGCCCAATATTAACCACCTTAGTTCCCAAACCCAGAGAATAGGGGCGCTGACTCATCATTAACTTCTACAGGCTGATTACAGGGGTTGAGATATTAGAAGAGGGTGGGAGGAAGAGTAAATTGATAAGCCTCTGACGCTGTGTCTTCACTGCATCCAGATGGAATACCAGGATATCAGAGGTTTGAGCGGGTCTGTTCAGCTTGCTTGATGAGTAGATACACCAAGGCTGTGTATTCTGCAATATACAATTCTCAAAACAAATTTTAGTATCAAGATAATTTTTTTAAGAGGGCTGACATTTTATTAAAGATGTTGGGGTTTTTCTCTTTTTTATTGGATATTATATTTACATTTCAGATTTTATCCCCTTACCCCATTCCCCCCACCACCCAGGAACTCCTTATACCATCCCCCCT
This sequence comes from Rhabdomys pumilio, assembly GCA_030674055.1. NCBI lineage: Eukaryota > Metazoa > Chordata > Mammalia > Rodentia > Muridae > Rhabdomys > Rhabdomys pumilio. The sequence continues at coordinate 6,419,394 of JANHMN010000014.1, read as the reverse complement.
CCTCCTGCTTCTATGAGGGTGTGCCCCCACCTACCCCCCACTCCCACCTCCCCACCCTCAGATTCCCCCCCACTCAGTGTTCAGCCTTTGTGGTACCAAAGATCTCCTCTCCCACCTATGGCCAACAAAGCCATCCTTCCCTACATATATAGCTGGAGTCATGGATCCCTCCCTGTGTGCTCCTAGGCTGGTGGTTTAGACCCTGGGGAGCTCTGGTTGGTTGGTATTGTTGCTCTCCTCATGGGGCCACCAACCCTTTCAGTTCCATGAGTCTTCTCCCTAACTTCTCCATTGGGAACCCTTGATAAGATCAATGGTTAGCTGTGAGTATCTGCCTCTGGGTATGTCAGACGCTAGGGGACCTCTAAGGAGACAGCCATATCAGGCTCCTGTCAGCATGCACTTCCTGTCATCCTTATCAGAGTCTATTTTTGGTGACTGCACATGGGATGAATACCCAGGTGGAATGGTCTCCAGACAACCTCTCCTTCAGTTTCTGTCGCACACTTTGTCTTAATATTTGCTCCCTTGGGTATTTGCTTACTCCTTCTAAGTAAGACCTAGACATCCACACTTGTTCTTCCTTCTTCATAAGTGTCATGTGGTCTGTTAGTTGAATCTTTGTTGTTTCAAACTTTTGGGCTAATATCCGCTTATCAGTGAGTAAATACCATGTGTGTTCTTTTGTGATTGAGTTAACTCACTCAGGATGATATTTTCTAGTTCCATCCATTTACCTAAGAATTTCTCGAATTCATTATTTTTAATAGCTGAGTAGTACTCCGTTGTGTAGATGTACCACATTTTATGTATCCATTCCTCTGTTGAAGGACATCTGGGTTCTTTCCAGCTTCTGGTTATTATAAATAAGGCTGCTATGAACATAGTGGAGCATATGTCCTTGTTATATGTTGGAGCATCTTCTGGGTATGTACCAAGGAGTGGTATACTGGGTCTTCAGGTAGTGCTATGTCCAATTTTCTGAGGAACTGCGAGACTGATTTCCAGAGTGGTTGTACCAGCTTTTATTTTTTTTCTGGTCTAGTCTATTTGGGGTTCTGTAGGCTTCTTGTATATTCAAGGACATCTCTTTCTTTAGGTTAGGGAAGTTTTCCTCTATAATTTTGTTGAAGATAGTTACTGGCCCTTTAACTTGGGAGTCTTCACCCTCATCTATACCTATTATCCTTAGGTTTGGCCTTCTCATTGTGTCCTGGATTTCCTGGATGTGTTGGATTAGGAGCTTTTTGTGTTTTGCATTTTCTTTGACAGTTGTGTCAATGTTTTCCATGGTATCTTCTGCACATGAGATTCTCTCTTCTATCTCTTGTATTCTGTTGGTGATACTTGTGTCTATGACTCCTGATCTTTTTCTCAGATTTTCTATCTCCAGGGTAGTCTCCCTTTGTGATTTCTTTATTGTTCTAGTTCCATTTTTAGATCTTGGATGGTTTTGTTTAATTCCTTCACCTGTTTGGTTGTGTTTTCTTGCAATTCATTAAAGAATTTTTGTGTTTCCTCTTTAAGGTCTTCTGTCTGCCAGTGTTCTTCTTAAATTCTTTGAGAGTGTTATTTATGTCCTTAAAGTCCTCTATCATCATCATGAGAAGTGATTTTAATTCTGAATCCTGCTTTTCTGGTGTGATGGGGTGTTCAGGGCTTGCTATGATGGGGGTTCTGATGATGCCATGTAACTTTGGATTCTATTGCTTACATTCTTGTGCTTGCCTTTCACCATCTGGTTAACTCTAGTGCTACCTGTACTCGCTGTCTCTGACTGAAGGCTGCCTTTCCAGTTATCTTGCTTGTGTCTGATCTCCTCAGGGTCCTGACGTCTCTGTGATCCTGTGATCCTGAGCTCCTGTTTCTCTGAGTGCAGTGTCTCCTCTAGGATGTCTCAGGGTAAGGTGTCTTCGTGGGAGCAGACCAGCTAGGTGTTTGATGCTCTGAGTGCAGTGGTTCCTCTAGAATGTCTCAGGATATGGTGTCTGCTGCTCTGGGTTCCGTGGCTCCTCTAGGATGTCTCTGGGTATGGTGTCCCCTGCTCTGAGGTCAGTGGCCTCTCTAGGATGTCCCAGGATATGGTTTCCACAAGGGTGCAAACCCGATGAGTGTCTGCCTCTCTGAGGACACTGGCCTCTCTGGGATGTCTCAGGATACGGTTTCCACGAGGGTGCAGACCTGCTGTGTGTCTGCTCCAGCCACCGGATCCAGAGAGAGGGAGGAAGGGGAGTGGTATTCTGCAAGTGCAGAGTTTGGGTGCCTGGGAGGGAGGTCCTTCAAGCTTCCTGCTTCCAGCTGTGGCTCTGGGGCGTAGGGCGGTGCACGACTGACCTTACCTGCCTCTCTGAGGACACTGGCCTCTCTGGGATGTCTTAGGATACAGTTTCCACAAGGGTGCAGACCCACTGGGTGTCTGCTCCTGCCACCAGGATCTGGAGAGGGACCTGAATATTTCATTTCAAGTGCTTCTCAGCCATTTGAAATTCCTCTGTTGTGAATTCTTTGTTTAGTTCTATACCCCATTTCTTATTGGGTTTTTTTGTTTTTTGGTGCTTAGTTTCTTAAGTTCTTTATATATTTTTATATATTTATATATTTTTATATATAACCCTTCTATCAGATATGGAGTTAGTGAAGTTTTTTCCCTAATCTGTAAGCTGCAATTTGTCCTATTGTCTATGTCCTTTGCCTTACAGAAGCTTTCCAGTTTCATGAGGTCCCATTTATCAACTCTTAATCTTGGAGCATGAGTCATTGGAAGTCTGTTTGGAAATTTTCTCCCTGTGCCAATGAGTTCAAGCCTCTTTCCTGCTTTCTCATCTATTAGATTCAGAGTATCTGGTTTTATATTGAGGTCTTTGATCCACTTGGAATTGAGCTTTGTGTAAGGTGACAAATATAGGTCTATTTTCATTTTTCTGCAGGCAGACTACCAGTTAGACTAGCACAATTTATTGAAGATGCTTTCTTTTTTTCCATTGTATATTTTTTGGTTTCTTTGTCAAAGATCAAGTGTCTGTAAGTGTATGGTTTTATTTCTGGGTCTTCAATTCTATTCCACTGATCAACATGTCTGTCTCTGTACCAATACCAAGCAGTTTTTATCACCCTTGCTTTGTAGTACACTATAGAGCAGTATAGTACAACTTGAGGTCAGCATTGGTAATTCCCCCATACATTCTTTTATTATTAAGAATTGTTTTCACTATTCTCGGTTTTTTGCATTTTCAGATGAATTCGAGAATTGCTCTTTCCATGTCTTTAAAGAATTGTGTTGGGGTTTTGATGGCGATAGCGCTGAATCTGTAGATTGCACTTGGTAGAATGGCCATTTTTACTATGTTAATTCTGCCCCATGACCATGGGAGATCTCTCCATTTTTCTGAGCTCTTCTTCTATTTCTTTCTTGAGAGACTTGAAGTTATTGTCTTGTAGATCTTTCACTAGTTCGGTTAGAGTTACCTCAATATATTTTATATTATTTGTGGTTATTGTGAAGGGAGTTGTTTCCCTAATTTCTTTCTCAGTCTGTTTATCATTTGTATAAAGAAATGCTATTGATTTGTTTGAGCTAATTTCATATCCAGCCACTTTGCTGAAGTTGTTTATCAGTTGAAGAAGTTCTCTGGTAGAATTTGGGGGGGGGGGCCACTTATTTATACTATCATATCATCTGCAAATAGCTTTAATTCTTCTTTGCCAATTTGTAGCCCCTTAATCTCTTTTTGTTGTCTTATTGTTCTACTATATTGAACAGATATGAGGAAAGTGGGCATCCTTGTCCCTGATTTTAATGGGATTGCTTCAAGTATCTATCTATTTAAGTTGATATTTTGCTTTTATTATGTTCAGGTATGGGCCTTGAATTCCTGATCTCTCCAATACTTTTAACATGAAAAGGTGTTATATTGTGTCAAATGTTTTTCCAGCGTCTAAGGAGATGATCATGTGATTTTTCCCCCCTTTGGGTTTTTTTACATGTTGAACTATGTTAATGGATTTTCCTATAATGAACCAAACTTGCATCCCTGGGAATCAAGCCTACTTGATCATGGTGAGTGATGGTTTTGTTGTTGGATTTGATTTGCAAAAATTTTATTGAGTATTTTTGCATTGATATTCATAAGTGAAATTTGTCTGAAGTTCTCTTTTTTTGTTGTGTCCTTGTATGGTTTAGGTATCAGAGTAATTGTGGCTTCATAGAATAAATCAGGTAGTGTTTTTTCTGTTTCTATTTTATGGAATACTTTGGGGAATATTGGTATTAGGTCTTCTTTGAAGGTTTGATAAAATTCTGCACTAAAGCCATCTGGCCCTGGGCTTTCTTTGATTGGAATGTTTTTAATGATTTCTTCTATTTCCTTAAGGGATATGGTACTATTTACCTGCTCTTGATTTAACTTTGGTTTGTGATATCTGTCTAGAAAACAATCCATTTCATCTAGATTTTCCAGTTTTGTTGAGTATAGGTTTTTGTAGTAGGATCTGATGATTTTTTTGAATTTCCCCAGTTTCTGTTGTTATGTCTCCCTATTCATTTCTGATTTTGTTAATTTGGATACTGTCTCTGGGATCTTTATTTAGTTTGGCTAGGGATTTGTTTGTTTTGTTGATTCTCTCAAAAAAAAAAACCCAGCTTTTGATTTTGTTGATTCTTGGTATAGTTCTCTTTGTTTCTATTTGCTTGATTTCAGCCCTGAGTTTGATTATTTTCTGCCGTCTACTCTTCTTGAGTGTATTTGCTTCTTTGTGTTCTAGAGCTTTCAGGTGTGCTGTCAAGCTGCTAGTGTGTTCTCTCTCAAGTTTCTTTTTGTAGTCACTCAGAGCTATGAGTTTTCCTCTTAGCACTGCTTTTATTGTGTCCCATAAATTTGGGTATGTTATGTCATCATTTTCACTGAATTCCAGGAAGTCTTTTATTTCTTTCTTTATTTCTTTCCTGACCAAGGAAAGAAATTTCATTGAGTAGAGAGTTGTTCATTTCCATATGTGTATGGGTTTTCTGTTATTTGTGTTGTTATTGAAGATTGGCCTTAGGCTATGGTGATCTCATAGGATGCATGGGATTATTTCGATCTTTTTGCATTGGTTGAACCTTGTTTTGTGACCAATTATATGGTCAGTTTTGGAGAAGGTACCATGAGGTGCTGAGAAGAGGTGTATTCTTTTGTTTTAGGGTGAAACGTTCTGTAGATATCTGTTAAATCCATTTGGTTTATAACCTCTATTGTTTTCACTGTGCAGCTGTTTAGTTTCTGCAATGACCTGTCCATTAGTGAGAGTGGGGTGTTGAAGTCTCCCACTATTATTGTGTGGAGTGCAACGTGTGTTTTGAGCTTTAGTAAAGTTTCTTTTATGAATGTGGGTGCCCTTGTATTTGGGGCATAGATGTTCAGAATTGAGACTTTCTCTTGGTGGATTTTTCCTTTGATGAATATGAAGTGTCCTTTCTCATCTCACTTGATAACTTTGGGTTGAAAGTCTATTTTATTGGATATTAGGATGGCCCCTCCAGCTTGTTTCTTGGGACAGTTTGCTTGGAAGACGTTTTTCCAGCCTTTTACTCTGAGGTAGTATCTATCTTTGTTGTTGAGGTGTATTTCTTGTATGCAGCAAAATGTTGGATCCCGTTTATATAATCAGTCTGTCAGCTTATGTCTTTTTATAGGTGAGTTAAGTCCATTAATATTGAGAGATATTAACGACAGATGATTGTTAGTTCCTGTTACGTTTGTTTTTGTAGGTGGCATTATAAGCATGTGGTTCTCTCCTTTTGGCTTTGTTGTGAGATCATTAATATCTTGAGGATATTTTTTTTGGTACAGGTACCCTCCTTATGTTGGAGTTTTACTTCTAGAATCCTTTGTAGGGCTGGATTAGTAGATAGATACTGTTTGAATTTGGTTTTGTCCTGGAATATTTTAGTTTCTCCATCTATGTTGATTGAGAGCTTTGCTGGGTATAGTAGTCTGGGCTGGCATTTGTGATCTCTTAGTGTCTACATGACCTCTGACCAGGCTCTTCTGGCTTTTAGTGTCTTTGCTGAAAATTCTGATGTAATTCTGATAGGTCTGTCTGTATACGTTATTTGGCCCTTTTCCCTTGCAGCTTTTAATATTCTTTCTTTATTCTGTGCATTTAGTGTTTTAATTTTGTGATGAGAGGATTTTATTTTCTGGTCCCATTTATTTGGTGTTCTATAGGCTTCTTGTACATTTATAGACATCTTTTTCTTTAGGTTAGGGAAGTTTTCTTCTATGATTTTGTTGAAGACACTTTCAGGTCCTTTGAAGTGGGGATCTTCACTCTCCTCTATTCCTATTATTCTTAGATTTGGTCTTTTCATTTTGTCCTGGATTTCCTGGATGTTTTGGGTTAGGAGAGTTTTATATTTTGAATTTTATTTGACATCTGTGTCAATCTCTTCTACATCTGAGATTATCTCTTCTATTGTCAGTGATGCTTAAACCTGTATTTCCTGACCTCTTTCCTAGGTTTCCACTTTCAGGATTGCCTCCATTTGTGTTTTCTTTATTGTTTCTACTTCCACTATTAGATTGTAGACCACTTTATTCAATTCCTTCACCTGTTAATTTGTGTTTTCTTGTATTTCTTTAAGGGATTTATTTGTTTTCTCTTTAAGGGCTTTTACCTATTTACCTGTATTTCTTTCAGTGAGTTATTTATATCCTCCTTAAAGGACTCTATCATCTTCATAAGATAGAATTTTAGGTCAGCTTCTTGACTTTCAGGTGTATTGGTATGTTTAAGGCTTGCTGTGGTGGTAGAACTGTGTTCTGATGATGCTCACCTATATTGGCTTCTGTTTCTTATGGTCTTGTGCTTGCCTCTTGCCATCTGTTATCCCTAGTGTTTTCTGGTCTGAGTGTCTCTGTCTAGAGCCTGACTCTTTTGCCCCTGGGTTGTTTCAGGTCTCATGGTAGGCCTGTGGTCCTAGCTGTAGCAGACTTCCTGTTGGGCCTTCTAAGTGTGGAATCTTCAGAAGGAAAGAGAAGCTGCTGATCTGTTGCCCTGGTTACAGCAGATCTCCTAGGAAACCTTCAGACTGTTTGGTCTTCAGAGGAGCAGTCAAGCTGTTGCCCTGTATGTAGATGTTCTCCAGGGAGGTCTACTAACTGTGGTTTCTGCTTCCTTGTGTGCTGTAGAACTCTAGGGAGGTTTTCAGACTTTTGGGTCAGTTGCACTGCATGCCTCAGAGCCCCTGGGAGGTCTTCAGATTATGGTGTCAGTTGCCCAGTTCCCTTGTATGCAGAGGAACTCCTGGGATGCCTTCAGGCTGTGGTGTCTTCAGGGGAGCAGACTAGCTGGCAATCTGCCCTGGTATAAGGCACTAGCAGAAAAAGGAGTGGAATTCGGGGAAGGGGACGGGAGTTTGGGGTGTGATGGGTCCTATGTCCACTGGGCTCCCAGTGGTGGCTGTGGGCCTTCGGAAGGGTCCTTACCAATTGCTCTGTGTGCAGTAGGTCTCCTGGGATGCCTTCAGGCTGTGATGTCTTCAGGGTTGCAGACTAGCTGGCAAACTGCCCTGACAAAAGGTGCTGGCTAGAAGGAAACACAACTATTTCTAAAGCAATGATTTCATCTATATATTGTGGTGGCAGCAGCTGTGGCTGCCACTGCTGTTTCTTTCTCCTTCTCCTTCTCCTTCTCCTTCTCCTTCTCCTTCTCCTTCTC